>JAHLJT010009436.1:126594146-126783902 GCA_031308135.1 Acheta domesticus | reverse complement strand
AAGAAGTGTGTAGATCAGGGCGTAAAATGAAAAGGCGTGGCCAGGGCAGGAAAAGTGGATGATGCACGACGGTGGGAAATGGGAATGATACAGTGAATCGGGGTGTTGAATGACAGGGACAAAATAGGCTGTTACGAACATACAGTAGGTAAGTCAGGAAGTGCAGTTTTTGATGCGACACAGGGGCCACGGTAACTTTGATAAATTTGGACACTTACAAGAGGTTAGGGCCCCGGCAGTGAGCAAAGTAGAGAAAGCTATTTTTGGTTTTGGGTAGAACCCCATTAAAGTGATCGGAAAATTTGAACATGGCCTTAGCTACGAAGGTCAAAAAGCAAAAATAAACTTAATAGTAGTAACAGATACGACGTGACAAATGTGTTAGATTTGGACAGTTTCAGTGCCATGGGTTTTGGCGTAGTAGACCAGTGAATGCTGTTTTCAGAGAACGAATGAGTTTATCTTTGTTAGAAGGTCTAAAACAGGATTTATCCGAAGTCTTTGGGCCCGGATTAGGAGAGTTTAAAATTTTCAAGCAAAGTTAGTGTTGAAAGAGAAGCATAACCCAAGTTTTGTAAGGCCAGATCAGTTCCGTGGGCGATCAGGAGTAGTGTGGACGAGGAAATTTCGCAGGCTAAACAAGAGAAGATTATAACTAGTGTGAACGACAAGTGAATGGGCAACGCATTTGGTGATTGTGAGGAGCCAATGGAGTATAAACTTTGCGGCGATTTTCAAAAGTACTGTAAATCAACAGATCGAGATTGAGCGTAACCTATACCGAAGCCGGAGGATTTATTTCAGAAGTTAGCAGGAGGGCAACAATTTACCTGATCGACCTGAATGATGCCTATTTACAAGTTCCGTTAGATGAGGAAGCGAGGAAAGTGTTAGTATTTACACACCATTAGGTTTATACCAGTTCAATAGGTTTGCCTTTTTGGAGTAGCGTCAGCCGCGGCCATTTTTCAGAGAGCACTAGAGAAACTCACGATACAGGTACCAGGCTGCATTAACTACTTGGATGACATCATAGTTACGGAAGATCCAGGAAGAACATAAGGAATCTTAGGGAGTTTCTAAGTTTATTAAGAGACAATGGGCTTAGAGTGAATTGGCAGAAATGTGATTTTTTTAGAAAGCAGTGTGGTTTTTTGGGCACAAACTGGATGGCTCGGCATTGCACCCACACAAAACAACCTGTGGAGGCAATTAAAAAGATTCCGCCAGCCCACTAATGTGAAGCAGTTACAAGCTCTGTTGGGTAAAGTGAACTACTACAATAAATTCATTAAAGGTACTCATCTATAAACGGCACCATTGAATGCTCTGCTGAGGAAGAAGCAAAATTTATTTGGTCAAAGGGTGCGACATAGCATTGGAGAATTAAAAACTGAAATCGTCACTGCTACTCAATTGAATCATTTTGTACTGGGCAGAGTGACTACAGTGGCCACGGACGCTTCCGACTATGGAGTGGGTGCAGTCCGTATCACAGAAAGATGAAATGGCATCGAGAGACCCATAGCATTTGCATCCAAAACGCTGAATAAACATCAGAGGAATTTCAGTCAAGTTGAAAAGAGGCTTTGGCGGTCGTGTTTCGGAGTGAAAAAATTAATGAGTACGTATACGGGGCCAAATTTCACATCATTACGGATCACAAGCCGTTGGTACAGCTTTTTCACATAGGGAGGAAACTACCAGAAGGGACAGTGTGAGAAATTGCAGAGATGGGCACTCTTTTTTATCGAACTACAATTATGAATCCACTACAGGGCAACCTCTCAGCATGCCAACGCGGACGCGTTGTCGAGGTGCCCCGCAGGTCCGGATATGGAGTTCGACGAATCAGAAGAGGAGTGCCAGCAGTTGTGACGACGAAGATGGCAGAACTTCAGGAATTCCCCCTGACGTCAGCAGTGGTAGCAGCAGCCATCGACAGAGATGCGGAACTGAAGACGGTAATGGACTTCGTCAGGAAGGTTGGCCACCCAGGTTGCTCAGAAGTAACGCTAAGTGGTTCAACAAGAGACAGGCTGTCGGTGAGAGAGGGAGTTCTGTTGTACCATAGTGAGCAGCACATGAGAGTAATAATTCCAGAGTTTACAGAAACAAATATTGGATATGTTGCACGAGGGGCACTGGGGGATTGTAAACACGAAACAATTAGCAAGGTGTTACTGTTATTGGGAAGCTATGGACAAGGATATTGAAGGATTAGTACGTAGGTGCGAGGCATGTCAAGCAAACCAGAGTGCGCCGCGTCAGGACCTGGTTTCTGGCCCCGGCCCCGAGAACCGTGGGAACGAGTTCACATTGACTTTGCGGGCCCTTTTTGGGATAAACAGTGGCTGATTGTGGTAGATGCACTGTCGAACTTCCCATACATTGTGCCAATGAGCTCAACAACACCAGTGCCACAGTTGAAGCTTTGGAGAGGGTCCTTTGTCACGGAGGCCTGCCGCAGACCATAGTGTCGGACAACGGGCCGCAGTTTACTTCCTCAGATTTTTTTCAGTTTTGCAGGATTAACGGTATCACCATGTGTGTGCGCCTCCGTTCCACCCGCAGTCCAATGGGTAAGCGAGAGGTGTGTCCGCACGTTCAAGGCGCCATGAGTAAGGCGAGGAGTGCTGGTACCCCTCGTGGAAGGCGTTTGCTACGAGTTCTCTGCCACATACCGCACCCTGCCCAACAGGGAGGGGCGCAGTCCAGCTGAATCCTGCATGGGAGGCAGCCGAGGACGCTTGTTGTCGTTTACTGGCTCCCAGCAAACCAGTATACAACGGAAGGTACTCACCCAAGTACAGGTAGGAGAGAAGGGTTTTTGCTCCTCATTTAATAAAAAGTTAAAGTGTATTCCTGGTGTAATTAAGAGACAGTGGGGGCCAGATTATATGAGGTTAGAACTGAATCTAAAGTGGTAGTGCGGCATCAGGGACAGTTGCGCCCCAGATTCAAGGAGGCCAGTGTGGACAAACAGGGAACTGTAAGTCAGCAGGAATTAAGGGAGAGGTCCATGCAACAATTAATTTCAATGGGGCCATTTCAGGAAGCGGAGCAGCAACAGGAGCCCGGTACATCGCAGTCCCAGGAGCAGCCTGACGTCCGGCCGGAGAGACACTCGGCCGGGAGAAGGACTCGTAGAACGGTGCGCTTCGCGCCGTATGCTACGTATTCAAGAGGGGAGGGTGCTGTGTACACAGCCACCTTCGAATATGGCGCGCGCGCGCGGGCAGGCGCGCACTCTTTTCCGAAGCAACGAAGCAACAAAGTGGCAGCCGCACCAGCGGACCAGCGAGCCAGGAGCGCGAGTCTGCGCCAGCGGCCTTATAATGGGCGGCCCGGCTCTGGGTCGGGCAGAGTGTGATGAGGAGTGAGCCGAGCAACTAGACTGCGTGAGAGTGACGTGTTACTGCGACGAAGTGCTGCAACGGACTGGCGCCGGATTTGGTACATCTCCCGAAGATTTGGTGACACTGCTACGACTTTGGACTCTTCTCTTGGACCACGGAATTTGTATGGCAAGAAAACCCAATCGTGTATTTCTGTTGTACAATAAACTGACTAATTTAGACTCTGCCTCTTTTTCATATATTTCAGTGATCTTTCCCGCCGGATGGAGAAATCCGGCGCCTATCTACCGCCGAGTAGCGGGGTTTTCCCCAACCAGGTATCTCCCTCTAACTGGGCCACCTGCCCAGCCGGGACAAATTCTGAGCCCCCACCAGTCTCCCGGCATGTGCCCGTCGCCCGCGATCCGAGGCCCATTTGTAAGGGTACTGCTCTGGCATCTGCCTCGTGTTAATAGGAGAAATCACGGAAAACTATCGATCAGAGCAGCCGGCCGCTAGCATTCTCTCCAGACAGCGACTGAATGTGACCCAACTGACAAGCCAGTGTCGAAAATCCTGCCGCCGTCGGGACTCGAACCTAGGACCTCCCGGTCAGACGCAATGCAGGTGACATCAGTTGATGCATTGAGTAAAATCTCTCCCGGTGTAAAAACGGGACATTTTAGTTTTTGTCACTACGATAAAAGGGGCAAAGGTATACCTTAAACATTATTTTATCACAAATATTTGGATTTGAAAATTAAGATTAAATAAATGAATGATTACATAAATACATATAACTTTCGTGATGTAGTGGCATTCAATTCACGTCAATCAAATAATCCCTTAGAAAGGAACATTAGAAATAAAAAAATACGCATTTGTGTAATGGGCACTTCCATTCTTTACGAAGTAGGTAAGTATTCTCAATTAAAATTGCTTACTAAGTCGCACAAAAACTCTCAGAAGCAGAAGGATCGGATTACTGAACTTCTTCACGACGATAGCGTTAGCGATAAAGCCTACACAAGTTGAAATGATGTAATAGCTGAATTTTTCTTCTTAGAAACAACAACAGACTCTCTACGAACTTCTCGTTCCGTGGCACATGAGCATATCATCTTGTCGCACTTATTTTTTATAAATAAATGCGAAGAATTGGAATATACTATGATAAATGTAATTTTGTTCTCGGCATTTTATGCTAAAAAGTCATTGTCACAAAAAAGGGACATTTTATCGTCCCGTTTTCCTTGTCAAAAACTTCGGAGCAGGGACTTAAAATAAGGAACTGCCACGACTAATTCGGGACGTCTGGTCACCTTATCCAGGTGGTTTAGTCAAATGGCAGACAAGTACGAGAAAGTTTTCGTCTAGTTTTAAAATTTTTTTATTGTATGATTTTTGGGTCGCTGAACAGGAATATGTTTCCCAACAAAATTGTCTACCAGAAACACATTTTTCAAGCAAAAAATATGTTAAAATTATGTGTTTTTTTCCTTCAGTTTTTTCCAAAATAACTCATGTTAACCATAATTTTTTCTTAAATTATATGAAATAAGAGAAGATAAAATTATCTACATTTAATGTCCTTAAGCTTTTACCTACTAGTAAAGGTCTAGAGAACACCGCGAAATTTGGTGATAAAAGCAAAACGAATGATAAAACCGAAATTATTCCACTTTATCTCAATATAACTTAAAAACTATCCATATTTCCTTAAATTTAACCTGATATGAAATGAATGAGGAAAAAGTGCCTACATTTTATGTATTCAAAGATTTCTTCTAGGTATTGGTATCGTCGTTAGTGTGCAAAGTATGCCTGGATGTTACAGGGAACATGGCACATCTCTATAGCATCACTGACACACCCCTTCTACAACAAGGCAAAGGTTCTCGGGTGCTTCCCTTGGGCTTTTATTCGGAACTGATCAAGGTATTTTGGTTCCAGGGCTGTAGGGGATGTTCTTCGAAATGAACTGAAATCGGCCCTGAATAGATCAGTTGAAGTTATTCTCTTCTATGCAGCAGCTACATCTAAAGAATATTAGAACTTGAGCTACAACATATATTTAAATTATTTTCTCAAGTATCTTGCTCGATTAGCTTGAATCTCTGGCATTTATATTTTTAAATATCAATTTACTTAATGTTAATTTTTTCAGCGTTTAGTCTTTATTCTTGAAGTCCCTGCAGGTTGAAGACCTGGCAGTTTGAGTTTGTACCTTAATCCAACCGTCTATACTACAACGAGAGAAGAGACAAAACAGTTTTATTGCATTAAGGAGTAACTCTGTATTATCATGGGCTCAACACTGACACAACCAGTCCTTGTTAAACATTGAAGTCGTTTGGACCATTCATGTCAACTCGTTCTTCAGGAAATCATTTTGCAAGAATTGAGGTGTTCGACAAGACATTTTAAAACGTCATTCAACTGTAATAATTTCTATCAAGCTCACGATTCGAGGGAATATTTTGTAAGGCTAACCATTATGAGTATTATTGTAAACCTAGTGATACTGCATAATTAACATAGGCCTATCTTAGAAGAGGATATAAGGAACCCCGTTTTTAATGAAAATACCTTCAAATGAAAAGGAAATGCTTTCTTAAGTTTCTTCTGTTTTCATTTCTTCACATAAAAATAAATTATTACTGAGAAAATTGATGAACTGGATTAAATGAAGAATATTAATTAAACTACAGTTGACTTTTTAAAATGTGACAAAGTACTCTACGAGGTCAAATAAACTCAGTTGCACCTGGGGAAGAAGGGCAGGAGAACCTTGACCCCCTCGAAATGTTGAGAGGGACCTCATAACCTTACATAATCAAACATTTTTCCATAAATATGTTCAATATTTTCTCTTTTTTAACATGTCAATGTAAGGTATTTTTACGCATTTGTGTAAATGATTCTCCAAACCATCTGACGACCCTGTAAATGGTTCAATATAAAATAAAATGTATTTATTAATTATATAATTTACATAAAAATTTGGATTCCTAACTTCTTTTCGCAACTTTTTCATGATGTTTGTGGTATGTTTTATTTATTTTCTATTAAAAGATGTCATATGCAAATTAAAAATGTTTAATAGAAAAGGAGGGTCAAAAATGTAGATCTCCCCTTAGTGTTAGGGAGCGCAAGTATTCGCCCAGTAGCGATGCTCCTTTCCGCGGTGTTCGTTCATGATCTGCACCTGTTCTCAATACAACAGAATTGTCTCTCTTATGGAATGTAACTTAATTGAACATGAATGAATTCAAATTAAAGTCGGAACTCATCACACTTTCTGTTAATTATCTGTAAGTAGTCAACCAGAGCGTTAAGATACTAAGATATTGGTGTTAATGGATCAAATCAATTAATACTCGTACAATGGCGCAAATATAATGGCGCAAGTACTACAATGGCGAAGAGAAACAAAGTCAATTCAGATACTGACGCGCGTTATTTTCCTCCAAGGTTTCATAGGTATTACCAGGAGTGCTTTGGAAACTGTCTACGAAGTCCCGACTCGCGAAGCGAGGAGGAGTTTTATCTGAGAATTTCCAAAGCACGAGTGATATTTAATAGGACATTTTCGCGAATGAAATTACGTCCAACAGAGTTTCAAAATGTGCCAAAAATTGAAAATAACTGAAAGCATGTTAAAATCAAAGAGGTAATGTTAAAGTACAAATGCGGTTTATTGCACAACAACACAGCGATCGATGCATAACGCCTCCTAAGATAGTTGAGTCACAGCTTATTATTGGCCAGGACGGAGGAGCGGTAAGAAAAATCGGATAGAAAAGTCAGGAAGTTTTTGAGATACACCGCCCTGATTTGGCATATTCTATGTGTAATTAAACACTGCTGGTTTTAATTTCACGAGAGAAATAGTCACAATTGAACACTGCTCTATTTTATCTAAAGATCTAGGGTTTCCCTCTTCTTGATTATAAACAACATGGCAATATAACACGAAAAAATACTGTAGTAGTGTTTCAGACGATTTGGGATAAACCACCGTTAATGAATCACAAACAATCTTTGTTTTCTTCCTAACGAGACAATTGCAACTACTTTCCCCAAATCCAAAATAACTTCCGAGTCAGCGAGCAACGTCAAGAAGACACGAACACCTCATCTCATGGGCGGACAGAAAGAATAATAGCGCAGAGCCCGGTAAGCAAACGAGGCAAACAACGCGGACAACGATTCGCTTCGAGTTACAGCAAATAAATAGTCGGGCGCGGAGCAAGCGACGCGGCGAGAGTGGGCGTTGACAGGTACGCGTGTCGGTTAAGCGGCGGCGCGAGGCAGTGCAGGCGGCGCCTTTGATCTGCGCCACCCCGCGGCTGCTCCGGCGCCCCGCACTGGCCCCAAATGACATCGCGCGTGGCATTCTTATTTGGTTGCCAAACAATCATGTCATCTCAAAACAATTTTATACGTACAAATAAAAATATTTAAACATTTCATGATCATGCCACGTCAGAGGCTTATGTAGGTAGGCATGACAGAGCCATGGGCACCATTCACAGGGGCGCTATTTAGAGTATACCCGCTAAAACAAATAACAAAACTCTAATTTGAAGTATCCTGAAAGGGACGTAAACTCTATGCTTGACATGGGCGACCGAAGACCTTTCTACGGCTCTGTGTCACGTTAAATTAATTGCACTGATTTCAGTTTAGCTTCCGAGTTTATTGTCGTGGACGTTTATTGTACGAAATTGGCAGCAAAATATATTTTTATACGTAAATTGAATCGTATCACAAAAGTTTTCTATCGTGTTTACAGTATTTTTAGGTCAGTTCGTAAAGATTTACAGTTGTTCTTTCTCAGATTTATCATTGACTTTACATCATGATTCCACGAGTTACAAATTAGCAAAGTTGGAAACTTAATTACTTCGTAGGCTCTCTACGATTACATTTCTGGAACCCTGAAGTTCAGGAAGTTCTTCTCTTTTATTTCCAAAATATATTTTAAAGAGAAGTAGTCCAATTGAATTGATCTTCCTTAAGATGTTAAGAACTATGAGCTAAAGACATTATTAAATACGTTAGAATAAGTCATAACAACAACCACCGTTATTAAAAGGACAAAACACTTTTGCACTGGTCTTAAGTAAAATTAAGTACGGGCGGATGGTAATGATCTAAAACATAGCCAAAGTAGTCTAGATCATGTAAAATATCGCCGTAGTCTTAATATGTTTTAAAAATGCCATTAAAGCAAAGAAAAATGACGCAAAAAATTGATCAAAACTAGTTCAGATGAACAACTCAAGTTGTTGGATATGTTACTGATGTAATCAAGGCTTCTTCCTTTCGGTCAAGTGAACTCAGCTTGTAAACTTTTGGTTTGGACTGTTCTTTACCAGAATGTCTCTGTCTTTAGTAATCACGAAATTGGCCGAACCGACAACAGCAATAATAGGTGTCAGAGGAACCTTAGATTACATACACACAACGGCTTACATTACATTTCGGAACGAAGAAATTTAAAATGGGCTACTCAGGAATTCTTAGAGAAAACAACAGTTGCTTCTCGTAAATATTATTTGCTGGAAATACCATTAAAATGATATTAAAATCGATGAAACCAGCGAAAAATGCTTTAAAAATGACAGGAAAAAGTAGAAAACGACTTCATAGTCGAAAACGACGAAAAATACAAAAAAATTCCACACAAAAATGGGTCATTTTCTTTTGTCATAACCAAATTAATTTATACTAAATGGCATTGTTTTAAAGTGACAAGAAAATGTTGACATTTCATTAAAAACCACCCCCCAGTTATCATCTTCATAGTTAGGTTGTGTCCATTGTATTGCTGCTTTGAGCCCACGTCGCAGCCCCGTGGTGCTGTGAGGCAGCGGCGGGGGCGAGCACCCCGCGACAGCTCATCCTTCAAACGGCCACTTCCGGGCGGTCGATTATTCCGAGACGCCCCGCGTCAGCCCCCGAGAATAAGGCGCGGACGGATTTAGAATGGAAGTACGCGCCGGCGCGACCGCGACGCCGGCGGCGGTGGCGAAGGCGGAGGCGGGGGACAACGCGATGTGGGAGGAGGCGCCTGGAGTCACTCCTCGGGTTGCAGCATTGTTAGTGGAGGCGGTCAGAGAGCAGAAGACGGGGATACAGTTAAATTTGTTCCTGTTTTGTTCATTTGTAAAAGCCAGAAATTATTGCCGCTCCCAACTATCGAAATGAATGCAGATACGCATCGCCGGAGGACACTGTTCAATCCGAGTGGGTAGTTCACCCGGATGGGGTTCCCCCTTCCTTCTTCCTCCCTCCTCTATCTTACACCGAAAATGTCTATGAAGAGAAAAACACAAAACTTGAAACAAATCTGACATCCATCGCAATTGGATATTATACAAACCAAGGACAGTTTGTTACAAGTTTTGTTTTTCTCTGTACACTAATTCATTTATAGAATAAGTAACTGAAATGTATCAAAGTAAGCAAGACAAAATAACAACAGTTTATTTAGACCTCGTTATATTGTTCCAAAATCACACTCGTATAAAAAACAATACCATAGCCGTCAAAATGTGGCCGGGGCAATGGGAAAATATAGAAAATGTAAAACCTAATGACTATTTATTTTGTCAGACTGAGGTTCGTTTGCCTTACGTTTAATTGAAGAGAGGTGGAGAAGTATAGAAAAGATGGGAAGGGGTAATGTGGAAAGATTAAGAAAGTTAAACGAATAAATCATCAACAACGTCCCCACATGTTCGATTTAATTCAAACTACTCATTAAACACAGAGTGAAAATTTCATTAAAATCCGTCGAGAAGCTTTTGCGTTAATGTGCGACATACATATGCACATTCCCTTTTATATGTATCACACACATTATTATATAAACACTTTTGCGGAAATGAAATGTTTTATTACCTGAGGCTATGGGGCTCCTTTCAAAAGTTTCAATGGTCCCTGGCCTCCGTGTCCCTCTGCGAGCACACCTATGCCTTTACTTCTTGCATGATCCGTTTTCGTGAATTAGTTGCTTTGCGCCGATTGTCGTTATGTTGCTAAAATCTATACGTGTTCTGTAAAATTACTTCACGGAATTAGAATTGGGTAACAACACATATATGCTACCCAGCATCAACCAATGGATGCTGTGCAAATCCGTCATCAAAATAAGCCAATTGTTTAAAATACTAATAAAACTGTTGTTTAAAAGTAAACGTTTCTTGATATTTCATGTCAATAAAGGAGGAGTGAGTGGCTGCAGTGTCAATCTCATTGAGCGGAACGAACGTTTCTGGATTTGGCTTGGATGCTTTTATCTTGTGTGGAAGGTAAACCTGCCCATATCAATATAATCATAACATTCCTACTCGAGTCGCCGACCAGAGCAGTTATACTATCGCGAAGCTCCGTTGTGCGTAGTCTACTCGTTACCGTTGTGACACTCAGCACTTGTAGTGTAGTTCGAGCAGTCGACTGTTAAGTCTATGTGTTTTGAAGTAAACTCTTCAACAGAGCAGGCAATTAGCCAAGCCCTGCTAATTCTCAACAATAGTGATGCGCATCATTATGTGTCGCAGAATAACACAACCGAAGTTGAAATGTAGGTCGTCGCACCTGTTATTACCGACCAGCAACGCATCTCTGGCAGCTAGGAGGCCGCCTCAACAGACTCCAGCACGAAGTCTCAACCTTCATCATCAGACATGAACACCAATAAAAGGTCAGCCAGTGATTGTGAAACCTTCAACGAAGCAAAGAAGTTAAGTGTAGACCCGAGTAACAATAATGTGAACCCTAATCCAGACACTGCCATATTCTCCACCGGTACAGTCCTCACTCATTTAAGAACTTATATCCAACTTTATCTAAATAAGTTAGACAGCTGTGCTGCTAAACTTAAAAATGAATGAAATCCTAGCAAAACCACCACCAAAATATTTACATCAAGACCCTACTCTCCCCCACATCCCCTCAAGCTAAATAACAATACAATAGAATGGTATCCCCTAATAAACCTGTAAAATATTTAGGTTTATACCTAGATACGAAGTTAAATTGGGGAAAACATTTAAATGCCAAAGTGACCCAAGCCAAAATAAAACTATCACAGTTACGACCACTAATTTACAGAAACAGTCCAATCCACTACAAATCGGCCATACCAATTTACAAGACAATTACAAGGCCGTTAATGCTGTACGCCAGCCCAATTTGGATCAACTCTGCCAAAACTAACATCCACAAACTACAAGTCTTTCAAAATAAATTCTTAAGAATAGTTGCTCATGCTCCTTGGTACGTAACTAACTACCAACTCCACAAAGAATTTAATTTGGAACTTATGGAACAGTACATTACATATCTAACCACCAATTTTTATTATAACTTACCTCAAATCGCAGCCCTTTCACCTTTCAAACTGGCCAAAAATCCCAATTTCCGAACACCAATAAAAAACAAATATCCATATCATATATTCCTAAAAAATGTTCAGATTTAGATCCAGCCTGAGGAACCAAAATGGGAATTCCTCCCCCTTGTAATAGTAGGTAAGTTTATATTTAAGTTTAGCAAGTAAGTCTGTAAATACAAGTGTATAGTTATATTTATTCTATGTACTTTCTTCGAGAAAATAAATAATCATATCTTTTAATTTATTAATGTTCCAGAAAGTGTGATAAATCATGACTTTGTATTCTTCATGGGTAATACAACGAGATAAGAAATGTGTTCAAAAACATATGTGACCGAGGTTGTATTAAATTAGACTCCAGCAGATAACCTTGGGTATCCAAATATTAAGAACCAGAATTTGGGAATATATTTTTGCTCATTCACCACAAATACTTTCACTTTTGTATTTGTTAGACCTTAGCGTCGTAACGACATTATGACAAATCAGTTCTCAAAGTACGACATTATGTTAAATCACTTCTCAAAAGTTTCCAAGATGATAAATGCTGCATCTGCCAAGAACAATAGAAACCGTTGACCATATCGTCTCAGCTTGTCCAATTCTAGCAAAGACCCAATACCTGAAAAGACACGATGGGATGTATAGTTACCTCCATTGACAGATCTGTATCTCCCTGGAAGTTCCAAACACATGCTCTAAGTGGTATCAACATTCACCAAAACCAGTGACGTCTATTGGACTGTATTCAATATTGTAGGAGCAACAAATTCAAACTGATCACATGATAGCGGCCAATTAACTGATTATTGTTACTCGGAATTTGGAAAAAAAGTATCAACTTGTAGATGTTACTGTGCCGTGCGACCAAAATGACTTAACCCAAGGAGGCAAGAGTTTGGAAATCGAGGTCAGCCGAATGTGGGGCGCGAACAAGTCCTCTGGATATGGACTGGGAATTTTTCTGCAAAATTTTTGTAACAACTTGGCTAAATTTCCCGGGTCGTTCAAAAACTGGGAAATGCAAGACATTGTTTTATTTGGAACCGCTTACATTTTGCACAAAGTATTGTAGAGCACCGACAGTCCCCAGTTTCACCCCTTAGGAAGGTGGGTGCAACGTGGAGTAGATCTTATATTCAACCGACACATAACATCTTTAGTCGTGATGTAGAGGAATAATAATAACGATAATAATGATAATGATAATGATAATGATAATGATAATGATAATAATAATAATACCAACATTTTGCAAGGGATTACCTGCACCCCGAGATTTCCCCCGATTTATTACATCGACAGCTACTTTGCAAAGTCTAACCCCGCCTTTGTTCTGAACGTCGGAGGCGTGTCGCAGTCATCAACGCCTCCGGTGGAGGAGCTGGGGCGCATAAGGCGTGTGGAGAGAGCGGCCATCGGCCAACGGACAACGGCCATCGGCCGTGTCGCACGTGGGGCGCACGTGGGGCTGCGTTGGCGCTGTGCCCGACAGCCTGCGGCGCCGCGCGAGGCGGACGGACCGCGCGGGGGCTGCAAGTGGCGGAAACGGGCCGAAACGGAGAAGAGAGAGCGAGACAGACAGATGGAGAAACGGGAGAAATGGGTTCATAACAAGAAGGAATGTGGAAACCAGGAAGAGAACCAGAGAATTCTGGGAAGAGGCGAGGAAAGGTGGGAAGATGAAGAGAAAAAAGCATGGAAAATGAAAGAGAAAGGGACAAGAGGCTGTGAGAACGGAGAAGAACGCACAGAGAACTAAGGACAGGTCAAACGGGGCGTAAAGAAGTAATAAAGGAGCAGTACATTGTGGAAACATTGAACTGAGGTAAGGGACGCACACACCTGGCTAAAAAGAGGCGAGGAGAAATGGAAATAGATGAAAATGAACCCGAAAGGACGCGTCGACACTGAGGGCAATGGAGGGTAAAGATGAGGGGGAGAAGCGAATAGGTGGACGACGGAGCGGGGCCGAGCAAGATGGACGGCGGCGGCGGCGGCGCGAGACGGAGCAGGGCGCGAGTGGGCCGGCGCGCCGCGGCGCCGCGAGGGCGCGGGCGGGGCGCGGTGGCACGGGCTGTCGGCAACTCGTACGAGAGGCGCACAGCGTAAAGAGCGCTGACGTTGCCCGCGGCCGGTGACTCACCCTGCGCCCCCACCCTCTGCTCCCTCCTGTGCCAATGCACGCGCCACAGAGCGCGCTGTTTGTTCAACGCAACCGCCGCGCCGCGCAGCACCGGCGATTTCCGATTCCAGGAAATGAACAGGCTATTTTGCGAATTAGACCGAGCGATAGAGATTCCGAGTGCTGCGGTTCAAATTCCAATGCATCATCGGAACAATTGACTCCTATACATTGATACGTTTAAATTTCTTAAAAATAAAAGAATAATCGAAGATACAGTGGGGATTTTCACAAAGAATCAAAAACGAATGTAATATGAGAAAAACTAAAAGCATCAAGAAGAAATCAAACAAACAACAAACTTCTCATAAATGTATTTCGGACTTCCAAATGATCTCTCAAATTAAAAAAATATATACAAAGTACACAGTATTTGTAACAGCTCAGCATGGCGCCTTACAGGGTAATTTTCATATTAAGAGTAATTTGTTATTTCCACGAAAATAAAAATTAACTTTAAACATTTTACGGTTGCCAGCCTCCGAATATTTCACAAAAACATATCAATCAAAATAGTACTTGTTTAAATTTTTGTTTCATTACAAAATTATGTTTATTACAGGCAGTTTGATGTATGTTATCGAAATTATTCATAGAAAAGCTAAAAAGAGATGACAGTCAATTACTGCGTTTCACCAATGCATTTGTAGGTGCAATGCAACCGTCAAAACACGTGTTTTTCTAGAATTCTTACAGAATATCCCAGAGAGCCGGCTAAGAATTTTGGCAATCACCAGGAATTGAATGAGCTACTGACATACCTCTGTAAGTCGCCCCAAATCCATGTTAGTTCCTTAACAACAACGGCGTTTCTGAGAGAAATTTTTGAGAATCTTACGGATAGATTCGGGAAAAAATATTAGTTTCCCACCACAAGATCCACAGGCGTCGAATAACGCATCGTATGCCTCTATTGGTAGACCGGTAGGGGTCTATTCGTGCGTGAACGAACGGATGCAGGTTATTCGATTACTACGGTCCGATTAAAATAACTTTGTGATTGACATTTGGGAATGGAAGGGAGTGACGTTGACAGTTTGCGTACCACTGAGCACGTGTTCACGAGACACGAAGATAGACGCTTGAAATAAATTTGAAATAAATACTTATTAAGTGACCAAATCATACACTCATATTGTATGAAGCTACAGCTCCAGAAGTGGAACTGTCAATCACCAACTTATTTTAATCAGACCATACATACTGATTGAATATTTCTGGCTGACTTTGTGAGAGGTGTGGTGTATCTACGTAAGGTACGTAGGCGTGAGGTATCTACACGGGAAATAATAACTAGAAAATACTGGATGAAATGAGGGGAAAGGTGACAGAAATCGTAAAATAGAAAAATAACATCTATATTTTGGGGAAAATGCAGATAGCTAAGAAAAAAACAAGAAAGAACAACGAAGTTGGAAAGGGAAAGAACATCTTCAAATAATTGTACAGGGTTCTTCCAAGTAATGAACCAGAGCCTATGAAGATACAGTTAAAATGGGAAAAAAGGAGAGGAGAGAAAAACGATTAGAACACCTTTTTGTAGACTCGCGTGATTATAACAATGATGATGATGAAAAATGAAATTTCGTTGATACGAAGCAAATAAACTTATGTTTCAAAATTGTGCTTTGCTCGAATCATTCTACTCACTGTATTTTCTAAACAGTCGTTTTATCATTGTTTCCTGTTTTCTTTCACTCTAGCACAACAAAACTCTGGGGTTCTGCATTGCCAGCTCGAGAAATCTGTGGCGTTCTACTGACAATAGGCTATCTCCATACATTTGCGTTTCATCCTGTACTTGTATGAATATCAAACAGTTTATAGTCCAGAGATCCAATACTTTTATGAATTACATTTTCAATATTCCTTTATTTCCTGTTTTTCATAAAGTCGATATTTTGCAAAGAGAAAATTCAATTTTACTTTTACGTCTTACATACAAGAATAGAATGTAGAAAAATAATCTCCGTATGGGCCAAGGTTGCCCGAAGGAGAAACAAATGCAGACATGTGACCTCCGAATCTTCCTGAGTCAGGCCTCCAGTAACCACTCCGCCCGACTTGAGCCTGGGGTGATCTCATCGAGGCGAGTGGCACCCACTCGACAGAGACATCGCCGCTGGCCACGCGAATGTTTGCGAGCCCCAAACGGGAGCTACTCACTCCGCGGAGGCGCCGGCGCCGGCGCCGCGGCCCCGCCCACGTCACACACCCCGGCGCGGGGCCACCCACTTTTCGTCCACGCCACTGCGTCAATTCCACTGTCTCTGTAGTATACTGCGATTTTTCTAACTGCGACCCTCAAGGCCACTCAATCCCATCTTCGCGATGGAATATGTCACGGCATTTCGCGTCTTTTTCAGTCATTTCCGCTAGATTTCGCACGATCGCGATCGTATGAAGCAGTGCTTGCGATCATGCGACTTCTACCGGCAAGACCGAGAAAAGACGCGAAATGCCGTGACATATCCTTCGCGAAGATGGGATTTGAGTGGCCTTGAGGGTCGCAGTTAGAAAAATCGCAGTGTAGGGATGCGACATCGAAGTCGACGTTTTCGATGTTTTTGTAGAAAACATCGATGTATTAACGCCGATGTTTTTTTAACATCGATGTTTTGTGATCGATGTTTTTTTTTCCTTTTCCGATGTTTTGTTTCTGAAGGAAAAATTCACATGATCAAATACTTTAAAAGTTAAAATATGAAATAATAACTTATGGTACGACTGTTATATGTGTTCATATGTGTAATATGTTCATGTGTGGGAACCAAAGGAATGTTGTTTGTACGACCTTCTTCGATTAAACTCCTTCGCCAGAGATGACCTCCAAGCCCTTGTATTTTCTCTTTCTTCATGTTCAATTCTCACTCTGAGATGTGGTCAACAAGTACGCTGTGGGCGTAGGGTCTGTCCCTTCTTCTCGTGCGTCGGCGAATTTAAAAACACGAACTTTAAATGTTAATGCACACGGATTTAATGTTAGAGGTTACTAAACCAGTCAAAAACATCGATGTTGTAAAACATTACTTTTAAATTATGTTTAATTTTAAATTAAAATTAAATTAAGTTTATCTTTTGAACATCGATATTTGCTAATATCGATGTTTTGTTACCGATGTCGATAACTAGACACCGGATTTTTATGTAATTACATATTTTTTGTTTTTCTACTTACCATTCTCAAAATTGTAATCTTCGCGAATCATAGCCCTCCTAACAATATCGAATTTTTTCTTTAAATATTTTTACATATTTAGTACTATATTACATATTTTGCTGTTTTCACAATATATTTTCTTATTTTATCAATTTTCTTCTATTTAATTGCATTTTTTTATGAAAAGATGTATTTTTTTAAAATATCAGCATTGTTCCTACATTATTGGGGAAATCTGGGTGTCCAAATCATCATTGACACCGCGTTTTGTGATTAATTTCGGAGAAATTTCGGAGACAAATTTTCGATTAATTTCAGAAAAAAATTTGCGATCACTGACGTGTCACACATCGACGAAGATGTTACAGTGTGTGCTTGCTGGTCGTAGATCTCGCCAGTTTGTGCGATGGCTTCTATTGAGATTAGTGAGGCTGCTAAACTACGGTCCGAGAAAGTTGTATGATGTGAAGTGAGCAGTTTTTATCAATCTAATTTCATATTACGTAAATGTATTTTATTATTGATGTATTTTAATATTACATATTATATCCGATTTTGCGTATTTATTACATATTCTTACTATTTTCATTACATATTTTTGTACATATTTTGACGTTTAATACTACAAATTTTTCCGGTCTCTATCGATAACTAATCTACACCTTCGTCCACGCCACTGCGTAAATTCCACCGTCTCTTTAGGCCTTGGACTCGCCTCCCACAATACAGTCAGCCCTGCAAAAAGTTCGTATCTTCTGACAAACTACAACCCATATGGGTTCTGTCTTTATCACAGCCACCCAATATTCCCAAAGTTCTCCCCAAATCCAACGTCTCAATTCTCCCGACCATAACAGGCGCGATTGCTGGGGTCAACTTCCTCGATCGACCTGCAATGGTCCGTTTCTACCGGCGGTAACTTATTGTAGCGATACTTTAGTTTTTGCGACATCTCTGTGCGTTCCTCTCATAAAATAATAAAGTGAATCCTTCACCTTGCCTCCTTTATATCATTTACTTTACATTCATATTCCCTCCATGTTTCATATTCGATTTTTCAACAATTTCTTCCCCTTCCTGCCATCCCCATTGTGGCATCGACACCACTTTTTTCTCTCCCAGGAGTAATGCCATTTCTCCCCACGTGAAGTGATTCGCAATTTCCACTATGTTCGTTCGCCTGATGGTGAGGGGAAAGGACACGTCCACTTTGCCCTCGCCACCATCACACCGTCCTCGCTGCTGCGACGATGGCCTACTTGGCAGCCGTGATACTCGCGTCGGTCCCCGCTGATTTCATTCTCTCTGATTCCCCTTGCGAAAACAAACGGCGCCACGAGGCGAGGTAATATTTCACTTCTGCTTACTCCAAACGCGTGAGTCAAGTGTAGTTGACGTGTGGTGAAGATGCTGCTCGGACGGTCTGTGTATTTAATGATAGAACTTAAATAACGTTTATTTGCTTCAAAAAACAGCATGGTCATGTATTTTTAGAGCCAGAATGAGAGGCTAAGCAATGCGAAATCGTGAAGCTGGCAAAACAGGTTAGAACGTGAAGAGGAAATTGTGATTCTTTGATAAAAACGTTGAAGGACAAAGATCAACAAAGTGTAGTGAAAATTGTTATGAAAGATGATCAAATCAAAAATTTTTGACAAAAAGAAAGGGCTTGATGCGCCCAGCCAAACAGTGCAGTTCCGGATTGGGGTTTTATTTTTTCCGCTTCCGTTTCCAAAAGGGAGAAAAACACGGTGTGAATGTATGTAGTAGGATAATTCATTACACTGAATGGTCTTATCAATTTTGAAGCTTCTGAAACAGGTAGTATTTAGCTTGCCGCTTTCTTCAGCTGATATAAGCTAATAATTAATTTAAAATATAAATATAACAGGGAGGGCCTGATATATTTTTGCCAAATGCCTCATTATCTTTCATAGATCGCTTCGTGATAAAAATGTTTCGCAATTTCTAAATTCGTTCTGTACTTTGAAAATATGTTGTTGTTTCTTCCTTTCATTCACGGATAAAAATGTTACAATGATCTGTAATGTTGCTTAACATTTCTGTAAACTGAAGAATGTACGCAATTTGTTAAACCAAGTGTTCAATTGTGTGAGTGTTTAATTTTTAATTCCAATAGATTTACTGGCTTCAACCTCACATACTAGAATATAGCCTGGATACAATAATGAAAACAATGGACAAGAATCAATCCACAAGATATGTGCAACAGGCGCTGAACATACAAAAACCACACCGAACTTCAATCTACGTGACCAGCACGGTTTTTGCTTTGTGCTGCTCTCTCTCCACCATTGGTAGAACTTCCAGCGCCGCAACCACTAGCTGCTTCACGGACACTCCACTAGGTAGCGCTGATTCTCGCGAGTCCCACGCCAACACACGATAAAAACCTACCGTCTGCGTAAGGTCACAGCAGCGTAAATGTGTCGAGTTGTGTGCGCGTAAACCCGAAAAGATTTTGCGGAAGCGTTTTCACGAGCTATATTTGCTCCAGTCGATATGGGCTGCGTGAAAAGCAGCGACCTAACCGGAACCGGTTATAACCGCGGGGGGAGCTCTCCGCACGCCGAGAGTAAACATCTTCGGGCGCAGATTATCTCACATCTATTTCTTGTTAAGCACGGAAGTTCTGGGTGCGAAGCGTGCCTCGTCCCGCCAGCCGGTCACACGAGGGCCTCGACCCAGTGTAAACACAGGCGGCAGGCGGCTGTTTACGAAATCGGCAGCCGTTTAGCCCACGCTATTTCCATTCACGCGGCTAAACTTAGCCGGTCATGTTTGGAGAATATCGAAATGTAACGCGGAGCCGTAAATCATAACTGGGACGCAGCGCGCGTGCGGGCGAGCGAGCGGAGGGCGGAAGGCGGAATCTCGACGACGCGACGCGGTGGAGGTGTGCAGACTGGGCGACGCCTTGCGTAGGACACGCCCGCCACGCCCCGCCTGCGCGCTTCATTTATACTGCATGTCAAATCGTACAGGGGTAAAGCCACCGTTGAAAAAGAGAGCTCAAGGAACCTTTCTCGCTCTATGCCATGCAAATTGATCTGAAATCACTTGGTAAATTTCCTGAAAGTTAACATTCAATTCATTACATTTTATACAATGAATAAATATAATTAAATAATAAAGTTAAATGGATTACACGAATCTGAGGTTCAAATATTCATTATGGAGAAATAATTTGATTTTCTTGTAAGATACTTTCTGTAGGTCATCCCGTAACAGAAAACATTTTGATCATTACCATTATCAAGTTATTGTTTTCATAACTCGAAGTTTGTTTTCAAGTGTTTGTTCGTTTGTATTCCTGGAAGAATCATCATATTGCAAGTACGTGTGCAGTGTGACCGACAATTGTCAATATCAACAAACGAAGGACGCAACACAATTTCATTTGTGAAATTCTGACATTGACGCAAAATTGTACACATATTTTTCATGTTTAAATAAAATATGATCGTTTTAGTACCTAACTCATTAAACAAAAGGCAACAAGTTAACACACGGCTATCGTGCGAGGTAGTATGGCGATGACAAAGTTCAATTTTAATCACTGCAGTAAACTGTGTGTAATTTCGACAAAAGGATCATTTAACCAAAAACAGTGAATGCCTTAGCAAGTAAAAAAAATAGTCATGATTAATGTAATTCCTGGGTGGACAATCATAAAAATATTTTTCAAAAATTTCAAGTAGGTAGAGAAAAAATTGAACTTTATTTTATTATTACTTAAACTTTCTTATTTTATTAATTTCTTGAGTATTAAATCTGCGAGGTAATGGAATATGAGTATGTTGAGACTAGATTTTATCTTCGTGCATGTTTCTTTTTAGTGAAAAATAAAAATAACTTTACATTGTAGTTAATAGTATTTGATTTACTGTTGTATGCATTATTAACTTTCCTACTCTACTTTCGATTTAAGTCCACATTTTGATTAAATGTTTGCCTAGGGAAGGGGAACTTTCTTCTCCCAAATAGTACTAAAATGTATTTAATGAACTTTTTGTAAGTTATCTATACTTATAAAAGTGAATCCAAAGACATGTAACCGACATTGATACCACAAAAAGTAGTGTATGAATAGATACGAATTTTTTCAGGTCGTTCTTCACGTATTGGCGCAATGTCCTTGCAAAATTTGGTAAATATTAATACAACACACATGCGGAAAATATATAATTTAAATAATACGTTAGTAGTTGCACCATGATCATTAGTTTTCGCCTGTCGCTAAGAGCAGATTGGTTCCTTACATTTTTCCATCAGAAGCTAATAGTGATGAGGCAGAAATGGTACCTGATAGATTCTCTAGAGGATAGTAGCAATGCTTCAGAAATAAAATACAATTATGGTATTTTATTAAAACTTGAACCAATTACATTAAAATAATAGTCGTAAATCTTCTTACAGAGGTTTATATAAAATCTTTTTCCTCTTTCACAAGGATTGGTTATGAAGAAAGTCCGGACACCGCCGGGTTTATTGCTAGTATAATATAATAATTATTATAATGAAATGTTATATAGTTTATTTTTTTGTATAAAAAGGACATTTGCTAAATTATTTTATCACAGGCTTGCTCCTTCGACTAGAAACAGAAAATGCTCTTTTCGAAAACTTTTCCTACGATTTTTCTCGAGACTTGCTCACTTCTTGTCTCTTTAAGAAGACATGAAAGGAATCCTTCAAGAGTTAATTTTTGAAGAAACAATAAATAAGAAAAATAATAAGAAAAATAGATTGTTACGTTTACTAATAAATTACTCTACGATAAACGTGGATCCGCTCGATCTCAAAAAATACCCCTTAATGGACCCAACATATTCATACATAAAATTATAAATATAAAAGAAATTATTTTTTGAGTAAGAGAGTAGCAAAGGAATGCATTACCGAGACAATGAAACAACCACATTTTAGCAATGTGCGAGGTATGAATTTGAGTGTCTAATAGTTACAGCATAGACAAAACTACCCTTAAATCATTAACTGTTTTAAGTATTTCAAAACAAGTGGCAAATGCCCCTTCAAATTCATGTTTGTGACTACTTGCATTGCCCAAAGAAGATTATAATTTATACATGGCCTTCACGAGTCATAACCGATTTCAGCTCCTTATATATTGAAAGAGGTAATAATTTCAAGAGCAGATATCATCAACATCACATCAAAAGACTTGGTCCAGACCGCCCTGAAGTACCCTTTTAAAATAGAAACATCACCAAGAAAAGACGACCGATTTTCAACATAACACGGAAACCGCTAGGCGAATCCGTGCCAATTTTCATGCACGCACATCGGGAACGAATGTCCAGATATAAGATCTCCTTGGGAATAAACGCGAGTTTATATAACAACGTCCAACAGCTCCCCGTAAATGCGTCACAAGAAATTGTGGCAGAGCCCGACACACGGGGACATCGCGCGCGTCGTGCGAGAAAATGATACCGACCACTTTGCTTGCTGAAGGCGAACATTAAATTTAACTCTGGAGGGCAGAGCAAATATTTTCAACGCGACAGGAGCAGATGGTAAATTGTTGTAAAATGTGACGACTGAACAGGCGCTTTCTCCAGAGGTTGAGAGCTTTCGCCCATCTGCTTTGAGGAGCACCGCTCCGCACGTACAGAAGCCGATGAACAGCGTCACAACACGCTTCGAGACAACATATGAACATTTTCACGTTTAGGAAGTTAAATTCTTTTAAGTTTAACACCAACTCTTATGCCGTTGGAAAGATATTATTTTAATTCGGATAGTTCTTGATAGAACACATTTCTTGATAGATATCTCGGCGAATTCTCGACTATTTTCCAAAGGAACTAGTTTCATACTTTCATTTATATAAAAATATCTTCACAAATATATTTGCTTTCAAAATAATGATATTTTTATTGAGTTCTTCTTTTGTTCTAACGTATTTTTCCCTCTACTATTTATTTGCTTTCACATTTGTGCCAGTAAATCAGAATCAGATTTGCAATAGAATTTCGACATTATCATCATTCAAATTGACACTCTTTGTGCGAATCTTTCAGAAAGGAGCAACAAACCAAAGTCCATCATTTGCGGGCGTAAATCAGCCTTAAGATATCCAAACTCGATTTGCAACTGAACACATAGTTTAGTACCATTCTGAAACTTAACTGCTAAGATTTGGAACCGGAAAGCGTCCGAGGGTCACTCGGACTTGAGAGGCTCGATTTTTACAGGACTCGCAAAAAACGCAGTTAACTTAGTATTCGTGCTGGTGCACTGCGTGAGTGTTTTATAGTTTGCCTAGTAAATAGAAAATAACTTTTAGATATGAAACGAATAATTATTAGTACATGGTTTACAATGCGAGTTTGTTTCACACAATTTGCAGATGCTTTCCAATGTTTTCTAATTGTTTTCACTTGTGCATTTGCACTTTGAGCTTTTGAACCCTTGAAGAACAGATTGGAAGTTTCTCATTTTCTTTTTCTTCGTTTTCTACTCCTTCTTCTCCTCCTTCTTGTGCCCCTTCTTCTCCTCCTTCTCCTCCATCTCCTGGTTCTTCTTCTACTTCTCCCCCTTGCTCTTCCTCCTTTTCTTATTTTCCTTCTTGTTATACTCGTCCTACTTCTTGACCTTCTTTTACAAGGACGTCTCCTTCACTTTCTTCTCATTTTTCTCCTTGTCCTCTTTTGGTTATGGATTGTTATCAATTTGAACGAATAATCCCAACCTGAACGTAATTATTCCAATTTAGGTTTGATTCATATGAATTTGAGGAAAAATTGGTAATTACGTTGAAAAGTTATAGTTGGTTCTCAGAAGAGCTGAACATAAAAAATAAGGTCCAAAAAGGACTTATTATATCGATTTACAATAGAAGAAATTTAACTCGAATTGTCCCCTTCGCGATCGCGAAAGAATGGGTTTTAAGGGCTAGAACACATCGTTCTGGTATCACGCACGAAGGCAACGTATGTTGCCGTGTACGTGCGTATTGCGGGTTGCTTGTGCGCCTATTGATTTCTTTATGGTATAATATATAAAATTTTACATTTTAATTCTACATTTTCTAAGAAAATTGTTTGATATACCTATGTTGACAATTCCCTATCCAGAAATATACAGATATCTGTGTCGATAGAGTCCTATAAATCGCCAATATTCCTTTGCGTATTATATTTAGAGAGTATTTGTCATTACTACTAATTTATTACATATTCAACTGCACTGTAATTGTTGAATTTTATCTGATATATTACAAGCTTAGAACACAGTGCACATCATTATCATTAGAGACCGAATTTTTATGTAATTAGATATTTTTGGCACTCTAATTACTGTCCTCAAAACTGTAATCTTGGCAAATCGTCCTCGTCCTAGCACAATATCCTATTTTTCGTTATTTTCTATTTTCACACATTTAATACTATATTACATATTTTGCTATTTTCACAAAATATTTTTTATTTTATCTATTTTCTTCTATGTAACAAATACTTTTTATAAAAGAAGTATGTTCAAAAAATCAAAATGTTTTTGCTTCATTATCACTGAGTGCTGCTGAATTGAGATGTGCTTCGTTAAAACGTGGTCAGATGTTCGCAGCGCGCCTGCTTCAGTTATCTCAGTGGCGGAAAGTGCGCGTCAGCGACTGATGAGATCATTTTCACCTTTAATGTGAAAAGTATCACTGACATCGGGTTTCGTGATCATTAAACTTCATTTTCGAGAAACTTTGGCGATCGCAATTGGATATGGAAAACTCTTCGATGAGAATGCACGCTGCAGTGATTGCTAATCGTAGATACTGCCACTTTGTTCGATGGCTTTTATTGCGTCTAGTCTGGCTCCTAACTACGGTCCTGGATAACAATAGACGAAGCTTTTATTACTGACAAGATGTTACCAAATGTGTATCAACTTATGCACTCCAAATGATTTTTAAAACATTTTTATTTTTTTAAAAATGTGTTTAGGAAATTTAAGATAAATGTAATTTCGTAATAGGTAAATATATTTTATATTTAGTGTGTTTTAAAATTACATATTATATCCGATTGTACATATTTATTACATATTCTCACTGTTTTCATTACGTATTTATTTCGACGTTTCATATTACATATTTTTCCGGCCTGTAGTTATCATGTCGGTCGCGAGTTCTTAAGGGCTGACAGTATACAGCTCTTCGTTTCTATAATAGTTGTCGTATTTTGAGATATCGTTGGTGAACGTCGAGATGATTAAAATCTCGTTCGAATCGAAGGTATATAACCAAGAAAATTGATAGCAATGGTAATTTACTAGGATAGAGGTTATGAAACTGAATGGCTAGAGTATTTTGACAAAGAAAACATTTTATCGGATTCACTTCAAATCCACTTTCATGCAGAAAATCCACTTTCATTCATACTGTATTGTAATTTTGGTGTTCGTGTTTAGAAATCACAATTCTATTACAGAATTCGTGTTCTTACTTTGTTTAAAACAAGTGTTTTGCTCATACATAATAAACTAGAAGTATGTGACTGGTATCGCAGAAAACGTTTCAGTCAGCAACCTTCCACGATCCCGTCAGGAGAATGAAGAAGGTTATTGATAAAATGTAATGGTCATTAAACTTTAGTAACGTTGCAAATAATTATGTCAGTTTCGTTAATTCACAATTCGTGATGTGGCGATAACATGTATGAAGCAAACAAGAATGTAGTGAACATAAAAACAATTTTTCGGCTAATTTTCAGATATCGAGAAAAAAATAAACAAGATAAACCAGCAAAGCAATTTAGAACTTTAACCTACAGGTGCCAACTGCCTGTAACGAAAGAGCTATAGACGAACGATGCTAGAGAAACACATGGTTGTCCCCACGTAGTATATGTGAAAGTCCTAGTGGTCTCCTGATTATCACGGCGGAAATAAACAGCAAAATTGTTTTTGCCACATAAACTATAGTTAACTAAACCATCCTCTGACGGTGTGGAGTAATTACTTTGGCAGCCCTGTTGACGCAGCGGTTTCGTGAATTAGCCTTTCACGCTTACGAGGCCGCCCCCGTCGGGCAGGCGCAGCGCTCGCACAGCGGCGGGGTAATGAAGCGCGGCGCAAAGTGCTCAATGGCCCCCGCGTGTGGAGACGCATGCACGGCGATGGCGGCGGCGACGGCGGCGACGGCGACGGCGGCGACGGCGGCGACGGCGGCGACGGCGGCGACGGCGGCGACGGCGGCGACGGCGGCGACGGCGGCGACGGCGGCGACGGCGGCGACGGCGGCGACGGCGGCGACGGCGGCGACGGCGGCGACGGCGGCGACGGCGGCGACGGCGGCGACGGCGGCGACGGCGGCGACGGCGGCGACGGCGGCGACGGCGGCGACGGCGGCGACGGCGGCGACGGCGGCGACGGCGGCGACGGCGGCGACGGCGGCGACGGCGGCGACGGCGGCGACGGCGGCGACGGCGGCGACGGCGGCGACGGCGGCGACGGCGGCGACGGCGGCGACGGCGGCGACGGCGGCGACGGCGGCGACGGCGGCGACGGCGGCGACGGCGGCGACGGCGGCGACGGCGGCGACGGCGGCGACGGCGGCGACGGCGGCGACGGCGGCGACGGCGGCGACGGCGGCGACGGCGGCGACGGCGGCGACGGCGGCGACGGCGGCGACGGCGGCGACGGCGGCGACGGCGCGCGTGCTCGCGCCTCAGCGCGCGGCCGCGGCCACGCCTTTTAAATTTAGCGAGCGCTGGCGACGGGTTGCAGCGGCGCACGCGGCACGGCGCTGGCGCCCCGCCAGCCCCCCCCCCCCCACCGCCCCGCCCCCCATGCCCTTTCCGCTCCACCTCGCCCTGTTCCTCCGCGCCCCGCTCTTCTCCTGCCTCTCCGCCCTGCCCCGTTTCCCTTGCCTCTCCCTGCTCCACCTCGCCCTGTTCCTCCGCGCCCCGCTCCACCCGTCCCCCTTCCCCTTCCACGCTCCTCCCCGCCTCGCCCTTCTCCTCCGTGTCCCTCCCCCGACCCTTCCTGTCCTGTCCCGCTCCTCCTGGCCTCCCCCGGGCCCTGCCCGCCCCCGCCCAGCCCCAGCGTCCTTTACCCGTCTCGTATTTTTAATATCTTATGTAATAATTAATCCCTTGCGGACGCACCGCACACGGAATGCGAAGTGGGCCGAAACACGAATATAAATTAATTTAAAAATGAAAATAAAAAATAGAATTAAATAATGAAATTACGATGTCAAAAGAAAACAAATCAGAAGCAAAATACTATTTTTTTCAAAACGCATTTAGTTTGATCATAAAAAGCGAAATTATTATGCTTTGGGGGACGGTGCTGTTTGTTGTGTACAAGAGAGCTATTTCACATTTGCACTATTTACGTCAATAATAATGATGTAAAGATAAGGATAGATTAGTAAAAAGTTGATATACTGCTTCTGTCCAGAACAAAATGGGGGTTTATAGCAGCGACGTTAGAAAAAAGCAACAAAACGGAAACTATAATTTAAGAAATTGATATAGAATCGCATTAAGAATTCTCAATTCAATTGCAATTTTTGCAAAATGATAAATACACATTGAAACCCTACTTATTAGAAAACTACGACAAGTAAAATTATTACGAAAGAAATAATAGCACTAAAAAATCGAAATACCGTGTACAAGTTCGAGATAACACAACATAACATTTTTTGAAGAAAACAAATGCGTTCATCTTTATTTTTCGTCGGTTTGTTAAGGCACTTGCTTGAAAATCACAGAAAGCCTGCAATGCGCACTTCGGGTATTGTTTACGCCAGTGGTGTCAAGGTCTCTACTGGTGACTGCCACCAGCCACCATGCCAGAGGGGCAGGCGTCATGGTACCGTAGCATGCCACGAACTTTCCTGCGCGACTAGCGCTGGGAAAGGGAAGTATTAGTAACCCCGCCGTTTTACAATAGGGATGGCGTTGTTTCTGGTGGCGGGGTAATGAACTGCGGGGAGGAACGATTTCGTCGACGTCGGACTCCCGCTCGTGGCATCGATCTTGACAACACTGGTTTAATTAGTTAGTTAATGCCTTGTTTTACGTGGCGAGACTCGGGCCATCAGGCCCGCTCTTCCGTCTGACCACGCAAATTTCACTAGGCTCCTTTCATCACCTAGCGGAAAAAGAAGGTATTATCTCGGGCGACGAAACAGGCGATTTGAATTTAGCTCAGAGGCGTCATTTAGGCTTGAGGATCTTTTACATGCAAGTAAATCTACTAACATGGGACAGCCGGCTTTACTTCCCCTCCAAAGGAAAGCGTACGAAGGATTTTTTCGCCCTTAAAAATCCACGGCTTCGGTTCGGGTTTGAACCCGCCATCTTGGGTACAACAATCCGATTGGCTGACCGTTATACCATCCGAATCCGCAAAGCGGTTTAGGCCCACCGCAGCCGCGCCGTCCTCGCGGACATCCGCGCCTCGCTGCCAAAACGATTCGCCGCTCGCGTGTTTTTCTCAAAGGGCGCCCGCCGCCGCCTGGGCGCCCGACGACGCGAGCTGTCCGACGTCGCGGGGAGTGCGGCCTCCGCTGGGAGCAGGAGGCGAACCAAGTGCGAGCACGTGCTGGCGACGGCTGTGGAAAGAAGGACAGGTGGTTGTTTTGTTCACATGAGTCAGGCTTTTCTTTTTCTTTAACTGTCTCTTAGTTCCAGCAAGCTTTCTCTTTTTGCCGAGGGGGTGAGATTTCCTAATGCAGACGGAGATAGTCTAGGGATATGCTTCTAGAATATCTTATCTAGTGAGAGGTGAACCGCATAAAGGTTTACAGAAACTAGAGCAATTAAAAATAGAAACTGAAATATTCATGCATATCGGATGTGGATTGTGACCTTGACAATTCGTACGTGTAATTGTTAATGTTCTTGACAATTCGTACGTGAAAAGCTAAGAAATGAAGCAAACTAGTATTAAAAATAAATTAAATTGAATTGAATTTTTAATGAACATCTCTTTCGCCTTTCCTCATTTGATATGGAAACAACATTTTTGCAAAACGAACACTGTGAAACTTAACTCAAGGTCATCATTCAGCTTTACATTGTCAAAATTTTACTCTTGAAAACTGTTATTGAAATACAATAACCGAAAATACGCCATATGTAGTACACTGACACTAACAGACAAGTGGAGAAACGTTAAAGTGTCACAGCGCTTTCGGTGAATCATTTCTACGATTTTCAGACGCAAAGGTATGAGATTCAGTAGTTTCGTACTTTCAAAACACCGTAAATTTTACAGCAGTCGTCTAATAAAAAATAAATAAATTGATATTTATTTACTGAATGTATCGATTAATGAGCATTGAGAAGCTACGAGTATCCTCAGTTTTTTAAAGAGTGACAGATAGGAAAATGCGCCATTATTTTGATTTACTATGTTTTTGTATTGAAAAATGAGTTTTGGAGAAATATAATGCAAAACGGAACTTTTACCAGTATACTACTATATTATTTAAAGAAATTATTTTAATCATATATACGGAATACATGTGGATAAAAAACGAGTTGAGCACTGTGATTGCTTATTATGAAAGAGATCCTATTTTATTTCTCATTGTGCAATACCTTTGCGTGGTTGGTTCGGTTTGATTGGCCGCACCCCAATTGATTGCAATGCCAATAAAACCTCAATACCATAGAGCCCATTGAGAGAGATACCCAAAATTAGAAATGTGGTATGTCACAGATACAGTATTTAACATTCTTATTCGTACAGATTTTGCAACAAAAGTTACATCGTCGTAAAATATTTTAAAATAATATCTGACGAATGTAAAATAAACCTCTTCGGGTCAGATGGGATACGTCAGGTCTGAAGGAAGCCAAATACAGGCGATTTTTTCATGAACACAATTCCGACAGTGGAGTATGGTATGGATGTTTGTGGGGTTGTATGTATTCTAAGGGGGTTGGTACGATCCAATTCATTGATGGAATTATGGATACCCACGTTTATCTCGACATTTTGAAAAACAATGTAATACAGTGCTGAGGAAATCGGCTTGGCACCTTTTACTGCCTTCAGCATGACAATACCAGTAAGCATGTATGTTCCATGTATATGTTCAGTATCTAACATATACATGTTATGTTATGTTATGTTCCAGTTCCATGTTAACCAGTGTGGTTAACATGGAACATGCCAAAATTACTTCAAACACCACCTCAAAGCCCGGACTCAAATTCGATAGAACATTTGTAGTTAGATTTGAAGAGATAAGTTTACAAAACTGGCGTGCAAACAGAAAAGAACTATGGAAGCAGAATGGAAGAAAATAAAACCCACAACTTGCAAGAATCTTGTTCTTTCCATGAAGAGGTGATGCCTAACTGTGATAAAAGTCAAGGGGTATCCAACAAAACACTGACGCTATAGTTCACTTTCTTTTATTAGTTTTTATTGTGTTATTACTTCTAGTGTACGAATACCAAACTTGCACAAAACTGAACATGACTATCTTTCTTATATTTTAAATTAATGTACTAACAGATTATAAAATAGAACCTATGTTTTTCAATTTGTAATGAGATTGCTTTTCATTTTGACTGTTTTTGACTGTCTTTTGAAAAAAAACTTTACTTTGACCTAAATAATTAGATATTACCTTGTAAAAGCAATGTGTACGAAAAGGAATGTTAGATAATGAATCGATCTTAAATACCAAAAATAGTGCATAATTACAAGGGACCGGACTAATATGCACTAATACTACATGACATACGAATGCATTTATGGGAAAATTTGCCTTTCAATGTATTTTATACATCATAACACTGTTTCTCATAATTTTTACCCACCCCATTTTTACTCATAATTTTTACCCAATTTTTTTAATTTTTCACCCGACCCTTTATCCTTACTACACTGTTCAATGAAATTTGGAAGAATAATAGTATTAAGTAACACTCGAAATCATTGTGATTTTCCGGTTAAATATCATGTGTAATTCAGATACAGGAAATTAATATTAATGACAATGAACCACGTTTGGAAATTAAATTAATCATCAGAAATAGTAAATAAATAAGAGTAATTATAAACGTTTTCAAGCAAACTATGCACAATAATTAACACTTTGCCGCAGTATTATTATAATTAAGAAAACAATCAAAATATACAAAATATGCATACTAAAATCAGGTATAAATATTTGGAAATTGAGTTTTCATGTATATATTAAGTGAGCATACTGATTTCGGGGGAAAATATGCATGTTCATTGGAAATCTATCCCTAGTAAATGCCAGTAAAATTTGCAGAAAAAAAAAAAATATTTTCCGTGCGATATGATCGTTAAGATATATTAGACCAGAACGGTTAGTAATGGAATGACAATTGAACATTAGATTGAATAAACGTAGAATCTGATTTAAGTGAGCGCAATTGAAATATATTTATACTCAGCTGGGTGGGATGCTCGTTCATTCTGAAAGGCGTTGACTTAAATATCCAGCCAATCTCGCATTGTCAGTCAACCTTGCCATATTCCGCATTAACATCAAGTGAATCTACCTAGAACACCAAAACCCAGCGAATACTCTTCAGACATTTACAGTACAGTAACTTCAACTATACCGACAATGCTATCAATTAGCCGCATTCCAACACGCAAAGGCCATTCCGTGGAGCAGTGTCGGAGCACAAGGACGCCGTGGCGGTGCCCTGGCCGCGCGCCCGAGGGGAACATGCCGCGCGAGTCGGTTGCATAGCGGGCGCACCGGGTCACATACGCCCCACTTGATGTGCGCGCGCCCGCCAGCCACGCATCAAAGACCTCCGCCGCGGCGCACCCTGCACCTGCAGGCCTTCCCGTCCCAAACGGGACGCGCCTTGCGACACGGCTCCGGCGGGAATTTATCTCAGCTCTGCCTGGGATTAGCCACGTGAACTCTTCACATATTGGTTTTAGACATTAGTGATACTGTTATGGGCACTTTATCCGGAAAAGAAAATCAATTAATTGGGACATGATTGAATACAATTATTCTCGAAAATTAGACAAAACTAAAGAAATTGCTGAATGAAATATATTCGTGTGATTTAATTAAAGAGAGGATTGTACTTTTCTTTTTTTTTCATTATTTCATTAACGAAGCTGCACGCACGAAATAATTAAGGTCCAAACAATCTCGTCGTCTAAGAGTAAATATAAATTTCAAAGAAAATTACATTTAGCTCATGGTTTGATTTCAATATTAAATCCTGAGAAAGATAACTCGTCGGGTTTATGAATCTCATAACATTATGATTTACGACACACTAATATTTGCAGAACAACTACAGTATTTAGAAACAATGTCTCAAAGCATATATTATTATGGTTGTAGGCTTACCAATGTAATCAATCGACAACCGAAGGACCATAATATGGTATCATAGGCATCATAATTCCTCTATGAACATAAATACAATTTCATCTATGTTTCTATTCAATGGAACCAACAAAAACGTTCGGTATTTATTGCGTCATCTTTGATAAGAAATTTGAAATTGCTTTTAGAAAACATTACAATATAACAACGTCAATGTCAAGTACAACTGAAGACTCAGTATCAAGTATAATTGAAAAATGTTTAGTAAGTTAAATGGGCCGCTAGTTTGGTTACACCAAAAGAAACTTTTATCTTGCCAATCAAAGTAACTGATTTAAAATGTCTTTATAACAGTCAAACAAGAAGGAGAGAATTTTAATATAAAAAACTGCTTAATTATTTAAATCGTTGTGTTTTATTATAGTTTTTAAATAATACCATCATCTTGGAAAGAAATTACGTATGAAACAAGAACGTACTAGGTCTCAAGAAAAGGAAAAACTAAAATTGGCATGATGTAATATCAATGAAATTTCTTTTTTCAACAGGTGCGGCATACAGAGTTCGGATGTTGCAAAGAAACTTGATTTGTCAACTAGCGTTTATCACACGACATACAGCCGTAAATTTCTGTTTCAAACCTCATGTATCGCGGAGTACATTCGCTTTCCAAGACACACAGATACTCCAGCCATCAATCGTCTGGGTTCGACAGGAACGGCTGAATATCCTCACAAACAACAGGAGATTCGGATGTGCCTTTCTGCTGATTGAGATCTCCCAGATCAAATGCCTCCACGCGATCGCGAACGTAACCTGGCGGAAAATAGTCCCGGCGGGCCTTATTCGAGGCAAGAGCGTGGACGCAGCGCGGGTAGGATGACTTGCGGAAAACTGAATGACGCCTCGCCCCCGCGAGGTCGAGAACACCTGGGAGGCCTCAGATCGAGAAACTCCGCGAACCGCTACACTCCGGGGGAGGCCATTGTCAGAGGGCGCGAGCCCGGCTGCCGATTTTCGAGGTCCACAATGTGTCTTTTGAAGGTCTTCGTTTTGGGCGGCGAACGGACGGGAGCAGACTTTCTTAGCGGTGGTCTTCGCTAAAAAAAAGAACGTCTAGCGCTGAAAGTCAAGAGGCTTCAAGGTCAGACGTTATTGAGTTGAGTTCAGAATATCCTTGATCAAAAATCTTTGTGAAAAAACTCTTAGAATGAAAGGAAAATGTGGTCAGCCTTCGAAAATGCCAATTTTTCAATACTGATTAATTTTTACTGACCACATTTTGTAAGATTGTGTAACATTTTGTCTACTTCCAAGCATTTCTGAGTTTCTTCTGAGCAAGTGAATAAGCACAATACTCCATTACAACACAAACACTTTGTAGAGCTCGAAGATTGAAACATTCCACGCTTTGTGAGCGAGGGTTGTGGATACTCTTTTTGAACATTTACAACAAGGTATTCTTGACAACCTTGTGGACTACATATGAGTGCTTGCGAAATATGTACAAATTCGCGGTATGATGAAAAGAAGGAGCGTGACATGGTTGAATTGGTGTGAATAGCAGACGAAGGGAAGATGGAGAAGTCCGAAGAAACTTGAAAGAAAAGAAAGAGAATGCTCCTGTGCCTAATACTAAGAACGTAGCTTGGGTTTACGGTGCAGGGAATTATAGTCTTCCACGGCTGTAAATCGCGATTGCTTCCATTTCGATGATCTATATCCCATCATTTATATTCATTGTTTTCACATTTCTTACACCTCTGTTAGATTGTTAATTTTTTGTAAGAATGAGTAGATTCTATCATTTTCTTCAGCTAATGGGAATTAATTAAGATAAACAAACTTGGCATTGGACAAAATTCAGAGAAAATTTAAGGGAAATGTGAATGTGTACCAAAAGAAGTCAACATTATCAAAATGACTGTATACTTCTTCATAATGAAAGCTAATTAATAAGATGCAGCATTCGAGAATTGATGCGATATCGCTGTATCACTAAATGTATGCCAAAGGAAAGAAAACGGGTCGCGGAATCAAGGAAACAAGAACAGTTGAAGACTCGCTAACCAGGGAGTCCCTTCTTTCCTCAGCTGCCTGCTATGTTCGTTCTCTCGCGTGCTCGGGAGTTTCTCCCGGGCGCGCCGTCGATTGTTTTGCATCGCCGGCGTTCCGGGCGAGACGCAACCTCGCCCAACGGTGGCGGCAGCGGCAGCCGCTTCGGCGCGGCGCGGCGGCGGCCCGAAATCAGGGCGTAAACAGCGCGCGCCACCATTAATCAGGGCAAACGGCTCCCCGGGGCCTGGCCGCGTAGCGGGTGGAGCGCTCTCTCCGATTCCGGGTCACGTGGGTGGGTGCGCGGGGCGGACGGGCCCCTGCGCAGCCGCCAGCGCCCGGAAGGGGTTCGGCAGGGGGAGCCACAAAGCCGCTGTCGCCCCGCGGGGCCGCGAAGAGCCGTTGGCCACGAGCCCACCGCCCCCGCCCCCGCCGCCGGAAACTTCTATTCCGTAGCCGCCGCCGCGGGGGCCGCTCTAATTAATTTACTCGCCGGCGGGTGGCGGCGGGAGGGGAAGGGAAGGGAAGAGAGCGGCGACGAAGGCGCCTGAGGGAAACAGATCGGGAGCGACGGCACCCGTGGAAGGGCTGGAGAGGCGATGGATTCTGGAGAGGTAGATTCTTTGTCTACGGCTGAAATAGCGACGATACTCGTGTCTTTCAGGCAAATAAATTGAACTGGTGCCGATCCGGGTGGGTGAGATCGCTGTCAGTAGTGCAGTAGCAATCTCGGGCCGAAGGATCGGAGGTTCGAGTGCCGCCTCGGGCATGGTTGTATTTGTGTTCGTCCTTTCACCCCTCGTCATCACTATATCACTTTATACCACCACATTACTACAGTTACCCCTAACGTTAATCAATAGTGGTCGCTAATGACCTCGTAGTTAATGCGACTTTAAAAAAAAAACTGGTGATACTGCGGCACTTATCTTTATAGATGAGGATTTATAAATTCAGTTATTGCAATGAGGTGATGAAAATAGACGGAAAAGAGGGATTAATCACTCGAGCGATAGTATATTCAGAGATAAACTTCAAATGTGCATGGTGCATGGAAGTTCAAACCCGATCGAAGCCGTGGATTTTTAAGGGTGAAAAAATCCTTCATACGCCTTCCTTCGGAGAGGAAGTAAAGCAGGCTGTCCTATGTTAGTAGATTTACTTGCATGTAAAAGATCCTCAAGCCTCAATGAAGCTTTTGAGCTAAATTAAAATCGCCTATTTCGTCGCCCAAGTAATACCTTCTTTCCGCTAGTTGGTGAAAGGAGCGTAGAAAAATTTGCGTGGTCAGATAGAAGAGCAGGTTTCACGGCCTGAGTCTCGCCACGTAAAATAAGGCATCAATTCAATGTGGCCATTGAGATAAAATTTACTCGTATAAGGAGAAAACAGATCCAGCTTGTAACATTTGCTCAACCAGCGATCGGATAACTAACTTTGGGTTTCAAAATTTACATTTAGTTTCATTATGTTGGATATCCATAAACAGATATTGTGTCCGATGATATGGATTATATTAATAACTGAACAGTGGCTGCAAAGGCAAAATCAACCAATGGTGATACCAGCAGGTATCAGCTGTTGATGGTTTCATCCAATCGGGAGCTTTTACATCACTACAATGACATCACTTTGGTGACGTTCAATCTCCCGATTGGATGAAACCGTCAAAAGCTGATACCTGCCAGGGGCAGAGTTAAATGAATCGTAGTTTAATTGCGGCATGGGGAACAGAAGAGCTGATGGTGTGGTGATGGTCATGCTGAAAGTGACGGTGAAGCAGGTGACGAAGGCGGCGGCGAGAGCAATGGCAGCAGCGGGGGCGTGGCCGTGGAGCGGGGAGGCTTTTGGCCGCGGGATCAAAGGCGGCGGCGCGCGAGGGCGGGGCAGGCGGTGTGGAGGGGTGGGGTGGGGTTGCGTCTCACGCGAAAGCGCTCCGCGTCTTTGGCCTCGGAGGATCCTTTTCAACATTAGATGTGGATTTACTAATCGCCGACCTGGATGGCCGAGATGGTTGAACGTGTGCTGACTCAGAACCTCAGTCCGAAGGGTCGCGGGATCGAGTCTCGCCGTGGGCATGATTGTTTGTCCCTTGTCTTTCATGTGTGTTGTAGCAGAAGGTCTTGTGGGTCTGCTCACCACAGACCAAGGAGCTCGCAAGTGTGCTTAGTATTAAAGGTTAATATGTGTCACCACGAGGTACCCTGCGTGGATAGTCAAAATCGGCTTCTCATGAAAGCTGGAAAAAAACCCTGGAAGAAGAAAAAGCAAATGGTGGATTTACAAATCAGAAATCGCTTTGTGACAAGTGAGTGGCGGAGTGGGTGGAGCGCTCTCTCCGATACCGGGTTACGTGGGTGCGATGGGGGGGGGAGCGAATTGTGTATGCCGTAGAAAAATAACGTAGATTTGAACACAGATCGTTGATGCACGAGGAATCTATCACATCTAAAATTGTCATTTTGCAGGAAACTGTTTTTATTCGAAATGGACTTCTACTGCGGCCGTGATCAGTATTTACTTCGCTGTCCAGGAGGCGCCGCGTCCTAGGCTCAGATTCCAACGTTTCGCCCTGAAGAAGGTCGCAACATGACGGTCTAAACGTTGGCATCTGAACCTAGGACGCGGCGCATCCTGGACAGCGAAGTAAATACTGACCCCGGCCGCAGAAGCGTATATGTTTTCATAATCAAACAAGTTGCCGGGAGACCGGTTGGGAGCTTAGAGCTTGTCCCGGCTGGGGCGGTGCCCTGCTAGTGGGAGATACGTGGGAAAACCCCGTGAACCGACGGTAGGTCGGCACCGGATCTCACCATCTAGCGGGGGATGATCACCGTCACCTCCCGCGATAAAATATGCACTACACTTACGGGTCCAATGACCTTATCAGTTGACGCGACCGGAATCACTAATCAACCAACGAAACAAGTCTCGCCACCGTCATATAGCCAAGTGAGGAGCCCTGTAGAGAGATGGAAACAGAGGCAAAAACAGCCCTGTAGAGAGGTTGACTGCGTGCAATGCACTCACCAGCTGCAGCAGCTGCGAGGACAGGCGCTGCATGTGGCGTAGGGCGTCGGGGTCGAGGTCCGGGTCGGGGCCCGCGGCCGGGGCTGGCGCCGCCGCCTGCAGCTGCTTCATGTTGCCCACCAGGTTCTGCGCTAGCTCCGCCTGCTCGGCAGAGTGCTGCTCGAACCACCCCCTGCGACACACGCAAACACTCGGTGAAACAGTCTCGGACGCAAACATTGCCAATAGATGCGCCCTCAAAACTGTTTGTCATGTGGGATGTGATCTGCGTGAAGCTCCTCATTTTGAAACAAACACTATAGAAGAATTTTTCAAAAAATACTGCATTTTGCTACTCTTAAGAAATATTTTTAAATATATGAGTAATATTACTACGATATGTTTCTGTCAATTTATGTTTCTGCTAATGCCCCCCCCAAATTCCTATCACCCTCGCCGTGAGCGCCTCTAAAATTGTCAAAGTATGGATTCCAGTTTCTCAAAACACTGTGAAAGCTGGTGTTTATGGTGGAATTTGTACATGAGATTTTATAGTTTTTCAGACTTCTTCAAAATAACTCTTATATATGACTTCGTATAATACATTTACGAAATTCTTAGAAGAATTTATTACAGAGAATTAGAATGAAAACTGTCAATTTTTCAATTTGGTAGATACTATTTTTATTAAAAGTTGTGGGAGATGTACAATTTATGTTGATTAAGCACAACGAAAGTGCAAATTGAAATACAGTCTTATTAGCTTACCACCTATCTATATTATTGCTAGCGAAGCAAGTAAATTATTACATTATACAGGACACAGTGTTAATAGAAAATCTTTTAATTAAATCACCTAAAAATATCCAGAAGATGTGGCAGAATAATTGCTCTTTTTCACACTTCCATAGCCGCACCGCGGTGCAGTAAGAAGACGAATCTTATCGTTTGATATATCGATAGAAGACCTATAAATATTACTCTATAGTTTCTTTAGATGTACGTTTTACAACATTCACAAGATGAATTGGGATCCACCATCTTATTATAATTCACTGAAGATCACCATTTTTGAAAATATTTTTTATAGAAAGGTTGAGAGGATAAACACAATTCAGGGAATTTCTTTAAAAATTACATTTGTGTGCTGAAGAAATTCAACTTACATTTCTTTTAAAGTGCAATTCCCTTTTAAATTTATTCCTCTTTATTCCTCTTTTAAGAGGTATTAACAATATTTTTCATAAGCGAAATTACCTCTCCTCCTATTGGAATATAAAAGAGACGACTAACTTCGGAGAAAGACTTGTGAGTTATTTGGATGAATAACCGCGAAATACACAGGCGCGAGGCTTCTCCTTCGTATATGCTAAAACATGAATAAGGCATTGGCCGACGGCATATAAAATGAGTGCTTAGATCGTAGGTAGCTCTTATTTATAAGTAAGCCTTCGTGCGATAACATAAAAGCGAGAGCGTACTGAATAGTAATCGAAAACTGCTGTGAGTTGCGAGCGTCTCCGACAGAGTGCGTGGCATGCGAAGGTCGTACGGAGTCCGCTTGCTCTAACCTCCTGACACTGTCTGAACGCCGAGTAAAGCCGTACGGAAAACAGCGACCGTCCGCGCTGCCTTCGGTTGCTGCGGCAAGCTCCTCCCTCGCTCGGCAACTGGAGAGACAAACGGAATCTGTACGGGTAGAAAAAGTGATGAAGTTCTTGCGACACACCGCCCTGATTGGGGCATATTATATGTATAGTTCAACACTATTGGTTTTAATTTCACGAGTGAGACACCAAAATTTCCAGAATCTCAGATTCGTTAAATCGTTTTTATGTGAACTTTTGCTTCAAAGAAGCAAATCAGTTCAGAAATTAGATTATATTTTTGAAATGAGTGAATTTTGTACCCTACCTACCATTACGAAACAATGATTAATATTACAATTTACAATTTTGCATTAATATAACGAGTTATTATCGTTCATAAAGTCTTACAACGTATAAACAATTCTGTTTCCATAATTTTATCAAGAATAATCCAATAATATAATATAGTCTTAAGATCTTTTTCTTTCAAAATTTCCTCGATTTCCCCAAAACGTAATTTTGTGCCTCCCTCTTTTTCTCCTACCTGTAGAAAATCACTTAAAAACTACACTCCTTCATAAAGCTATAAGGAGCTAACTAGAAAACCTCTGTATTAATGAGTAATTAATTAATAGGTAATGTTCGTTAAACATATTGATGAATCAATTTCTAAATAAGATTATTCTGGAACATCTCTTGACCGTCTAATAACATTCAGTACAGAAATGGCAGATGAGAAAGTTTATATAAACGTAATGAAATCAAAATTGCCAAACACGAAGTGTTTTTTAAAGATGATTCTTCATTTTCCTAGTAACCTCGTGATCTCGAAACTCCACAGAAATGGGGGTGGCATCAATTTAAATATGTACTAACACATTGTATACAATAAGTAAAATACATTCAACTAAACAGTCATTTAGGATTACTGACAAATTAATTATATTGATACATATGCACCGGAAATAACAAATCGCAAACAATAGTACAATAATTTTATTAAGGGAATATTTTCTAGGCGATTTAAATGCAAATTAGAATATCACAAATCTCGCCTGTTCGTTCATTATGGCCCTTGATAAATTATATTAAAAGCAAATATATTTCTGTTACTGTTATAACTAGTTTATCTCGACAACGTTCCTTCTTTGTCGTTTACTTTTGTCGTTTACGTAATTGGTATCAAACTATACAGTTCGCACCCAGAATGTCCTACTTTAACACTTCACAAATCGGAGGAGTATATTCAAAGACACAACCATGAAAATAGCGCGTGTGGAAGCCGCGGCGCTGTAGCGTGAGGAATTTCTTTGAATTCCAGTCACAGAGCGGAAGAACGAGGGTGTCCGTTTGTTTTCGGGCGTCTGGGGCGCACATCAGAGGCGGCTTCTCCGTGTTCGCGGAACTGTCGCGGGTGACGGCCGCTGCCGCCCGCGGCGCCGGACGCCGTCACCGAGTCTACTCCGGCACGCGCGTGCCAACACGCCGGGCCACCCGCCGCCCGCCGGCGCACGTTGCTTCGCAGCGGGCACAACCACGTGCATAATAGTTATTTACGCTCCAAGGGCGTTAACAGCGGCGACAAATGACACTTGATACATATTTTATTTTTTTACCGAATTTTTATTGATTCAGATTTACTTATTTACTAATTAAATAGATGTCTAACTTGACTCTGTTTGTCTTTTCATATTCCCCTCCGATTAGTCCCTTACATAATTCCCTTCGTAAGAGAACAGGCAGTATTCAACTATATTCGTATTTCCCTCGTCACAATCTTCTGAATACAGGTAAGTTATGCAGTGTATATCGATCTCCGTATCGAAGGCTAATAACAAGCTACAACGTATCAGTAAAAAAGAAAATAATTAATGTCATTAGCCTGATGTAGAAGAAATCAAATCAAGCCCGTCAAAACAAAGGAAGTCCGTTATTCGCGATATCGAAGTGTTTTTCAATACTTTTCATAATATCCGTTTCGTATTACAAAAAGAAAAAATAAGAAATATATAATTTAGACAGCCTCCAATAAAAGAAATTACTTCTAGTGTATGCAAAGCGTGCTAAAGTTCAATTTTTAGCTCTGACGCAAAAAGTGAGTCGATGCTCAAATGTTCTGATAAAACAACAAAGAAAAGAAAATGCTTTCGTCTGATCGCATCAGCTACTGCTGACCTTAATGCAACAGTGATTTGTATGTTCGAATTAATATAAAATGAAAGTCCGTACGGCTGCCCAAATAAACAGTGTATGAAACACATGGTAAAAGTGACTTTGTTTTGTTCGTAGAATTGCGCCACTCGGCCTCGTGTCGCAACATTTCCTACTCGCAAAATAAAATGCAACTTTAACCACTCGTATCATAAACTAACTACTCTTTGAATAGAAGTACTCATGCGTCATCTCAAGGTATAATTTATTTTTTTCGATTGTTCTTAGCGGACGGCGGACTGTTTTACTGCGATTTTTTCTACCTTTGCCCCTTGAGGCCACTCAAGGCCCATCTTCGCGATGGAATATCACACGGCATTTCGCGTCTTTCTTGGTCTTGCATGATCGCACAAGTCGCATGATCGCAAGCACTGCTTGATACGGTCGCGATCATGCGGAATCTAGCGGAATGACTGAGAAAACGAAAAATGCGAAATACCGTGACATATTCCATCGCGAAGATGGGATTTGAGTGGCCTTCAGGGGCAAAGTTAGAAAAAGTTCAATATAAATTCCTTAAAGGACTCCGGCTGTTCAGAGTGGCTCTTCGCTTTCCGGTAACTTTATGCAGATGTTACAGAACAGTATTACAAAATACTAATGAAGTTATTAGGACAAAAAGATTTCAAATTGACATCTTTGACCTTTAAAATAAGTTCGTTATAGACTTACACATTGGTTTATGTTGAAAAACGGAACCGGTTTGGTTTTATCATTCTTAATGCATGATACACATTTTTTATGCCGGTGGAACGCTTGTTTAGAGTCGACAGAAAAATTGCGTTGTTTGCTGTGACGTTCTGTGCTTGGGCGCACTGGCGCGGGGCGATGGCGGCTCAAAGCCGGCGGTGGGCGATGACGCGCGCGCCGCAGACGCTGCTGTCGCCCGCCCTCGTCCTTCGGCACCTCGCGCCGCCTTCTACGTCACCCTCCGCTCCCGCCCCCCCATCCGGTGGGACAGACCCCTTCCGGTCGCACATTCTTGTCACAATCCCGGCAGCATGGGACACATTGGCAAATCTTTGCACCTCACATGTTTTTGAAAGCAGAACTTTGTCTTGAAATAGTCTTTAAATCATGGTCTTATTTGTTTGTTTCTTTTAATGGCTTTTCAACTAATATAATTATATAAATATTCAAATGTCATAATAGTGTTTGAATATTTAGAAATAAATTAAAGAAAATGTACTAATTGTTGTAACAAGTTGTTGTCGTACAATGTCTCTCAACATCATTACATTCCGGCTTGGTTTCTTGCTCGCCGGCGTCAATCTTCGCAGGATTTACGAGGTCCAAAATAATCGTATAGTCCGTCAGTTCACCCAAGGTTCAAAATCGCACCTACACTAACCCTACAACTATCATTACCTCCTTTATTTATACAGTATGTCTCAGAATAAATATTACAAGCTTTTAGAGCATGTAGGGGGGTCGCAAAGGTTCATTTTTGCCAACGAACATGTAATGGGAAATATATAATGGAGTTATATAGATTTTTACACGTGGCAGTTGCGCCCGTTTGTAGGCAACCGCTTACGAACTGATGTTCGGCAGATCACGTTCTGATGCAGTCAAGGAGATTCTTCTACCTGACAAACACACGGGGTTGCCTACAGTTCAGGGGGCAAATGCCTCATGTGTAAATACAGATACCTCCTTTATATACAGTTTCATACTACACAATTATTGGCAAAAAGTCAGTATTTTAGACCCTTCCATATACCCTATAAGTTTATAACATTTGTTCTGAGACACACTGTGATCTATCAATAACCGTTAATATTTATTGAAAATCGATCAAAACTTCAGCAAATAACTTTTTAGTTAGAATGCATGAGGATAAACACACGATTACATTTGTGCATTTCGGTTGTCGGTGTCTTTGCAGTCTTAATTATTAATAATCCGGAGAAACAAATGACCAGAGAAGGTCACAAGAGTAACCGTGATAGAAGTACATTCTCGAAAAAATGAGGAAAATTACATTCAAATTCGCTTTTTCGTCCAATTTGGTAATAATTATGGAATAAGTGAGAATCCAAAGAGAAGCGATGTTGTTCCGATAATGCCTTAACCTGAAAGTAAGAAATTTGTAGGGTGGTGCAGTAAGGCCTATCGGTATAAAGATTACGCAGATATACCTGACACTGACAATGAAAGCAACGAAAATAAAAGGGGCAAACGTTAATAGATGTACATAGCAGGGAGCGCATTCACTAACGGAATCAAATGTACTTTTTTGGATTTTGTAATGATGTAAGGAAAGCCAGAGAAGTCCAACTATTGATGCAGAAAAAAAATGAATATATTACAAGAGATCAATAAGAAAAGATGTAAAATCTAAAACTAGTAATGATTCCCGAATGCAAATGTGGATGGGATCCGATCCTTCTTGCCCTGCTACGGTTTCTATCAGGCTATTCACGACTCTCGAAACGGAAATATAAAATAAAAGCGTCTCTTCTTCTCCTTCCTTCTTCTCTGTATAATATTCTTAGATTATTTTTGGAATCCCGAGACGTCATTTCCTCTTTCATTTGATGAAGTTTGTTGAATTAAGTGACGAAAGGGCACAGCTACTTTCAATGAAATGAAGAGGAAACATATTTTCAAGGAAAAGGAATAGTCCTCGTTCATGACTACGTTTGAAGTTGCAATTAAGTAACACGTTTTTTTTCTGCGGAAAGAAGTATGATTTTTGCTAAACAAAGAAAACACATCGAGTTCAGGAATAGTGTTAGGAATAGGTGGCAGAAATAGGAATAGTTCAGGATCAGTTAATAAGTGATCGAAAAATACTGTTTTATTAAAAAGCTGTTTTATAGAGCAATGTTGTCTGCGATTGTTCGATAAGGAATAATTATATATGATGTTTCCTACAACGCTGCATAAAACTAGTTTCGTCAATAATATTGATTGAAATACTATACTAATAAATATTTTATCCATTGGAGAGAACGTAGAGGAGGGACAGGAAGAACAGAGAGAGAGAGAGAGAGAGAGAGGAAGGCAGAGAGGGAGAAAGGACAGAGAGGGAGAAAGACAGAGAGGGAGAAAGACAGAGAGGGAGAAAGACAGAGAGGGAGAAAGTCAGAGAGGGAGAAAGACAGAGAGGGAGAAAGACAGAGAGGGAGAAAGACGGAGAGGGAGAAAGACAGAGAGGGAAGAAAGAGAACGAGGAGAGACAGAAGGACACAGAGAGAGATGGAGGGAGGGAGAGAGAGGATGGAGAAAGGAAAGAGAGAGAAGGAAAAGGAACAGGAGGACGAAACGAATAGGGAGAAAGAGGGAGAGGGAGGGAAGGAGCAAGAAGAGAGATGTTACCATTACTAAATCTCCGAAAATCAGAAATTAGTTTCCAGTAAACTCGGTAAGTAACAGTCTCGATACGTGACCCCCACTTACATTACAATTGCAAAATATTCATTAAAATAACACCAAATACAAACACAAATCTAGGATATCAGACTGCCACGAAACTCTACGCCCATAAAATTCGCCCACATGAAGATAAAGAACAAAACCAGGTAGGGGTGTTTGGCCTCCAGGCGCCCTCCGCGTAACGGCGTGAACGGGGCGCTGTGAAAGTGCGCTCACCTGCAGGGTGGCTCCCTCCTTGCGCAGGCGGTCGCGGCGGCGCTCCAGCTCGTGGATGCGCGTGCGCAGGCGCGCCACCTGCTCCTCGTTGTCACCCTCGCCGTCGCCGTCGCCCTCGTCCGCCGCCCCCGCGCACGGAGACTCTGCGCACACCGGGGGCCGCGGGGCGGACGCGTCAGCTGCGCGGCGGTGGCGCGCGCCCATGCCCGCCCCCGCCCCCGGCCCCGCGCCCGCGCCCGCGGCCTCACCTGCGCTCGCCGCCGTCAGCTCCCGCTCCTCCCGGCGCAGGCGCTCTGAAATACACACGCACTTCATTCAGTACACAGCAAAGGGGCCGCAAAATAATTTACTCTGTAGGAAACGAAACTCGACGTAGAAACAATACTTCCCAATATTCGTGATATTCACGACGATTCCATATTATTTCACACTCCTGAAAATTTCACTTGGTTCTTACATTAAGGACTTGTCACATGAGCGTTGCGTTGACGCACGATAAGTAACGCGCGTCGTAGATAAACACTGTATCTTATGCAGAACGGCCAAGGCGCTCGTGCGCCATTTCGCATAAGGTAGTGTTATTCTACGAAGCGCGTTACTTAATGCGCGTCAATGGAACGCTCATGTGCAAGGACCCTTAGTAATTATCTCTTAGCTGTGTGTGATTGCATGTAAATATCAAATCACTTCATGATAAAATATTCAAGGGAAGACTGGGAAATAGAATCCTCTAAGAGTTAGTAAATGTTTACAACGAAAGTACTCTTAGACATTAAAATAAATCGTGGCCAATGATTTTCACCCCCCAGTAAATTAAATCGGTAATTGGCAAGAGAGTTGACTTTGCATATTCCAAATACGATTTTTTCTCATGTTCAACCCTTCTATAAGTATTTTTTGGGACTGCCTCTCTAATAATTTAGGCTCAAAAGGTTAAACGACCATATTTTACTATGTTTTTTTAAGTATTCGCTGAATAATTATGATGAGAAAAAATATAATTTTCTTCTGGTTTTATGCTATAGGGCAACGACATCTATATGCAGTTAAAATATCGAAGCATCTTTCTGCAGAGATAATTTGGGTTTTAACTCGTATGTGATAGCAAAAATTAAACACTGATACAAGAATGGAAAGTACATTACCGAGCTCTTCTTCGTGGGTCTTTGCGACATCGTCTATCTTGTCACCGATGTCCTCGAGTTCGTTCTCGATCTTCCTGCAACGAAGACGCGCATAAGGAACTGTCTGATTAGCAGATATTATTAGACAATGAAACAGCCTCGTATTAAAAGTTTACAGTTTTTCTCTCTTTTATTAATACGAGTGCAGCAGAACGATTAGTTTCTAAAGTAACCAGCGGATAATACAGAGCATAGTAAAAGAACTTATAGTAGCGACATGTATAATGTCCAAGATTACTGCATTCCAAGAGGAAAATGTGATTCCTGTTAATTCAATTAGTGGTTTTAAAAAGGAAAAATGATATTATGTCTTAATGAATGCAAGAAAAATATACCGTATTTACTCTGATTCAAATCCCATTCAATTTTCAGAGTTCCCATATTTTTGTGAACATAAAAAAGAATTTAAAACGATTACTGGCGTATTGGACTGAAGGGAAATAATTTCTTTTCGATAAGCATCTCCGAAGTCCAATAAAATTATTACATTAGAAAGCTATGACGTATTCTGATCATTGACGTTTGCTGTCACTAGATCATATGCATATGCTTCGACAATAATTTCGCGCATTGCCATTTTAAAGGACATTTCATGATTATTTAAATGTTATATTAGAAAATACGTTTTGCAATTTGCGTATATGACCCTCTCGCCTTTAAAGAAAAAAATCATTAAACATATATTTTATTTAAGAGTAAATATAGTATTTGAAACCATGTTAGAAGTATTATGCAATTATCTGAAAGTAATAAACGAACTAAGTGGCTATTTCATGATCAAAACTAAATAAACTGAATAAAATCCAAAAAACTTTATTTTTTATTACTCAAATATATCCCATTAGATCTAGCTTAATTAATTTCAACCCTTGATTGCAAAACGTAATGCATATTATCATGAACTGAAGCAATATGTATTTTAATTTCAAAATGAGAAAAAATCTGACAAAAGTTTTATTTTTGAAGTGGTAACTATTATTACATTTATAATTTTTATTATAAAAATTAAATCAATTATTAATCTGAATGAAATCAATTACTAATTTGAATTAAATCAATTATTAATTTGAATTAAAACAATTAGTAATTGGAATTAAATTAATTATTGATTTGAATGAAATTAATACCCATTACTGTTTCGAAAAAGTAATGTACCGACAAAACTAAAAAATGAAAATGAAGAGGCGTAATCTTATCACACCATACTATTACGAAACAATTCCCAGCTTCTCCCTGACCGAGGGGTTTTCGGGCTACAGGACGAGTGAGAGGGCTGGGGCAAAGGAAGAAGGCGGCCGGAGCGACAGAGGGGCGCGCGCACCTGCAGATGTGCTCCTGCGCGCGCAGGCGCGTGAGCAGGCTCATGTTCTCGTCGAGCAGCTTGCAGCTGGCCTCGGTGCGCGCGGAGTCGGAGCGAGTCACGCCGCCGTGGCCCGGCTCCGCCCCGCCCGCGCCGCCGCCCACGCCGCTCGCCTCCCGGTCGCGGTCGCGGTCGCTGTCGCTGCAACAGGCGCTGCTGGAGGCGAGGGTCATGGGCAGAGGAGCTTGGAGATCGTCATAAAACGCCGCGAGCGCGGGGCGAAGGTACCAACTCTGTGACGAGTTGGTAGACTTCGATTTTCACCCTGTCGATGCACACTCGAAATTAAGCATGAACTTATTTTATGGCTTTACGATCAAAACGGACTGGATTTTCCATACATTAAACGACGATTTCTTTAGAGCTCAAAATGATTACTTGCAATGTAAAAGTTTAACTAGTGGGACTACAACACCGCACACTTTCTCGCGTTACTTGCAAGGGTTGCGTAATATTATAATACTAATTGAATGTACCACATTTATGTTTTGGTGGAAAATTTAAAAGGTAACATCAAAATAACGTTAATGCCATGTTATTTAGTGCATCTAACTATATCCACTCAAAAGAGTTTAATGAAGGAAGATGAAGCATTTTTAGGCAAAATCTTCTTTTAAAAAACGAATTACTTCCCTCTAAAAATTATTCGAAAACTATTCGTTTTTTGAAAGAAATTACACATGATCTTGTTTAAAAATCTAATTTTGATGAATAATTTCATTATGAAAAACTATTTAAATTTTCAATTTTGTAATTGCAGGTAGACTCCGAAAAAATTTTAACTTTTGGTATTTTCGATAACTGAAATATTTGAACGAAAATCGGTCATGTGCCATTTCCATAAGTGTTCTTCACTCTACTTGTGAAAAAAATTGGAACCATATTTGAGAAAATTTTGAAAATGTTGGGGCTTCGTGTAAAATATTCCCCCAGAAACAAAATATGTGTGAAATTCACGAGGCTGCAACATCAGCCAGATTGATTGGGAAATATCAATTTTGGTCAAAATCCAGCTTACGTTTTAACAGCTAGTGTTCACAGATGACGGCCAGATGTAAGGTCGGATGAACGGACAGTAGTTTTGCTGAAAGCCAGATTTTCGGTATCAAGAACCCACAAAACGTGGAATCATAACGTGTAAGAGGAACTAATGTTCTAAATGTAGCAACAGCCGCAACAGCAATACCGTGTGGCCATTTTCCGCTGCAGCATTATATAATTTTCTCTATACTACGTAAGTATTATGCAAGAACGTAAAAAAACCTGTTTGACGTAAAGGAAGGGATTGGGACCACGCCTATCACATTATAAGCCACGCCTATCACATTTTCAATATTTCATTCTCATGTACTTAATGAAACAATTTGAAATAAATAAAGTTTTTATGAAAAATGTATTGTCACGTCAGTTGAAGCTGCCTTAAAAAGAATTTATAAAGCCTATTTTCACCCTTTAAGAGCCTATTTTAGGCGCAAAAACTGTCAGATACTGGAGCCATTATCCAATGTTCAGTGGTGAATGCAACACTTACTTGGGATATTAGACACGGGGGAGGCTTACGTCTAAATGTCCTCATTCCTGAGAAGGTGATTACTGTAGTTACATAAAGTTTCATTTTCATTAGAGCGTACAAAGTTTGCATGAAAAATAATCATCAGTACCATTTAATGCAAACTATACAAACTACGCACTTCGTTTCCTGGCAACTCAGGGCAGAAAATATCTTTATTGAAATTGATAAATGCTCTTGATTGTGTTTTCAACTTATTAAGTATATTTTTCTTGGAACATAGCATGCAGCGTAACTGCCTTGAATTGGGTGCATCTGAGAAAATAGACTAGAATTTCGGACTAACATTCATGCGTGAGCGTTTATTTTGGAGCATTTTACGAATATGCTTCAGTTACATATGGGACAGATATACTCATTTATTATTTCTATCTTTTAATTGCTTCATTTCGCGTTGTCACATTTGCAAATAAAATCATTCATTTGATTCATACGAGTATTCAAGGAATCAGTTAATATTAGTTATCACATTTGTTTCAAACAAAATGCTGCGTATATGATCTGCAGATTGAAGTTGTAATAATTTCTATGTAGGTCCAGTAATTTTTAGGCAGACACAATATTAATATATTTTTATTAAACAATCTTTCCCAAAGTTTCGAAGGTCATTGGCCTTCTTCTTCAGGGTCTAGTAAATACATATAATAATACAGAACAATATTTCATTTGATCATATGTAGAGATTATTTACAAAATATATTTACTGGACCTACATAGAAATTATAATCATTAAAAAGGCAGTCTTTGACTAATATAATTGATATTACTCTCTACAATGTAGTTGTAATATTCTCTAGAGAAGAGAAAAGACAACAGAGAATAAATATTTATTTGTGGAATTTCAAAGTCTGTGACGATATTTGCATAGTGTGTGCAATTGATACAGGAAGTGATATTAAAAGAGTGAACGGGAAGATTAAAAAACAGTAACTTTTTTTTCAGAAAAGAACATGGAAGAAAAAGCAGTTGAAACCGAAGGTCCATGGCGGGTTCTCTATTAGCTCCATCAATCTCATTTGAAAAGGTAGCTGCACATTCCAACTACTCAATTCTAATTTTTAAGGTAATTTATAAGAACAGAGTACAAATGTCGGATGAACGAACTTCAGAGAACGACAATAGCATGCACTGAGTGGGAAAAGGTGGCAAGAGTTCGTGTTGAAAACATTAAGGCGAATGTTTTTTTACTATATACAATTGAATGGTAGCCACGAGAAGGTAGTATATGTTTATGTAATATAAGTAACAAGAAGAGATGGAATGAAAAGATATGCAGAAAGAGCGTAGGTGGGAGAGAAAAGAAAAAAATATAGTTTAAGAAGAGATGAGAAAGAGTTTGATGATGACGATGATGTAAGGAGGAGGATAAAGAAAATAAGCTAAGGATGAAAAGAATGCAAAGAAAATAGGTTAATAAAATTTAGAAGGCTATGGAGCGAGTATTATAATGAAGATAGTAAAGATGACGAAGTAAAAGAAGAAAAGGAGATGGATGACACGAAAACGCAAGGCAAATGGCAATGCAAAGTGCATATCTAGGGGCAAGACAAGGCAAAAAAGGGGCCAAAGCAATGCAATGCAGGTGGGGCAAGGCAAAGCAAGGCAGAGGGAAAGGCAAGGAAGGGGAAGGCAAAGCACGAGGGCCAAGAGAGGAGTCTCAAGCAAAGCAATGAGGGCGAGACAATCATTGCAATGAGCAATGATGGCGAGGCAAGTGGCAAGGCGAGTGGCAAGGCAACTGGCAAGACAAGTGGCAAGGCAAGTGGTAAGGCAAAGGAGGGGGCAAAGCAAGACAAGGCAAGGCAAAGGAAGGCAAAGCACGACAACAAAGAGAGGAGACTCAGGCAAGGCAAAGCGGACGGCCGGGGGCAAGGCAAGGAGTCTCACCTGCCGCTGGAGTCGATGAGGCGCGTGACGTCCTCGGGCGCGTAGCTGTAGATGGGCGTGTGGCCGCGCACGGCGGGGGTGGCTGCGAGCGGCGCCGCCGTCTCCTCCACCACCGCCTCCACGTCCACGATGACGGCGGCCGGCTCGTCGTCGGCGCCCGCCCCGCCCGCGCCGCCGCCCTCGCCCTCCGACAGGCGCGGCTCCGACAGCGCGCGGGGCTCTGCAGGCACAGCGCAGCGCCCGCCACGCGTACGGTTACCATACGTCCCCAGACATGCCCTCTTTTTCGATGTAAGAACAACTCTCCGGCGGCGTTGCCAGATGATTAAATGTATATCCCAGTAATGACAAAAATACTGCTACTTTGTCTAAAATTCCTGGTACCAATAACAATTGATTTAAATTCTGAAATTGTGCAGATTATAATTCTATTATACTTCGATTTACTTAGTGCCCTTTGACAGATCATCAGCTGTTACGGTATCATCCAATCGGGAACTTAAACATTACTAAAGTGATGTCACTGTAAATAAATAGAAGTATCTAATGGTTTTAAGGAACACTAGAATTTCGTTTAATTTTACTTAATATCGATATATTTTATATCAATAAAATAAATGGAAGGCGGAGACCTATTCTTTTTTACTACAACTTGTGCTAGGAAAAGTCCACAATATATCACTTTCAATGGTTCTAAGGTAGTGTTTTCACCAATATCATAGTTCTTTGTATTACTGGTGTTAGTTTTAAAGTATTGGATAAAACATATTATACGAAATTTAAATTGTGCAACGTCAATTACCATTGACTTAAAATCCTGGTACTTAAATACCTGTATCAGGATGTCTTCATCCTGGTACATGGTATCTTCATTGAAATGCTGGTAAAAGTACCTAGGATCTTGGTACGTCTGGCAACACTGCTCTCCGGGTAGATTTTATAAGAAAGGAATGTCCTCTATTTTATTGGAAGGGGTAGTACTAGCCTAGACATATAATGTGCGAAAGATGCTGCCCTTTTTTCAACTTCCCTGACATAATTATAATTGTATAAAATAAATAACATTTATACATTCGATTTTTCTATAAGTGGCCGATGACGTTAGATCATCTTCTGCCTTATAAAATTAATCTTTTTAATTAATCTGCGAACGAAATCCTCGTCAACGGGGCTCATTGGCCTCAGACACATGCTTACCACTGTTAAAAAGATTCATTTTATAAGGCAAGGGGCGTAACAATGATCTAGTGTCATCGGCCACTATAGAAAAATCGAAGTGTAACTTCAACTATCTCGCCTAACAACCGCCAAAGTCCATAGATCAACTCTTTACTCAGAGTACTCTTTCAAATGTTCTTTACACCAAGAAATACGACAGTGCTTCTATTAGCTAGTACAACATATTGTACTAGTGCCGGTTGTAAATTATGTGCTATCGTGTTAATACTGTTCTGTTGATCTACGGAATTAATACCTGTGGTGCTTCATATTTCGAGCATGATGCCAAAAAAGAAAGCCCTGTTTAAATACATACTTGAGGAAAAGTTCAACGCGTTTGTTGCAAGGTTCAAAAGCAAGGCTCTAATTATTGAGGGATATTTCATTATCCTACCAAATACATTTGGTATAAAAGTGGGAAATACCGTAATAATAATTAAGTAGGCATATTGTGTGATTGTGAAAGTGATGACAATTATTGAAGTATTTATTTTGTTGGTAGTAGGTATTTTGTATTTAAGAAAAATAAATTGTTATATTAAAACATTTTATATGGAGTGTCCTCTTTTTCCATAATGGAAATATGTAACCCCAGCCACGCACCCATCACACACCGACATTGCGGCCTCACCCACTGGCAATCTACTGACGCCGCATATCTTGGGCCTTCCGACTGAAGCCATGAGAGCGGTTTCCATTTACCAAAAAGTGCTCTTTACTCACACAAAAAATACTACGAAATAAAATAAAATACTTAGGGACTGTCACTTAATCATTTAATGCATGATTCGGTTGACTTACATTGATCAATGTACGTTTTTCTATTCTTATAAGAAGATACGTGAAAGCAGATTTACTTATCAAAAAGTCCAAATAAAATTTAAAAAATTGCTGTTCCCTAACGCTACAGGTGAATAGCAAATATTTAATGACAGATGGCCTCTTCCTTGCAGACTTTCTGTTGCTTGACGATAATAGTATCGTAAGTCGTGACGTTTTGTGTATGAGAAATCAGTCGGTATGCGCAGTATGAGAGTAGGCGGAATAACACAATCAAATATTTGCATTCGTCAGTCGAAATTGAAACTGTTTCGTTGCTTTTGGATTTTTCTCGAGTTCTTGGATATCCAACAAAACCATACATACCTCACTCATGGTCAGAGGCTGCAAAATGTGCTTTCAATTTCTGCACGCATTGAAAATTAAAAGATCAGAATTTAGGCCTTGAGAATTTTATTCATGTAAATAGAATGAAAGAGACACGAAAGCTGACTTCTCCCCTAATATTCTCCCTGTTAGTTTCAGTAGTAAGGTCGTTATCCTGTTGAATAGCAAATTGCTATCAATGTGCAATTTGTGATCAATCATACAAATACACCTCGCTTTTCTTTCTCCTACCTTCTCCCTTTCCTTAGTTCCGGGCGTCACAATCGCTTCCACGATTATTCACATACATATCAAATATCATGATCCTGATGACATGAACTACCACGGAATAAGCCGAATGACATGGGTGCAAGGATATATTACACATGACTAATGAAAGTAAATCTAAATACGCACTGAATAGTAAGGAATAAGGTTGAAAAGTCACCTAGGTCCGAAAAGTTTTGTGTTGCGAAGTATCACTGTTCTAGAAATAACATAAATGTGTACAGAAACATGAACTACAAATGTGACAAAGATTTAAACTTAACAATGAGAATAGCGAAAAATTCAGTGTTACAGCGAGTCGTTCCTACTTTCTATAATTTTTCTAAAACTATTTCGATGAATTTTTTAATATTAGAATTAAGACAGTGTGATTAAGTTAAGTTTTAATGCAATCTAACGCAACAAAATTATGAAAAATTTAATTAGTCAACGAATTTTTAAATTAATATGCGATTGCAAAAGGACCTTTAGACCAAGATAACTGGACAAAAATGGTGCAAAAAGTCTTCGCCCCCCATATTTCGCATTTCTTCTATTATAATCAATTCAAAAGTATTGGTAAATGCTGTCAAAATCCGAAGTATCAGTAATATTTCCCATTTATTTTACAAGTCACAATTAAAGAAAATGATTCACAAACAAATATAAAAGACACATGCATTTACATAACGTTTATTTTCGCAATGGAAAAATTTTTGCCTCATTTACCCTCAACTACGTGCTATTTACAAATCTCAAACTTCTGTTTCTAATGAATCATCATTCTAGTAAACTAACGACGCACAAGCCTAAAGGACGAACCACTCATGTGCCATTTACAGGAAATGGCAAAACTCAGCAGAAAGAAAGAAAAATCAAACAAAATAAAAACGCCATCAGTCACGGGTGCCACAAGAGCTTCCGAAAAGAAGGCAGCAGAGTGTACTTGAGTCTGTTTACAATCATTTCACGAGTTCGCAAATATTTCACCTCTTCAAACAACTCGAAATACAAACTGCGTTACTACTCGCACAATTAGCTACAAAAACATGCTCTCGAGCTCAAAACCCATCACCGAAGAGATTCTCCAGAATGTATTTCGCATTTACATCGCTAGAGATGAATAGCCATTCCGGCAACAGGAACGGTCGCTACCAGACCCGAAACAACCCCTAGAGTGAGTCAGCTATTCAATAGAAAGGGCGCGGGTGCCGAGATGAGGGTAACCCACCCTCCTAAGAGTTCGGCGGTCGAAACGACACAAGATCTTCACACAGTAGCTCCGGTAGGAGGCGGCGAAGCACAAAACCAGGACAGACAAGGGAGTTTGTAAGGAATGTATTCTATCTTGATAATTTTTCTGGAAAAACGATTAAGTCATTTAGAGGAAAAGCAAGAAATTCCATTAATAGAGTTTTTTACCCAGCGCTGCTGGATATCGCGAGCATACTTTCACAGCATGGGTGGCCTACTAACGTCCATCAAATCGTAGGCCGTGCACCATCACAAAAGTCGACTTTAAGCCTGTGATGGTTCAATACAAACTCTTAAAAGAGACCTCTATGAACTCCCATTTTTGTGCCAGTGCTCTGTGAATGAACAACGAGAAGAGAGAGATTAAAAAACATTCTTTCGTGATCACAGGGCTATTAAAAATTTAGCAAGCACAAGAGAGCTTGTGAGAGTTTGGTACGGCTGCCCACGTGTCACCACGATTCACATGGCAAAGAATGGCCACAAAGCATTCTAGAAGTGGGTCAAACTGATCACGTAACATTTCATTGAAAAACTAAGAAAACCGAAAGGAAAGGATGAATTCAAATATTGCCGATTAAGTGTTTCATTCTTCCTTTCAAACTTCAGGTATGGTATATCCCTTAAACGATTACGGAAATGTATAGTCTGAAAGAAACATGAAATATTTAGAAGAGTGTGACGCGGCAAAAATTTATCTGATTTTCTGTCCGCGTAAAACTGACTTAGGAGACGAAAAAGTATTCTCAACAACTACAGCCTGTTGTCTATTACTAAAATAACTTCAAATCCACGATAAGGTAGAATCAGAAAAACCGAGGCATTTACATTTTGCCAGAAGCACGTCATGGTCTACTGAATCGAAGGCCTTGCTAATATTTATAAGCGTTAATGCTGTTAAATTGCCTTGATCCAGAGATTGACGAATGTCTTCGGTGACTCGTAACAAGGCCGTTTGCGTACTTCTACCTTTCCTAAAACCAGATTGAAAACTATTAAGAACATCATTTATAGCGAGGTACTTGTCTATTTGTTGACGTACAATTTTTTCTAGGACTTTGGATAATGTTGGTAATATACTGATAGGTCGATGATAGGTTTAACGAATTTAAACATTTGGGGAGGGGACGTATGTAAACTAGTTTCCACAATTGGGGAAAGTATCCGGTTGTTAAAGAAAAGTTTATTATGTGTGTAAGTGCTGGAAGAGCGTCTTTTAAAACCAACTTTAATTGCTTGGCCGTTATATCGTCAGAACCTTTTGAATTTGATTTGAGTGCCTTCACTATTTTTTCGACTTTTTGGCAATCAACATCGTTGAAATAGAAGCTATCATCCCGGGATGGCGCTTGTGATTCCAGAAAGTGTAGTGACTTTTCTTTAATAATAGGGTCTATTGGATGTGCAACGGAAGCAAAATAATCATTTAGGTTATCTAATGGAATTTCGAATGAACTGTCATTTGACTTACGTTTGCAAATTCCTAAGTTTTTCAGCGGGTTCCAGACTCGCTTCGTACTGGAATTTTTTTGGAAAAGATTATGATAATAACGAATCTTAGCGTTTCTGACTTGTTGTTTTACATAATTTCTAAGTTTTTTGTACTCTTTTTCATTTTCATCGGTTGTAGTAGCTCTAAAACGACTGTATGCAGAATTTCTATCTTTCATAAGAACTTTTAATTCGTTTGTAAGCCATGGAGAAGCAGGCCGCGTGACACGAGAAGTTTTCCAAGGAGCGTGCTTGTTAAAAATGTCCGTTATGATACCATTAAACACATTTACTTTAGAGTCTAATGAATATTGTTGGTAAACCTCGTGCCAACGTGCACGCTCACTGTCGACTTGAAATGCTGTAAGATCAAGATTTTTGTAATCACGATAATGGACAGTTTTATTTTTGTACATAGTGCACTTAGCCGAGTATACAACAAAGAGTAAGTCATGGTTTGAAATACCCGGAACAGGAAACTGACCATAGAATAATACTTTAGAAACATCTGAGACAATCAAGTGATCAATCCATGATTCCGTTTTAGATGAGCTATGAGTAGGATTCAATTTCAATATTTGCAGATTATATGAATTGAAGGTATGAATAAAATTAGTGGCAGATTTTGTGATAGGATTTCTTAAGTCACAATTAAAATCACCCATTATAATAATATTTTGATACTTATCTGTGAGTTCTGAAAGTGATTCCTCTAATTCTAACAACATTCCCGTATTTGGAGGCCAATATACAACCCCGACAAGTAAATGTTTTGTGCCAATCATCGTATCAACAATCATATATTCCAAGCTCGGTAAGTTTGTAGTAGATGTTTTGATTCTTTTGCAAATTATATCATCACGAACAAACATAGGAACACACCCACTGGATTTCTCTTTAAAATTAACTTTTATTATATTCCTGTCATTTCGTATGAGTTTATATTTAGGGATCGAAATAATATCAGAGGATGCGTTAGATTTCAACCACGTTTCACTAATTAATAATATATGTGCGCTATCTTCAGAAAGAACATGAACAATTTCTAAGTGATGTCTCTTTAAAGAAACGGTATTCTTCACATGTCGTACATAACATTAACAACCAGGTTATTTGCGTGTAAAAACGAGTTTTAAAGTATTGTGAGCGTTCGGGACTCTTAAACTGAACTACTGGTCCTAAAACAGCACGTACTTTCTCGTCCTTACGTTCACACAAAATTACGCGAAAAGTACTCAAGTTTTCGAAAACTTGTAATTGACCTTATTTCAAAATCTATCTTTTAAGGAACAGATTTCAGTTAAGGAAAAAATCTGTCTTCATAATTGTAGTTGTAGGAAAGCTCCGAAAAACTTTTGAACTTTCGCTATCTTATATATTATTTCTCAAAGGGCTGTTTGGTCTTTTCAATAAATTGGGCGACATACGAAACCCATCTGTATAAAGAAGCAATGGATTGAAAAATCGATTTTTTTTCACCTGCACATGGGACATTCGTATTGAAAAAGGGCGTTAAAGATACCTAAATATGAAAAAAAGTAGTAATTCGGGATCTGTAATATCTGATTGCCGCGCGATCTATCGGAAGAAAATTACACTCGGACGGTGGCGGGAAATGCAATCTCAAGCATTTTTGTGTGTTTCAATTTAGTGTAGGTTGTGTAAGCACGTGAAACGTGATTTTCTACATTGAATAGAAATCTTGAAATATGAGAGGTTAGTGATCTTAGTGAGGTTAGGTCGTTTATAATGCTGGAATACAAAAAAAGAATTTAAGCAGAAAACAGTTTGGTTATTTGACTAACCGTGCGATTTAATCGCACGGGTTCTCACTAGTAGTGGAAAAAATCAGTTTTCAACGAACATGACACCTGCACCAGTCTCTTAAACGTCATCACACTATCCAACCAAAAATAATAAAAAAGATGGAGCTATTTTTTTGAAAATTTGGAAAATATCTCAGGGGCTTTATAAAAAATACCCCCTAAAATTAAAATATCGGTTTCAAATTCAAAGGACCAGCGACATTTGACTCGTTTCATGAAATGTCGACGCAGGGTACGACCCCAGTACGCACAACAATGTTCATGGTTTTTGTTCAGGACAATGCTCACCCTCACACAGCCAATATCGTCCAACAGTTCCTGAAAAAAAAGGGGTGGTGCAAATTGAACATCCACCATACTCGCCAGAACTCAATCCTCCAGACTTCTTCCTATTCCCACGACTCAAACTCGCTTTGAAAGGAAAGAGATTTGACGATATTCCTGACATCCAACAAAACGTGACGAGGCTTTTGAACCCCGTTCCAAAAGGAGCCTTCTTGCAAAGTTTCCAGGACATGTATAGCAGATGTCAGCGGTGCGTGTTTATGGGAGGTGATTATTTCGAATGACAGTAAGGTAACTTTTGTTAATATTTCATCTATGTTAATGTTACAAGACTATTCACCGAACTGTATTGTCAGAGGTTGTACAAACACCTTTGCTGCTCCCAATTCGCAGTCTTCTCAGGACGTTTGCGAACTCCTGTTTCCCATCTCTGGGAACTAATTATCGGCACTTGGGGCTCGCCACGTGCGCTGAATTACTCTGAAGGTCATTCGCGTGCCTCTTACATTGTTGTTGACCTTGCATGCACAGGTGGCCTAAAAGGCAAGAAAGCGCGATTGCCTTACCTTCCTGAATGCTGGCTTCGTCGGGCTGCGCCATGGAGGGCGCGTCGTTGAGCGAGAGCGACGACGGCTGGCGAGTGATGGTGGAGGAGGAGGTGCCGGCAGCCTGACAGCGCGGCCACGCTGCCCGCCGACTTGGAGCGCGCCAGCCCCGCGTCGCCCGCCTCCGCCGCCCCTGCGCACGCCCACGCGCTCCTCGCACACGGCTCCCGGCGCGCCCCCGCTCGCGCGCGACGCCTCTCTCGGCGGGAAAGCACCCGAGGTAAGGCAATACACAGTCAATGCAATGCGTACACTGTCAGAAACGTCATTAAATTTAATGTAGATTAATGAATCGTTCATGGAACTTAATGTAATCTTGTTCTTAACCCGGGAGAGGTGGCGGTTGCCGGAGTTATGTTAGAGATGGCGCGAGGTCATTTCTGACCCCTTTAAGGTTATTTCTTTATAAAATTATATTTAGCAAGAAATAAGTGCGAAATTAGTTATTTTAATAATAATCAATCATTTATAAGGTCGTATTAACTTAGTGCACTATTATAAACAAACATGCAAATGAGGAATTGAAACAAATAAAAGGGCAACATTATCATGTATCTTAATTTATATAGTGACTCCATGTACATTTTCCTGAATATTTCAACGACAAAGGTATCAGAAAATTCAGTAAGTTTTATTTTCTAACATTGTCTCACATAAAAACCAACAATTTATTGAAAATGCTTCAAAGCCAATCAACACAACTTACAAGAAGTGCGAAATTTAAGATGTTTGTATTGGTTTCACAAATATTTATAAATGAATTATTACATATAAAATTTTGAAAATCTTTCAGACAAAAGCTAAAGAATGTGGTGAAAGGTATGTGAAATCTAAACCTTCTGACTCGCAAAATTCGGCAACTGCAACTAAGCAAAGGCACATGGGGTCACAAGAGACCCCGCGCCACCTCTCTCGGGTTAAAAAAGAGCTTAATATATATTTGAACATTAAATTTAATGCATAAGTTAAAACAAGAGTAGATTTAATGTTGAGGTTCTCCCGTTTTCCCTGCCTCTCATCATTTATATCGTGTATTCCTAATTAGCAGACCACCAAGATCATTCATTCATTCCTGATAGGACCACAAAGCTTTCGCTCTTGCATTCTAATGTACATGTGTGCATTAAATTTAATGTGAGTTCATGATAATTACTTTAATGTACATTTTATAATTAAAGTAATGCGGAAATTTATGACAGTGTACACTAACTTCGTAGAGCAGGGGCGAGCAGTCGTATTCCGTCTAGTGAGCACGACTACTTAAAGCCACCACTGCGGTGGACAAGGGAGGTAATTTGAGGAGAGAACATTTCAAGTTGTTATCAAAAAACCACTTCTGAAATTTGATTTTACTCTCCTTAGAGAAGAAAACCGTTTTCGTGAACATAAGTGGATCCACGCATTGATATTCGGTTTTCAGCAGAATAGTACAAAAGTTGTCTGAGAGAAATGTATATAAAATCTTCACACGTTTGCTATAAAATAGAATTGATATTTTAGTAATTTCACTTCAGATCAATTAATTCTAATTGAAAATCTATAGGTACTACTGCATACGGAGTACCACTGTTACGAAATTCTTTCTCAAACAATGTTAAAACTTTAGAGCGAGAACTCTCTTCTCATTTCGAATACAGAAAGTGCGTTTATACAAATATATTGACTAATTTGATGGAACTGCGGCAAATTCCGTCTATCGCCGTATCGTTGCGCTTCCGTGTAATCTGCTAAGATCTGTGGGCTGTGTTGCTCCCACGAACAAATCCATTGCCCTCAGCCCGCCGTTTATAATCGTGCTCGCCCGTGCCGTAGCCTTATGTAAGGACTGGACACATCTAATATTATTTACGAACGGTTCAAAATCTCGAAATGTAGTATTCACTCAACAATAAGGAATCATGAATCAATTAGTAATGCGACATGCACGAGTAGTTACTGTTAGTATACATTTTCATGTACGGAAATGTTCAATGACAAAGTAATAATAAGAACTTGCTTTACGAATGTAACTTTACTTCCTATATGCTATCTATTGTTTTCTCTTATTCGGAATCTATCGCAGATGGAAATCTAGCACTATTTGTAACAAATTAAAAAGGTTCATGTAGCTTAAGAGTATTACAATAATGCCTAAACTGCATGTTATTTCTAACATAATTTACTATTGTTAAATCATGCAAATTATGATACTTTGAACATTCTTTTGGGTTCACACAGTTAGTGGGTCATCCTGGCACATTAGAAGTATCGATATTTGCAAAACTGGTATCATTCTTCTGCTGTGTTTCTTGCGATGGTCCGACGCCCCTAGTCTGTTGCGGGCCCAATTGCAGTGTTGTTGAGCTCCAGTACAGGTACTGTATTGCAAGTGTAGTTTCACTGTATTGCTGCGCTTCAAATGCGGTGTTATGGACAGATGAGTGGATGTATGAAGTGTGAAAATTTGCTCTCTCCAGAATAACATTATTAACGTTAACTGAAAAGAGATGAAAGTTACTTTCCTAGTTGCTATTGACTCGTGTGAAAGCAAGCCTATCGATGATCCGCATAACTCCCTTTCGACTAATTGTTTTTATTAAGGCTTTCTATAGAAACCAATGAGCTTATTAACTATGAACGTTCTCCTCTCCATAGGCGAAAAAGAAATCATGTTAAGTATTTGGGATGAGTACATATTTTAAATGAGTCTCAACGGATTGTAGGAAAACTGAGCAAACTTTGGTTGATATTTCTGATTCACTTTTGTTGAGTCTTGATTCCTAGAGCGCCGAGTTAATTGGTAGGATCCAAAACCATCCAATTACTGGAATCAATATTATTTATTCGATATAACTTTACTTCGTTGACCCAACAATGAAAGTTTCATGTGTCATGGAGCGCGGACACTCCTCTTTTACACTTCTGTGTATCAAGAATTTGATATTATAATCGACTATTGGAAATTTTTATTTTATCAAACATTAAAAAAAAAGATAATTTACAAAAACTCGTGAATTGCTGAGTAGCGTGTTCAAAGTTCAAAAACTGAAAGGTGGCAATACAAGTTTTGAGAATAATCTCCTTAATTTCATGGAGCCCAGTTTCAGTATTCTTCAGCATGTCTTCTGGAAGAATCTGATGAGTTTTCGAGGATGTAGTTTAATTGCGTAAGTACGAAGGCAACTTTAACTCAATAAATACAATTTAATAAGATGGGTGTAATGTATGTTCCAAACAAGTAAGAAAACGGAAGTGATATTTTACCTGTAAGCACAACGTATGCATTAAAATATGTATAAAACGGGTAATTTGCAAAAGAAAAACTACATTCAATCATATAACGTTTTAAGTGTCTTCAAGGCAACATTACTGTGACGTATCCAGGAGCGAGGCAGGGGTCACAATTCCCATAAAAGTTTCTTAAAATCATAATTATTTTATAAGAACAAATATAATGTAAACTAGCAGTAGCCGATTACAGTGAAACGTACTTCGTGTAGTATAGTTGTGTTGATTACAACTTTCCTGTTTCTGCCGATATTTAATTATTTACAGTTAACAACAGTTATGTGCATGTGACGAATGGGGGGAGAAGTGCAATTCTCCGCTCGTAAGTGAAAAATAATGTACAGAATGTCATAAATGTTACAAACATACAGAGCATGTAGGGTGGTCGATATGCTAATTATTTTGGAAATGAACGCGTGGGGTACACGAAATCTCTCCATGTCAGAATGTAATCTGTGAATAGCACTAAGAGATATGTTGACATGGGGAAATGTCATAAGTGTAACTTTCTTTCCTCTGGGGCCATTTTCAGCTTTAGGGGATGTCGATTTAGACTATCCGCACCGGGTACCCACTATTTCCCTCATGGTGACACATATTATCCTTATACACTAGACACACTTGCGGGCTCCTCGGTCTGTAATCAGCAGACTCACAAGACCTTCCGCGACAACATATTTACATAAAAGAAAAGAGACAAACAACCATTACCAGGGCGGGATTAGATCCCGCGACCCTTCAGACCGAGCTGCTCATGTCGGCACATGCTCTAGTCATCTCTGCCACCGCGATCATCAAATGCCACATGTTTAACTTCCTTTTATGAAATTTTCCACATGTTCAAAGGCAAAAAGTGATAATCTTCGACCCCTTACATGCACTAGAAGTTTGTAACATTTATTCTAAGGTTTTCTGTAATATAACCGTGAGCCACTACCCAAATTAATTATCTAGATCCGCCCCTGAAATCCCATTAGATGAAGCGCACACTCAGTTCATCTACGTCAGTGGTGATCAAGGTCTTCTACTGGTGGCTGTGGTACGAGTTGTGGCACCGTAGCATGCCACGAGCTTCTATGCGCAACTAGCGTTGGGAAAGGGAACTATTAGTAACCCTGCAATAGTGATGGCGTTGTCTCTAGTGGCGGGGGGATGAACTCCGTGGAGGGGCGATTTCGTCGTGGCACTCGTGCCACAACTCTCACTCGTGGCATCGACCTTGACAACACTGATCTACGTCTACGGGAGGGGGGAGGGTGGCGCCCCGCGTGCGGGAGCCGTACCTGCGGAGGGCCGGCGCGGCGGCCCGCATGCTACCAGAGGTGGCTCCACCGGGGCCTCGAGTTAGTGCGCGCGCTTAGCGAGAGAGCACAGTAGTTAGTCCGACGGTAGGACACCGCCACTACTGAAAAGGAAAGGTCAGTAAGAAGATAGGATATGAACCACATTCAGAAACAAATGCCAACTAAACAAGGAATGACAACTAACTACAGAAACGGCTTAGTAGCCATCAACTAACTGACAACAAAGATGCAAATGCAGACAGAAAAACATGCTAGTGGAAGAAGGAAATATATCCATTCAATTCAACATTTAGAAACCTGCACTACAGTTTTCTTGCAGAATGCGACATTAGAGAAAGAATTTAAAAATACATATTAATTATTATGTGAATTCTGTGCAGATTTTCTCGGGTACACATTTTTCAAGATTATTAAAAACGAAGTAATTAATTTTTCTTAACGGTTGTTGCTGGAGAACCTTGTTTACACGCGGGAGGGCTCGTTCCCTCTATTGCGCTTTTTTCATCACTGTACTTTTTTAAATGCACTGATTATATTCCTGTGCGTTGGCATATATTTACGAAACACGTATCCAGTATTCGGACATGCGGTAATCCAACGCCATACTTCATAACACTTAAGGATGTCGAGTTGAAAAAATTCAAAATAAGACCACTTAAGATTTTGATATTTAAAATTAAAAGTAGTTATTAATTGTGTGCTTATACGGCAAAATATGAACAATTTAGCATATTATTTACAGAACAAATAACAAATCTCGAAAGTTTAAAATATATAGGACATACGTATCATAAATTTTTCCGTCTGAATATTTTTACATATGTCCGCTAATATTTTCACATGTTTATATTTTCGCCTACCACACCTACAGACACACGTCAAACCAATGTCTACTTCCACACCTTTGTTAGTTTTTAATCTACTCCAAACAGCCCGCGGCTCCGTCCACACGTCCCGGGCGACACCCGGGGGCCGTGGGTGTACCTTTGGCAGCGGCGGCGCCGGCGGCGGCGTGGGCGGCGGGGGCGACGACGGCGGAGGCGGCGGCGGCGCCGGCGGGCGGGCGGTAGCCCGGGTCGAGCAGGGCGAAGGTGGACGCCTCGGGCCCGATGCCGCGCGCCTTCTCCCACTCGTAGAGGCGGCGCGTGAACTTCTCCGAGATGCCCTCGAAGCGCAGCAGCCCCGACGACGTCTGCACCAGCACCTCGCGCACGGCCGCCGGCCCGCCCGCCGCGCCCATCGCGCGACGCATCTTCTCCAGCCTGCGCGCCGCGGCGGAAACCCAATTCACTTATTGTTTAAATTTAATAGAATAGTTACCCCGAATACAGATTCAACCCGCAAAAAGTCGAAAGTTGACATTTCAGTGAAATCGTGACCTATTAGACGTAATACGAACGTACACAGTTCCCTCGATTCTGAGGGCGCCCAGGTCATTCCAAAGTAAGTTATTCTGTAGGTAAAATTGGCCTATTGGCGAATCGTGATCTATGTGCAGCAAGATGTCGATGCGATTATGTTATGAGCTGTAGTGACTTGACTAAAATTTGACTTCACAGTGATTTACAGTTCATAAAATGAGTATATTGATTGTCTGTATGTTTTTACAGCAATAATTTAATTTACACTGATTAGAGGTTTTTCTGTTTCCTGAAAACTTCCCCTCGTGGGATAGATCTTTATTCGGGGTAACTATTTATTCCGTGCGTCAGAGCGTGTAAAGTGCTATGGTCGTCAGTCCCATGAGTGTAGTGCACAGAAGGTGGTGGTGTTCTCTTACTTGATGAAGAGATCCGGCGCCGACTTACACGTCAGCTTGCGTGGTTTCCCAAACCAGGTAGCCCCCATCAGAGGGGCACCACCCTAACCTGGACAAGCTCTAAGCTCCCGACATGTGTAGTAATGTAGTGCGAGTAAGTGTGAGTTAGGAAAGGGTGAAGATAGAACAAGGACGACGAAGGACAGACCACGCGCATTCCGTGGCCTATTATGGTACTGCTCAAGCATTCGTCTAGTATTGATCGGATAAACCACGGATACTACCTATTAGAGCATCTGGACACTAGAATTATCCTCCAGTTAGCAGCTGAATTCGATCTAAGTACATAGCTAGTGTGGAAAATCCTGCTACCGACGGGACCACAACTCTAGTACCTCCCGGTTATAGGGACTGCAGTGACATTTATGCCCTGAGACACCTCAGCCGGTATGTAAAGAAGACGAGGCAGGGTGAGACGGTTCAAAGATTTGAGGGAGTCAACGTGATGTTTCCGGGCGGGCATGTCAATTGTTATGGTCATTAGTCCCGTTCGTGTAGTGAAGGGTATGTAAAGGGAGAAATTTCGACCTAGCTATCAAGCTAGGTCGAAAATCCGCCAACGTCGGGGCTCGAACCCAGGACTTTCTGTCGCTGCAAGAAAAGCGACAACGCTGGCTCTGAGTTAAACTCACTCCGGGGTATGTAGACAGTGTTTAGTGGATCCGGGTGCGTCTACTACTGTCAAGATAGACAATGTATAAGTCCATTTCCTAATAGAATGCCCTAATTCAAATGATCATAATTGTAAATAATTGACGATTTGACATGCAAATAGTAAACGTGAAAGAAAACTGGATAAAAAGTAGTACACAATCGAAATAAACGTTTTCTCGCTTCTAGATTCTTGTTTTAAAGTGTTTCATTTCGCAGTTGATAGTGTTCATTCTCTCTCCCTCTGGAGTACACTAGAAATATCGGATGTATTTTTTTATATAAATTCAACCACTTACATGTTAATTCTCTTCTTCAAGAGACGACACAAAATAAATATCCTACACGACAGATTTTCTTGGACGTTCAGCACGACAAGCGGTTAACCCGATTCTTACATCCTGTCATTCTCCTGGCATGTGGCCACCTCTTATGTCATAGCTTCTTCATAAAAGCGTAGTTATAAGAAATCGGATTAATGTTATTAATAACAGATGCACATTGCTTAAGAGAGCTAAGTTTGTTCGTAGATCTACAAAAATAACTAATTTAGAAACGCGTCAGATCTAAACCAGAGCAAAGAACTGGAAGTCATTCATTGAACGTTGGTTTCTACGAAGATGTAATAATTGATCATTTCGAGTTTTTTTACCTATTTATACTTTGCAAACATAAACTCTACGTACATTTCCAAAACTAAACTTTCAAGGATGTTGCGTCAGAGCGCTTATTTTGGAGAGAAGTTATATGGAAGTTCTGGCATTTCCTTACCCTGACCTTTCTATTAGACGGAACACGCGCTTCTAATCTATCTCCCCACTGTGTAACGCGCCATACGGACCATATATCACTTCTTAACCCTGTTTATTGACTATCTTCCAGAGAACAGCAGCGCCCTGGCAGAGAATGGATTGTATCCGGAAGGAATATACTACTCCTCATATCAGACATGTTGAATTTGATGCCAAGAGTCACGAGTTTGAGTGGCAGTCCAACTAAATAATGAGATGGGAGGAAACATAGTTCAGCTGACAGGTAGACAGCATGTATCAGTTTTGCCTGTCACGATCAACATTCTCGTATTATGAAGATCATGTAGAATAAATACACATAAAGGTTTCCGAAAGTTTCTATCACTGCTAATGATGTTGTCACACAAGATTACTAGGATGCACATGAATAATACATGCGACATATAGTGCTAATTACCGAGTTATTATTTAAACACTTGAAAATAGCTTTGAAAACTCTTTGTTATTCCTGGAATACATAATCAAAATCAATTTCATAATGAAAATTTTATCCAATATTAGTATATTAGCTAAAATCTTCTGGGATTTAAGCAATAGTTATTGGAAAAGGTAACTAACGATCTTACGAATGTATTAACGTCACCTTCTTGGAGAGTTCTTCGATTGATAAGTGCTTCCGGGCGCTCAAAGGCTACGGTTATTAGTCCTGTAAGTGTAATGCACGCTTTTCCCTCAGGGGGTGGCGGTGCTCTTCCCCCATTGAATAGTGAGAGCGAAGTGAAGATTCGGCGCCGACCAACCTGTCGCTTAGTGGGGTTTTCCCCAACCAGGTATCTATCGAAAGAAGCCCAAAGCTCCCAACCGGTCTCCCGGCATGTATGGTAATGAAGTGCATGTAAATGTGTGTATAAGTAAGGGGTGAGGTTAGGGCAAGAAAGAGGAACTAAAGATCGCGCGCGGCCCGTGGCCGTTTTTTAGGGTCCAGCTCCAGCACTCGCCTGGTGTTGTTGAAAGGAACCACGAAAAACTACCGATCAGTGCAGTCGGCCGCTAGAATTCTCCTCCAGACAGCGGCTGATTTGAACAAGCTGTCTAGCTTGTGTCGAAAATCCTGCCACCGTCGGGACTCAAATCTAGGACCTCCATGTCACAGGCACTGCGGAGAGTTTCTCAAAATTATTACTCCAATGAAATGTGATATCACTTTTGGTAATTATTCATTGAGCCAATATAACAGTTCACTCCAATCCAGGTTCCCACGTAAATTATATTTTAATCTGATTGTTTTTATCTCGAATTGACTTGAATTTCCATTTGAATAACAATTTCCATCTTAAATCACTGTTTTACGAGCAACGGATACCGTGGATTTTTGTCTCGAACTTTTGATTACATCAGCGACTGAATTGTATCGACCTTAATAATCTTTAGAAATGAAAATATTTACCTATATCTTGCGCAATTTTTTTATAATTTACGCGAGAGTATTTTTAAGTGATAATTTAGCAGCATTGTAATGATTGTGTGAAATTGCTCGTTGGTTGTCAGGAGCATTGGGAAACTAAAGCTAATTTTCCTGAATACAATTCTTCACGCTCCTAATACTTACTCCTTTTCGGTATATTCTTCATAGGAGACTGGTTTGCATGTAGGGCGCGGGCATTTAGCGAATTGGGCGTATAGCGGCGTGCGCAGGGTAGCGGGCGGGGAAGGCGGGGTGGAGGGGAAGAGCTCACCTGGCCTCCCTCTCCAGGTACTTCTCCCGCTCCCTCTCCAAGCGCTGCTTCTCGCGTTCGATCTTCTGCAGCTCCTTCTCCAGCCACTGCAGCTCCTTCTCCTTCTGCAGCTTGCTGCGCGCCTGCTCCCGGCCGGCGGAGGCGGGCGCGCCGCCGCCCCCGGCGCCGCGCGACGGGCTGCGCGCGCCGCTGCCGCCCCCGCCCCGCCGCTGCCCCGCCCCGGAGAGCCCTTGCGGCCGGCGCCGGGGCTGGGCGTGCGCGCGGGCGTGGACTCGTCGCCGCCCGCGGAGGCCGTGCGCGAGCGCTCGCCGTCCGGCCCCGCGCGCCCGCGCCGGTCCTTCGCGCCACGGAGGCCACTCGGCCAGGCGCGGCCGCCGCTCGCCGCTCTGCCCCTGCGGGGAGAAGCGGATTAGCGAAACGCAGCCCCTGCCACAGTACTCCTTTGCCGAGGCCCTATGCTCCGAAAGGAACTAGAGGAACAAGAAGAAGAAGAAGAAACCCCTGCCACAGGATGACACCTGGACTGAAACAGCCGCTACACGAAATCTGGCCTCCTCAAATCGCTCTCAAACTATTGACTAGGACGATGTGACAGGGCCTCATCCAGTCGATCATTTGGCGGGGGAGGGAAAGTAGATTTTTGTTAAACAATAAACATATTTGTTATTATATTGTATATTATTTATGTACTCTGCATATGATACTATACAATATTATTGTTTAAATTATCAGATAATTCGAAAATAAATATTTAAATCAATTTCGCAAAATAAAGGAAAGGTAAACGAAAACTCTAGGCCTTAGGGGAAGGCATGGCCACCATGCCTCCCCCCTGGATCCGCCAATAGGTGGGTGTGACAAGGCTTGTGAATCCTGTTAATGTGATACGAATCGAGCTCTAAACTGGAGATTGATGTAGATGTGGCGGTTGCAGAAGTAGCATCTTTTAATATCTCTTACGCTACTTCATGTCGAGTCTCATAAAATGGAGGGTTTATTGCGTCTGAAATGGATTGCAATTACTCTCTACCGACAATGGGGCAATGTAATAGAATTATCTGGAAAAGTAATGGAGAAAGAAATAGAATAATCTGGATTCAAAGCTGCCCCATTGCGAGGGGCACTTCTTCAGTTACCGATACATATTTATGGTAGTGATGGATGATACTACATCCGGGGTGATAACCTGACGGTCGACTGTAATAGAGTCCATGCCATCACATAGTTTTTAATTCGGTCTAGTAGAATGTAATTCTTCTTTATACTCGGGCTCGTAGCACACATAATGTATAGCAAGAGAGTTCAGAACTCTAATCTATAGCAATTACAGTAAACCCTTGTTAGCACGAACTCGAATTTCGCCGTAACCCGAACAAAACTTCGGTCCAGGCAGGGGATTGCGGTAATACAGACATTTTATAAACGTCGGATAACACGATTTTTTATAACACGAACTTCGATAATTTCGATCCCTTGAAATTCGTGTTAGTGAGGGTTTACTGTAGACCATGCCTTTGCAAAATGTGTTGGATAACCTTTAAATACTCGCGTCTCTTTCTGACACATAATTACTCGCGTGGCGCAGTGAGTGCACCAACAAAGAAACGATTGTTTATGCAATAACAAAACAATAATTGCGATAAATTAGTTATTTATTAATAAAAATGGTAACTTATTGCATAAAATAATATTTTATGTTAATTATATGGTATGTACGAAATGTATTGTATGCCTCTAATAAGGCATACAGTTGCATAAGGTTTATTAGAAATATATACAGCTAGCTTACTCCTACGACTTGCAACGGAGCTGTTGACACACGAATTCAAACTGTTAAAAAAACTCAGAAGAAAGGTTAGCGGACGACATAATGCAATATGATGAACGTATTGTCGTCAAGAACCTAAAGAATGCGACATGGCGCACTCAGTGCAGGTAAATGCGCGAGGAATGTGTCCCTACCTGCGGCTGCGGGGGCGGCGGCGGCAGGGGCGGCGGCGGCGGCGGGGCGGGCGCGCCCCCGCGCTTCATGCGCTCCCACTCGTGCAGCTTCTTGCGGAAGTCGGGGCTGAGGTGGTCCTCGTCGAGGGCGGGCGGCGCGTCGCGCGAGTCGCGCTCCCTCGGCCGGCCCCGCCCCCGCCCGCGCCCGCGCCCCGCCCCCGCCCCGCCGCCGCCCGGCTGCGCCGGCTGGCCCTGGTGCTGCAGCCCTCGCATGCGCTCCCACTCCTCCATCTTGCGCCGGAAGCCCTTGTCCGTGTGCTGCAGGAAGACGTCGTCCGAGCCCATGCCGCCGCCGGCGCCGCCCCCGCCGCTCGACGACACGTTCGACGCTGATTGACTCTGCAAGCACGATAGCAACCGCTAATAGCTCTTCGATTGTTTACGTTTTCTCATTTATTAAATGATTGAAATAAAATTGTTTTCAAAAGTTTATCTAATTATTTTCATTTAATTATAGGTTATTTAATTATATGACCAGGAATAGGATGCGAGTGAAAAGTCTCAAGCCATAAGTGGAAATTTCTGGAGGATTGAAACCTAAATTGTTTTGTTTTGTAAATTTGATTAATGTAAAAATATTTACCTGAATTTGTACATATTATGTCAGAATAAAAGATACAAGCTGTAAAGACATTTAGAGGCTTCTAATATGATCACTTTTGCCTATGAACAATGTTTTAGGAAATTTATTACAACGGACACTTATTTAGAAGTGTGCCTAATAATCAGGGCAAATGTCAATGTGTATATGGGATTCTGTATACAAGTTATATATGTAATTCTGTTATACACGATTTCCCGCTATATACTACATATTATACACTACTCCACGTATTGGCAAGGAGTAATCATTTTCGACCCTTCTACATGCCCTAGAAACTCCCAACATTTATTCTGAGATATTTGTATATTTTTATTCGCGTATTTTAAAACGAGAGTAATAAATGCGTAATATTTATAATAACAATTATTATTATTATTATTATTATTGTTATTATTATTATTCGCATATGAGCAACTACTGACCACGCAACACGTTTCTCTCTTCCGAGGCCCAGTCTTAATCTATCCTAGAGAGATTAACGTGTGGAGTTATGGGGATCAGCCTTTCGACCGTATACCTTGGTTAAGATAAGGTTGCTAGCCATGAATAATGAATTATGAGGTGATAGAATGTTGTTGTTGCCATTATTATTATTATTATTATTATTATTATTATTATTATTATTATTATTATTATTATTATTATTATTATTATTATTAGAAAGGTAATGATGAGGGATGAAAGAACTAATGGTGGTAGGTGCTCGTGGGCTTTTGGAACCATATCAGCATTCGCCTTATGACCTAGGGAAATCACGAAAACCCCGGTCAGAATGGTCGGCCAGGAGATCAAATCCGAACCTCCCGATTGCGAATCTTGCGCGCTACGCACCGAGCCACTTCGATCGGTAATAATATTTATAGTATTTTCAAAAAGTTGCCCCTTAAAAATGAAAACATTTCAAACGTGACTGCTTCTGATCCTAATCTTTAATCATCACTTTATTGAATTCAATATTATTGTTAACCGGTTTCATGTAATTTGGGGGGGGGGTTGCTAAAATGCTTCTGTAAATATAATTGCAAATTTTGACACCAATTTTTGCCTTGGTTTTATTAACTGAATAAATATATTGATACAAATAATATATTGATCTATCTCCCTTAAAATAAGAGATCCATTCTTAGCGAGTGGGGTGGGGTGGGGTGGAGTGTGTGCGCGTGTGCGTGCGCGAGGGAGACGCACCTGCGGCGGCGCGCAGGGCGGGCCGGCGCTGGCCTTCATGCGCTCCCACTCCGCCAGCTTCCGGTGGAACTCCAGGGAGAGGCGCTGCTGCAGCTCCTCGTAGTGGCGCCGGATCTCCGCCTGCACCGACGCCGAGCCCTCCGCCGCGTCCTCGCCCTCCAGCCCGCTGTCCACCTCGTCGCCGTCTGCAACGCGCAACGCACTCCACCTTATTGGATCGCCCTCTTATTGCACACCCTCAGGAAGCACTCGCTTCGAATGCCCGCTAGTTAGGAGCTCCCGAATATATGTTTCTACAAAATTAGTTCACAAAGTGGCATCATGGTTCATAAATACATAAATAATTGTTTACTATATTGTTAATGCAAAAAATAATATATCAGGATTTTAACAAATACAACTTTTTAATTGCTGACAAAAATTTGGATTTTACTATACATTTAGTATATGAATATATAGTATTTAAAATGTATTTTTTTTATTTTTATGACGACTTTTGTTTCACGAGGTCAAATATTTCACGGTTATTAGGAAGCCCCATAGGTTTGGCCAATAGGGGAAATATAATCACCAGCATGTAATATTTACAAATCACAAAGTCATTTGTTTTAATAAAGAAATATCGTATATAAATAGCAATAGTAACTTCAATATCGGCGTAGCAAGTAATTGCTAATTGTCTCGCGGTTGTCTACTGAAAACTCAGTTTTAATTGTAATAGTACGCAACTGATGAGGAAAGAAATAAATTTATGTAAACCGCAGTCTAAGAAAGTTTTTTTTAAGATTTTCCTTAGGATTTCAACTCATTTAAACGAAGTGAGAAACGTAATTGTCGTATTTAACATTGAAAATAGATTGCATTTGTTTGTGGGAAAATAAGATACCGATCTACTTTAGGAGTCATTTATAACGAATTAGTTTTATAACGAAGTCTTTTGAGCTCAATTGTACACAAAGTATAAGTCAATTTATAAAAAACCGGATTTGTATCCGTAGAAAAAGAACAAACTAGTGGTGCTACAACGACATGTCCTTTCTCGCATTAGTAACGGTTACGTAAAATTATAATTCCGCAATTTCTGTCCATATTAACACATTTCAGCCATTACTTGTGAAACTCATTACTAATCGTTGGGCATTAAGCACGAAAACAATTAAATTAAAATTAATACATCGGCGCAAATTCGATAATCCCAAACCGCTCATAAATACCGCCCATAAATTAAAAGTTATTCTGAGAATTTGAAACTGGGGTGGTGCGCCGTTGACATTGTGATATTGTTACCTGAGAACTCCACAAAGTTTCTACCACAACGAGTGCGGGGAACTTGGAATTTGCAATTTCAAAAATTTACAATAATGTCCATTACCTTATTTAAAAATCTAACACGGAGGAAATTAAGAAAATATTATTAAGTAAAATATTTCTATCATCAATACTGTAGTTTTGCTATGTTATACTTTTTTGCAGCTTTCAAAAATACGGAGGGTTCACCGAAAATGAGACTTACGCCATTCTTATAACCGTATTTTGCTCCATTCCAGAAAAAGTGAAAGAAACAATTTGGAGCCGATTTTGAGAAAATATTTTTTTGTAAATTTCCTGCACTTTGAACCAAATATCGTGAGATATTTGAGAGTTTTGAAAAATTCTAAATGACGTTATTAAAAGATTCAATTTTCTAGAACACATTTCATTGCAAAAAAATCTCTATCTGCAATATTGTTATTGTAGGAAGAGACCGAACAAATTTGAAACATTTGGAATTTTCGAAAATTCAGTAAATTTAACGAAAATGAGACCTATGTCATTTTATAAGCGTTATTTGTTCTGAGAATAAGTTAAATAAAGTATTTAGAACCATTTTTGAGAAAATTGTGATAATGTTGAAGCGTACGTAACGTTCAACCAAAATCAAAATATCCGTTTCAAATTCAAGAAGCCGCGACATTAAGCACAGCGATGGGAGAAATTAACTGTGGTGAAATATGCTTATGGTTCAGCTGCTAGTGTTGTTGACGGACAGACCGACTGACAGGCGAATGGACGAACATTTTGCCGTAAACCCAATTTTTCTGAATAAGAAGCCAATAAACGTGGTTTTTGACTACACAACGTGTTAAGAGGGAAGGCCTGGCGGCTAGTGTGGGTATAGTGAGAAGGTTTACCCACGAAAAATTTCCAGGGGGTAAAATAGCCACTCTAAATTTGAGGTGAGAGTAATATTCTATAAACATCAAATTCCAGAAATGAATTTTTATGATATTCCAGAATGAAGTTTATCGGCATTGCCTCGACTCAAAATCAACTATGTTGCAAGATCGGCCCACCACTATAGCGATTTTACATGTTTATAGTGACATGATCAACAAATCGATTTGAAAAAATTGTTAAATGAGCTTATATTAAAAAACGCAAAGCGTAGCGCTGTTTTTGTATTACAAAAATGAGCTGCTGCAGGTACATAAAATAAATGTGATAACAATTTGATAGCAATTTAATGATAAACGTGAGAATTTGAAAAAAATATGTTTTGTAATTTTCCCTCCATACACATTTTCGGTGGGAGATTGAGGGGGTAGGGCTACCCCCCACTTAACATCAATCGACGGCCCCTTTAAAGGGAATAATTTGCTACATATTGGAACAAGATTATCGTTAGATATATCTATTACGAGTTATCACCTTTCAATTTATATGAAACGTTTTGGAACACACGATTTTCTTAAGTTGGCGCACAAAGCTTGATAACAGACTTATAAGGTTCTTCAATTTTTCATTAGCATTCGTGGTATATGAAAACAGGAAAATCGTCTTATGTGTTTTTAAAGAGACGACGATATGTAAATGATTAATGACTACTTAAAAGAATTCTCTCTTTTGGAAAACCGTTTTCACAAGTCCTAAAAATATTTTTTCCTAATGATTACAACTTTGCGAAAAGATTCTTTAATTTACTTGGAATGATTTAGCTCGGAGATCCTTAATTATTTAATATTCATGTCGATGCAATGAGGAAAATGTAATTTTAACTTTTGTTATTCCTGAAAAATAATTTACGAAAATTACAGTTTGCAAGCACGACGTTTAGCGTCGTTTTAATTATCATACGATCAACATTGTCATTATATCTCTTTCGCATCTATTATTCAAGAACCACGGTTGCTCCTTACGTCATACAACCTTCACATGTGTATACGCGTGATTCACACATCACTCACTTCTTTCCGCGTAGTCGACTTTCTTTCTCTTTACTCTTTGGTCTATGTCATCATCACGACGGTTCTTGCGGAGGCAAGGAAATCTTGCCATGCAGCGATCTGAGAAACTTCATAGAAGCTTTCGCCGCTCTCCCGCATGCTTGCGGTACAAACTTAGTTTGGTGCTGCCTCCATGATACTTCAGACGCATTCGAAGCAACTGAGAAAACAAACTAAATACGGTGATGACAGTAAAATGAAAGTGAGAGAATTAAAAAAAGAAGAGGTTGATAAACGAATCTAAAGTGATGGAGAATATGGCAATGACGTGATGAAATCTCAACTGCACGATTCACTTTCAAGGCTTAGGATGAAGTATATTTTTTTATCCTACTTTAAATTGGTTTTAAGTTCATTTCTCAGAGTTGTTCCTTATTATCTTTTTTTGATTTTAAATAATATAATATTTTATTTTTCGTTTTTAATAGAAATCCAAAAAATTATAAAGTAGTGATAGATGAAGGCGTATCAGGTTGTAGTGTAATTGGCAAGAAAGTTATTATGAAATTATTATTATGGACTGGAATCTCCTCAGTCACTTCAGAAAGTGTATTGAGTTTACTCAGAGGACCTAAGGAAACTGGTCAGCTATCAAAGCTCAATAGAGTTTTTGTTTGAGAAGCATCACAAAATTATTAGATTGGAATGCTTTTCGTGAAAAATATTCTCTGATAATCTTTCACTTTGAATTTTCAGTCTTACCATTCTCTCAAATGCTATTAATTATCTAGTTATGAACCCTGCTTAGTTGGAAAAATATCATTCTATAAAGAAAATTTCAAACAATGAAGCTCCAATTTCAATTGATCAAGTGATCCAATGAAATGTTTCGGAAACGCAGATGCTGTACACAATTACCAATTGGAAACTAATTTCTTGCCTTCAATTTAACAGATTACAAAACGAATAATTATTACACTGCTTTCGTATCGACAGGCATTTGTTATCCAAAAGAGTGCTTTCAGACATGTCTGCGAACGATTGTGTGTTATCCTCTGATTTCGTATTCCAACGCCAGTGTAATGTAATGGGCGAGCAGTAAATTAATACACGTATCTTTCTTAAGTAACAAAACTGTCCACAAATGTAAACAAAATGTGAAATTTGGTGGTTTTATTTCTAAAACATATACTTTTTCTTTCTATAAAAAAGTCAATATCCGTCTTGCAAGTTTGGATTTCAATAAAGATAATTTATGAAGTCTAAATGCAAAACAGAAATCGATAATTTTCAGAAAATACATTGCTTCCTGAAATGCCCATTTTGCATCCATTCATCCTTTTTATAGTAGCCCGGAACACCATCCAGCGGCCCTAATAACCGACGCCTTGGACCACGCGAGCCGGCAGGGAGCCCGATTCATCTCAGCAGGCGGGGCCGGCGGGGTCGGGAGACGGCGGGCGGGGCGGGGTGTGGCGGATGCGGCGGGGAGCAGACAGCGTCGCAACGGCCGCGGCAGAGGCCACGCACCGCACCGCACCGCACCGCATGCGCGCGAGCGCGCGCTCGCAGGGAACGGATAGGCGCGTTCAGAAATACCCGGGCGGGCGCCGGGAATAGCGCGGCGCTGACCCAGATCGTAGACGAAGCTGGAGCTGCGGCTGGGGCTGGAGGGCACGGAACAGCAGACGCGCGCGTCCGCGTCCTCGGCGGCTGCGGCGGCGGTGACGGAGGCGGTGGAGGCGGCGTTGGCGGCGCCGGCGGAGCGGCGCGCGGGCGAGGCGGCCGGGCCGGAGGCGGCGCCCGGCGGCCCCGACGTCAGGAACGCCTTCTTCACCTTGGTCCACTTGGAGTGCGCGCGCCGGTGCACCGGAGGGGACGTCCCGGCGCTGCTGGACGTGGGCCGCGGGGACGGCGTTGACGCCTGAGGACACAGGGCGCGGCCCCCTGGGCTATGATACACGTGCAGGGCAGCGGGGATTTGTAGTAAAAAAAGCAGTGGTGATAGGAGAAACCTGTGAAAAGGTACAGGATCCTTTCTGTCTACGAGTCTGCGCTCTCTCCACCATATACTATTCCATGACAAGTGACCAGCATTGGAACTGTCTAAAAACAGAAAACAAGTAAACTGACCAAGAATCCATGACCGCCCAAGGAAAACAGTATTCAAAGTAAGAAAACACGAAAAAAACATTTATTAATATTATTATTAGTAGTATTATTGACATTTTATTCATTATTTATGTTACGTTATTGAGAACTACGACAAGTTTTGTCAGTTTAATATCAAATTTTGTCTGTCCTCTCCATTTTTTCTTATCTTGGCGCGCGAAAGTGATGATGTTTAAATTGTTTCTAGTAGCTGAATGACTGCAGTTTCCTTGCATGAATACAGGAAATACACTAAAATGACAAGAAAAAAGAAAATTCGGAAACAACTATAGAAGGTTCAGTTGCGGCGTGAAGGATTTAGACATACTTTTGAACACAGATCATCATGAAAAGAGGAGAATATTTTCTATGCAATTTCAAACTTTAGTGCAAGAAAATCACTTCAAGAATCGATTATACGTGATGACAAATCGATGAGAAATGACGAGATGGTCAAATAACCAATTGGTTTTGAAATAAAACTGAAATTAAGAAAGAAAACCTGTTTTTATTGGATTCACATACCTCGCTCTAATGCTTGAATTGTAATGTATTGGCAGGAAGAAGAAACATGGATTGTACCCATAACAATGTAACGGGAACAATTGGCAGAGTTTTCTCATAACATAATTAATTTTAACCATAAACACAATTTAGGCGACAGGATATATACCTATGTAGCTTATAAAAATGATTTCCTTCTGTGGTAATGAATTAAGCTCAAGATAGGTCATTAACCTCAGTATCATCTCATTTGAATGAGAAGCTTAAATAACAATGCCCTACATTCTGAGAAGTTTACTATAGATGTATCTAAAATGGCGCTGCAGTTAAGACAACATTAAAAATGGCTCTCAGGACATATAAAACACTAAGAAAAATATAAAGAGACCCGCTATTTCTATTTTTAAGCACAGATATTCGAGGTACTGAAGCATTTTTATATTATATATCCTTACAATTCTATTACGATATTGTCATTGCTACTGATGCACAAAAGTAAATCGCATCTTCGCGTCATTTTTCATCAAACTGAGGAAACTTCACACCTGCTGCCAAGAGAAACAAGTGGTATAGTTCAAAGTATGCCCAGCATTAGTAGACGGCTGGATGGCAGCCAATTTCTCATTCACAGCAAAGCAGTTGCAGGAATCCTGGAATCTCTTTCTTCTTCGAAACTGAAGATGAACATGGGGACAAACAGAGGACCGAGATTCTACCATATGATTGTGAAAGAGCAGATATATAAAGACTGATTCACAGGCAGTCTCAAGTCTCAAGAACAAGAAATCGTAAAGTCCAACGTCAATGTTTATCAGCGCTCTCCGGTGTATTTGGCCGGTGTGGTAATTCGAATGCTGTTGCGACGTTCCGCGAAGTCAACGCAGAGCCAGAAAACACAAAAACTTTACGATCGGGTCAAATGACCACTGCTATGTTGAGAGATGAGGATACAGTAAACTTAGAACAGAGACGCTTCTGTCTCTACACGGAAGAATACCAACATTTTAAAAAAAGGAGTACTATTCCATTTTAAATATGAATATTAAGGAAGTTGTTTCTTTTTCGCAAAACGTTTATTATATTATGGTGAAATTATTTCAAAGTGATAGAGGCCGGATTTTTATGTAGTTACATATTTTTTGTCTTTCTACTTACCGTTCACAAAATTGTAATCTTGGCGAATCATAGCCCTCCTAACAAAATATCGAATGTTTTCGTTACATATTTTTACATATTTAGTACTATATTACATATTTACATTTTTGCTCTTTTCACAATATATATTCTTATTTTATCTATTTTCTTCAATTTAATTCCATATTTTTATGAAAAGATGTTGATTTTTTAAAATCAGCATTGTTCCTACATTATTGGGAAAATCTAGGTGTCCAAAATATTACTGACACCGCGTTTTGTGATGTGTAACCTTAATTTCCGAGAAAAAATTCCGATCGCCAACATGTAACACTTCGATGAAGATGCTAAGGTCTATGTTTCCTGGTCGTATATCTCGCCAGTTTGTGCGATGGCTTCTATTGCGATTAGTCTGTCTGCTAAACTACGGTCCTGTATTGCAATAGATTAAGCTTTTACTACGGACGAGAAAGTTGTATGATGTAAAGTGAGCCGTTTTTCTAAATGTAATTTCTTGCTATGTAAATGGTTTTTAATTAGAAAATTTTGGTATTACATATTATTACATATTAATCCGATTTTACATATTTATTACATATTCTTACTGTTTTCATTACATATTTATGTACATATTTTGACGTTTAATACTACATATTTTTCCAGTCTCTAGTGATAATATAACCGGACTAAATAATTCGACGCGATCATACTTCGCGGGATTTAACATGTATAATTCGAAGTTTGATGATGCGTCGTTTTAGCATGTTTTAATTTTAATCATTTTTTATTTCAAGAAGTTCTCATATAAATAGTAAATGGACTAAGTAATGTTGTCAGAAATAAATTAATGTGTTGACTGTAAACTCGCTCGAAGAAAACCTCAAAACTTATCTTGCAACGAGGCAACTTGACACAAGCTTACATGCGATATGTCATCCAGCATGGAAATTATAATCAATAGCTCTGATGTGCTTTGCACGCGAGTGTAAACTATCGTTCAACAAACATTAAGCCGAAATGACTCAAAATAATGCGAACACGAGATAGTCTAGTGGAATATTTTCTCGAATGCCCATTTATCCTCTTCATTCAAATAAACACACTCGGAATGATAATTGGATCACGAAATAAATATATATTCACATTTTAGAACGGTTTATCTTGCTTCTTACACCATATAGATGTGAATAATTTTGAACTGCATTGCGTGGATTGGGTAGCGCAGAAGTTGGGAGCAGAGTCCAGTTTGAGGAACAGAAGGCTGTGGTGACTAGTGCTGGGTAAAGCATGGGCGTTTTCACCATGTGTTTGTGACGTGGTTGATTTCCATTACTACCGTGTATCCTACTTGAACATCTCGTCGACCTCCGTCATTCATTCCCTCATAATGATCAACTCTACTATCTTACAAACAGCGGAAGGCAAACCAACACTGATCACCTGCTCGGGAAAGACAAGAGCATATACGAGTAAGTGTAATCCTCCTGTCTCGTATACTCAGGCATGAATATGGCACACGTCAATAAATATCACTAAAAGTGAAATGCAATTCTCGCTTCTTCTCGCAACTTCCCTTGAGAGCTGTTCCTGGTTCAGTTGGATAATTAAATATTACTAATATAGATGTTGCGCAACTATTTAAACAAAAATTTATATGAAGTTATTGTTATTTGAGTAAGTGTGGTGTAAACTCTTTCGCGCCGAAAATTTTCGTTTCCGAAACAAATTGTTTCTATCCGGGCGCGCACTTTAAATACTCAGCGCTGCAGGGATGCATGTGCTGTGTGCTGTGAACGCATGCATCCTTTCCATAATACACAAAGGCTGAAACTATCCGACAGTTCTTCAAATCTCCCTGACCATCATGCACCTCATGTGGCTTCAGATATTTAATTCACAGACAATTATTAAATTGATTTAATGTATCCATGCCCTTAATGCATGTATCCATCATGTTTCGAAAAACAGGTAATACATCGTACTCGGCAGCTGAGTGCCTTCGGACCAATGCAGAAATCAATCAAATAAATAAATATCTTTCTGCTTGGAGTCCCGCGGGATTCGTCCTCTTCCCTAGGTATCTTCAGGTCCTTGCACCGAAACTCTTCGTTCTGCCGGCCTCGCCCCTTCCTTCTAACCCGCGTGGCTCCGTGCACCACAGAGTTTCAGTTGCGCGCTCGGAATCAGGGAAGAATCCTAATTTTACTTGAAATTGGAAATTCTCAATGGGAAACGGTGCACAAACTTCAATTAATCACTAGCGTGCTTTCTTTGCCTTCCAAGGAATTAAGGAAACTTGCAAATTATAAATTTAACGATTATTTTCATTTTCAACAATTTTGTTTGAGGTTCTGTGCGGGGATTGTAAACAAATTAATCAATAAACTAAAAATCTATGATGAATATTTACGCTAGAGTAGAAAGAGAGGTAATATAGACTAAAAAGAAGGCCAAGAATTAATGTTAATATTAATTTCAGTAGCACACGCTCCGAATGTTTGGGGACTAGGAGTTGGGAAGGATTGGGGGTTGGGCGAACCCAGTAGCGGAAAGCGCAATGGGGCATGCCTGCCTTGGGGTACTGATGCATTCTTTCTTGTGCGTGCGTGCATGTGTGTGTGTGTGTGTGCGTGCTGTGCATGTGTGTGTGTTGTGTGTGTCTCACCTGTCGGCTGCAGAGTGCGTCGTCGCTGCTGCCGGGCGCGAGGCCGGGCACGGAGGCCGTGGACGTCTTGTGCATGCGGTCCTCCGTCTGCGGGCTGGGCGGCGGGCGGCCGCTGCCGGGGCTGGGGCAGGGGGAGGGCGCGGGGGCGAGGGCGAGGGCCGGGGGCGCGGGCGGCGGGCTGGCGCTGCTGCACGTGCTGCCGGGCCCCGCCCCCGCGCCCGCGCCCGCCCCCGCGCCGGGGCTGGGGCTCGCGCCCGCGCCGCCGGCCAGCACGCGCATGTCCTCGCTCGAGGGCAGGGTCAGGGTGAGCATGGGCGTGAGGCGCCGCGACGCCTTGGCGGAGCCGGCGCCGCCGGGGGCGTCCGCGGGCGCCAGCGTCGCCGGGGAGGAGGACGCCGGCGCCGTCTGCCGCCGGCTGGCGGGGCTCCCGCTGCTGCCGCTGCCACCGCCGCCGCCACTGCTCGCGTCGCACGCGCGCCGCGCCTGCGCACATCACGCGACGCCGCGCCGCGCCGTCGGGAAGGGCTGCTATACTTCGGTTTTTCTTTCTTTCTTGGCAAGCGGGGGTGTGTCATCAAAGTGGAATATCTCACGGTATTTCGCGTCGTTCTCGGTTCTGCTACAAGGAGTCGCATGATAGCCAGCACTGCTCCATACAGTCGCGATTATGCGACCCCTAGCGGCACAACCGATAACGACGCGAAATACCGTGAGATATTCCATTTTGATGATACACCCCCAAGCGCCAAGAAAGAAAAACAGAAGTATAAAAGAGGGCGTTCCCAGAGCGCAGCGTAACATGCAATCAGACATACACGTGAGAAACAAAAACGACGTTTTGTTCGTTGCGCTCTAAATGGAAGTAATTACAAATTCTTACAACATTCTTCGATAATGTCACTGGCTCATGATTCGTATGTGATCGATTAAAGATGCCCACCAACCACTGATCTGTATTTATAATTTTATAATGAATATTGTTTTTTCGAATACTCGTATAATTACATGTACTGCAAAGTGCTACCAGTATGATTTTAAAAGAAGAGAATGTAGAATTGGCAACACATATTGCCGTCACTGATCCAATAAATTTAACAGAATCAGATCAAATTTCGTATCTCGTGATCATGCCATTTGATTAGACTTACGGTTTTGTGTCCCTTGATTACTCTCACTAATTCTGGTAGAATAGCTTTTTCCGTTAGATTTCTAGTACAATGAAGTTTGCGCATGCGCAGACTCAAAAGTGAAATCATAACGTATATGGCCATTTACGGTGTGCAAAACTCTCTAAACACTTCACTGAAATGCGGCAATGCCCAGGTGACAGGCGTGTGGTAACAAATGACTCGCATCGGGAGTAACTTCGCATTCAGAATCTGAGTCGGTTTGCCACTGATCGCTTTTGAATTATCTTATACCTCTCTTGTCCATGGCAGTCGAGTAAAGGTAGAAGAGTCATTTGGAGAACAAATCTCATGCCTGGTATCTCAATTTTTGTGAAGTGGAGAACGTATTACTGTCTCTTTGTATGACTGAAGTAATTAGTAAACTAAAATATTTGAATATAACATAATAGGCGTACCTCATTTTTGAAACGATTATTAACAATCCGAAACATAATTAAAAAATAATGTTTTGCGTCACCTGTCCGACAATCGTTAATAAACTGTCAGGAACAGCTTTCTGAATATTATACATTTGTTCATTCTACCTCGAATGTCTTCTTCTACCAAAAACCTGGATTCATTCAGACTTCAATAATATCGTGAAATATGTGAAACTAGAGTACCTGTGCGAGAACTCTCGCATGTTAAATCCCACCCTTTCCCTATCCATTTGTCTATCCTTTCCATAAAGGAGAGGAACTACTAATGTACTTACAGAATATCAAACAAAATAACAATGCAATTCATGTTTGAAACAAATTTTCAATTAAAGTTTATTCCACATTATAGAGAGATGTTCTTGGAACAATTCATACTTATTTAAAAACAACATTTGAAGACATTTTTCAATCTTCCTTGAGAGTTAGCTTTTCGCTTTCCCTGATAGTCAAATAATAGAAAAGGTTTTTACTCTTGAGAAAACCTAGTAAAGTAGCGCGAAAATACCGGATCGGGCAAGAACAGACTTACTCATTGTAATATTATTTAACTTTCCTTGATTTGTTATGAAGAACCGAGTGGGTTTTGGAGAGTCAGGATGCCAGATTGCTGGGGTGAGAAAATTGAAAAATTATTTGTTTACTAAAAAGTATTGAATTATTTTCTGCGTTTTACGTACCTCAAGGAAAACAATTCCGAGCCAAAAAGTAATCAAACTAATGCTTTCATCTGTGAGTACTAAATACCATTTGTTAGCATTAGAAACAATTTAGTAGGCATTAGTAAGCCCACTTCGGTACATGGGAATGTTGCTCAAACGATGTTTACATTTTTAATATCTTAATGAACCGACACCTTGAGTTTAATATCAAACGGTGTTTTATTTACAATATGAGTTTGCAGCTGGGCGTTGGTGTACATACTTCCAGATACCGCCAACATTTAAATCGTGCATTTGGACTGCGATCGTTGGCAGTTGTCCGGTGACTTGCACTATCCTTTCTATAATTTTAAATTTAGTTGCTTTTTAATTGATTCACGTAGTATTGTAGGCTAGCGCGTTTTGATTTTTGTTTTCCATTTATTTCAAGCTATTTTACTTTAGCTACTTTAAAAAGTTTGTTCTTTGTGTTGTGCCATAGCACAAGTTTTCCCCCACTACCTCTGTGTACCCTTGCGAGAACTCTCGTGTGTTAGACCCCACACTCATCCCTATCCTCCTATTTTCATTCTAAGAGGGAAAGTAGTTTACGAAACGTGTTTATTTGTTTAAAATCTATAAAGGTAACTTGCAATGTACTAACACAATTACAAATAAAAATAAAAAAACAATGCAATTAATGTGTAAAAGAAATTTTCAATAAATATATATTCAATATCATGGAGAATTTGCTTGGAATAATTCCCAATACTTACTTAAAGACATTTGAAGTAATTATTCAATATTCTTTGTCAATTAGGTTTTAGTTTTTCGTGATAGTCACAAAAATATTAGCTTTTTACTTTTGAGAACATGTCTGAACACATGTCTGAACACATGTCTGAACCCGTCGACTTGAAAATTTCATCGAATGATAATGATAATACGAAAATATTGGTACAGGTTAAACACAAACACAGTCTTCACTCTTCACTGAACACCCTTCCACCCTTCCTGACCACTCTTCCCTCCACAATTAAGTATACAACATTATATACCATGAAAAAATGTTAATTGAATAGTTTCACTTCACGCATAAGAAACAATCTTCATAGGTATAGGTATCAAGCAACTATAATAATACTTCTAGTTGTTGCTGGAGAGCAAATCTTAAATTATTGATTATGCAAATAAACCTCGTCAAACTGCACAAACTACGGTGTTAACAGAAAGCGTAAATAAAGATTGTCGAATCTAAGCCTTCTAAGCGTGTCGCCACAAAAATTGCTACCAGCAGGAAGGGCTGAAATATTGAGGTGGCCTTGATAGTATTGAAGCGTGGAACCAAAAAGTTAATTGAATGGATCGGAGAATGTCTCATCTTGTAGATTACGGTGTGGAAATTGTTTCTTTGAGGCCTCGGCCTTAAAATTTTACGTTTAAGGCTCTAAAACGCTTTGTTTATGAGTTATTTGCCGATATAGGTTGACATGTGATGCGGATTGCATTTTACATGAATATTTCGATGCGTTTTTTTAAAGAAATCATCCATATTTTTAAAGTCAAAGTGAAATTCGTCAAGTCTCCGTGAAATTCTCTTTCTTTAGAGCCCTCATTTATAAAGATTGGTTGCGTGTGAGAGCCGGAACCCAAAGGTATACTACTGAAATAATACAGCAGACGATTATACCCGGGACTGTTCTGCACTGTCTGCACCATTGCTCTGCATTGCCCTGTTTCAACACCCTTTACTGTTTTACGCCTTACTGAACTAGACCACTAAATAGCTAAAGCTTTAACTTACCAATGAAAGATTCCTAAGTTGCTTGAACGAAAGGTATAGTAAACTAATTTCAACATGTTTCTTATAGTATGGTTATTGTGATGTGTAGATTTTAAAATTAGTGCTGACAAACAGTAGCAATTTCTTTTAGTGCTATTGATGAATGCATTTTCACCACATCTGTTTTTACCATGTACGAATTTTGTGATTAGGTCCCCACTACTGAAATACCTTGGTATCTCTAATGTTTTCCAACCAAGGCGGTTGACCTACGAACAAAACGCAAAGCCTCGCTTTCATTCGTGTTTTGGGAAATTCCTATGACTATCTTAATGAGATTTTGCGGTATGTAAACTTGAAGGACGGGACACGAGCACAGGTTTTGCGTTTTTTTAAAGTTGGCAATACAAAATGCCACCAGAATATCAAATGAATATCAAATTATTTACACAATACTCTCGGAATGAAGTCGTTACTGAAATAGTAATCAGCTGAATGTAATTTCGATCCCGACCAAATGTATTGTTTTACCTTTCGGCCTGCTAATTTCCATTTCATTTATTGCAGCCCAATATTGCAAGTGTTCTAAGGGCTGCTGCACATATATTAATCATTCTCTGATTTAATTTCTACATAACACGTAATCGTCTGTCTGTAATCCTACTTTCGAGCATATGTTATTTGGGAGGTCAATTACGAAGAGAAGTAATTCTTATTACACTTTCTTTTAGCACCCCTGACGTAACTGCCGATATTCGAAAACCGTTGTATTCATCGAACCGTTTCCTTCCGCAAAGGAACTTGTTGATTCATGCCACTAAATGTGTACCTACTCACACCTTAGTTTCTTGATAAGTAGTTTATCAAAACTATTTTTTATGCAACTACTACGGCATCTTGCCTTTCGTCTGTGTAAACTGCGATAGCTAGCTCTTGAAAGAAAGAAACACGTTTCGCAAGAGAGCCCAGATTGTCCACGAACTATCAAAGTTTTTCACATTCGCGTCGTTTATATTTGGATATTGACTGTGCCATTAATTTACATACATCTGAAGAGAGATATTAGTCGATAATTAGACATTTTCAGTGAAATGCAATCTTCTGAATATCGATAAAACGATAAAACAATAATTTGGTTAACGATAATTTCGTAAAAGGAAAGATGATTTCCCTTCCTTCGGCACACTCACATTGTTAAAAGAAGTACTAAAAGCCTAGAAGTACTATAAGTATATAGCGACTTCTTTATATCGTTTTTGTATCGTGCGCTTAATGCAAACCATAAACTAAAATAATAAATAAAGTTTAAAACAAGTATTAATGAATTCAGCAAACTGTAAACGTGATGCAATGACGCTAACTTTTTGCACGTCTTTTCCCGTAACAGAACATCCGTAAAATATTCTGAGAAATCATTGCTTTAAATAAATATATCTGTATTCACATGTAATATTAGCACGTAGCATTAATATATTAAGGAAATGAATGTATCATTCTTCATCCCACATGTATAGATGAGCTGACGCTTGGTAATTTCGCATCTATGGTTTACACGAGATCACCTTTCAATCATCAGTCTTCGCAATTTAAGCCTCACTACGTGCTCTTGCTGTCTACATCCACATTCGTATGTTCGTACAGGAGGCGATGCAACGGCAAAAGTGACTCATTACATTCCGCAGGTGGTATTCAGCAGTTCACACCCACTGCATCCTCAAAGAAAACGGGGGCTTCTGCGGAGCGGCGTGTCACCGCTTGTGTGTGACAAGTGCAGTAAAAGAGACAATCAGCGCATCTAGAAATATCCCGCTGCCCCTTTACGTACCCGAACGCCAGAGCCTTTACCTACTAACTGCTGACTCGTGAACTAAGATTTCTTTGCGAAACGCTTACTCACGCATAGAAAAATGTAAAAAGTAATCACTGAGAGAATATTCTGACAGCTCGCAATATAGCATAAAGTTTTGAAGTAAACATTTCATTCCAAATCAAACGAGACGCTTACGAATACATCTGACGATCCCTTAGAATTCAGTTTGAAAGATTATACTATTAAATATTCTGAAAACAAAGAAACCTATTAATACCTTTGTTTATTGTGTTAGAAGAATTAATACTTTTAGGAACTGCAATCCTTAGGATTGACCTACTACACCAGATTCTTTCTTTATCAATTGGGGATTCTTCAAAGCCGATGAATTATTCTGCGTCAAGAAAAACGGGTGCGTAGAAAAAAAGGCATTTTAAATTAAGGTTACGGGACCCACGTGATACGAAACATTTCCTTTATTTCCGCTAGACGCCAGAAGACGATCCTAGACCTAGGTGGATTTGAATTGAAATTTGTCGTAAATTTGATTCTTTTAAGAAGTTTGTTATTCGTGCAATTAGATTGTGAACACTTGGTCTCTAGTAGAAGTTAACTTCACAAGAATTAATACCTTTGCCTACTTTTCAAAATTATCGTTGTTCTCATAAATACTCATTTAGATTTACTGTTCATTAATAACAAATTGATGTAAATTTTTCTACTTCTGAGAAACTTATTATTAAGAAAAATATGACATATCAACAGAAGGAAAATACCCAAAGCCATTATCACTTTTTTTTGTTTTTGAGAACAAACATGCGGTCGCACAACGATCTAAAATAAACTATATAAAAACAAACATTTTCTAAATTAAATTAATTTAGTGATGTATAATATACAATGCTCACCAAATGTTTATGGACACCTGGATTATTTTGATAATTTGCTGACTTATGTTTGATAGCTGGCAAGTGGGTTAAAAATGACAAAAAAATTTTCATAAAATAATTTGAACTATAAATATATCTTGACGTTATATAAACATGCTTTGATCATATGTATCAGTTTTTAACTAATTGTGTGAAATTTGAGTTGTAAAAATATTAGAAGAAAAAATATTTTTTATGAATTATTGTTATAGTTAAAAATAATGAAAATCATACAATTGTAAATTGTGTACTTTATGACACTGCAAACTATTTGCTATCGCCTTTTTGCATGTACTTCTCAAAAATTGAATACATTAGAGAGTATTTTGAGTAGCGTAACGAAGAAACGTTATGAGTCAACCATGTGATCAGTGGCGTGTGACGGATAATAGTACATTACAAAACGATGATGCAATGATGGGTATTAATACACGAGTGTGATATTATCGCTCGTTTCTCGCTCGTGTCGTAAACGTCACACGAATGTACTAATACCCATTACATCGAGTTTAATACGGTACTTTTCCTACGACTTTTATAACTTCAGCTTTGACATTGAATCGTTTTGTGGCACTTGACTTGCAGGATTCAGCCAAGGCTCACCTAGCGGATAGCTCCCTAACCCTCCCCCAGCATGCTGCCGCAGGTGGCTGTGGTTAGCAGTCCGCCAGAGCGGGAGAACTGAGCTAGTCAAAGTGAAATTACGATCCAATAATTTAATTAAAATAATTTAAATAATATTCCACGAAAAATTAGTAATAACAAAAATTAAAACTGACAAGTATAATACAGTGGGACTATTTTATTAGTGTGCCTCGGTCGTAGAAAATTCTGCTTGACCGACGGGGCCTCACTCGCCAGGGGAACGGGGCTCAACTCCCCTACAAACGCTGCGGAGGGAGAGATTTCAAGATCTCGCCCTGGAAAGCAATGCCTTTCGCAGGGCGAGACTTTGAAAACCTACCATCCGCAGCGTTCGCACGGGAGTTGAGCGCACCATTCCCCTGCGAGTGAGGCCTCCGTCGACCGAGCAGAATTTCCTATGATCGCGGTACACTAATAAAACTAATCACACTGTATAATATCAAATGCAATTTTAATGTATACAATCGAACGAAACATTTACTAGAATGATTCTCAATTATTAATATTAAGTACTTCTTTTGTAAACTTCTGTGATTGTTCAAGAACTTGTATCATAATGAAATCTGTATCGTAATGAGTGTCATTATGCAATTGGTTGCAGCCATCAAATAACAGCATTATATAATAGGAGTAGAAAAAAAGAGTTTATGCTGGTTTGATTCTAAATGGAAGTATTTCCGATCTGTGACGGCAGAGTGTGCGCCAAATTGCAATAATGTCACATCCTCTTGTTTTGCATTTTTTCATCTACGAATGCCCACCAACCTCTCATGTATCTGTGCTGGCTCTACGTATAACATATTATACTGTGTAATAATTTAATCGTTAAATATTATTAAATTAATAACAATAATTTATTATTATTACATATACACATTCGTGTCACCAACACGATGCTGCATAATGGGAATATAGTCAGTAGCACAGACTGCCGCAGTTGGGAACAAATTCCGTATATTACATAACTTATTTAGTCTACGACATGTCACATGATATTTCTCGCAAATTCTGATGAAATAGCGTTTATCGTTATCATTTTGGTGTAATGTTCGACTTCGCGCATGCGCAGTCACAGAAGTAGGTTAATAGCGCATACTAAATGCGCTTCACTTTACACAAAAACTGAGTAACGTTTGCAATCCTACGAGACGTTCAGTACCTCACGTACAAACATCTTTAATTGGTGGCACATGAAAACACGCCAAACCCGGCCGTGCGCACGCCCCTAATTCGCCACGCGCGGCCGGCGCCAGAGGCCGGCGTCGGCGCCGCGCTGCTCACCGTGACTGCGTCGTGCGCTCCGGCGGGGGCGGAGGCGAGGGCGAGGGCGGCGGGGACGTCGTCGGTGGACGCGGCGTCGGGCGGCGGGGTGCACGCGTCCTCCTGGTCGCTGCTCGCGGCGCCGTCCCCTTTGCGGTGGTGGTGGTGGCGCTTCTTCAGGCTGTCCTTGCGCGTCTGGATGATGTCCTTGACCTTGCCCCAGGGCGTCTTGTGCGCCTTCAGCTTGCTCTCCGCCCACTCGACTCCGCCCGCCTCCGCGTCGGTCGACGCGCCGCCGCCGCCGCCACCGCCGCCACCGCCGTTCGCCGCCTGCAACGCCGCGCGCGCCATCGCTGAATAATGCGCTCGAAATAGAGAGTATTTCGGGCCCGAGAGCGCGTTATCGCGATGGGAGGAAGGGTGAATTTGTATCTGCGCGTCTGAGGCCGCTGAGCAAATACTCCGGAACGCCCAATGGAGATAGGAGAATGACTGGACGTCCGACGCGCACCCCGGTATGCAGTGCTTTTGCAGGCTCCGCTGAATGTACTCTACATAGAGCGTCCAAACATGTGATATCAGTACAGCGCTAATGAATAACAGCTTTGCCACTCTTCTCAGCAACGCTTACACGTTGGCTGGTTGAAGACCTTTCAAAGTTTTCATAAATTCATAAATTTAAATTCGTAAGAGCTATGCAACATTGCAACTAGTGGTTTTGCGACAATTAGGATTCAGAGCTTTCATGACCTGTTGCGTGACGAAGCGCGGAAATCACCGCGCGCCGCCGCTCTCTGCCTGTCGTCGGGGTCTCAGTTGCCTCGGAGGGCATCAAGCAAGATGTTAGAAATGGGTGTTTACACGGCAGTTCCAAAAAGACAAGAAGTTCGGTTTACATGCATGAATAATCTAAATACAATTATTGCAAAGATACGAGTTCTTGATAATGCTATCTCGATATAGGACAAATGAATACCTTTCCCTTTAACTTAGCAACAACATTTTTACAATTATAAGGTCTAATAGAAAAGTGTACAAACAATATGTAATAATGTTATCAAGTGCATCGTATGTAAATTTATTTTTCAGTTTTCTTAAAAATTTGGTTTACGATATTCTGACTTCGTTAGAAATATTAAGAACACGTGCTCTTACTGTGCCCGTGAAACCGAAAGGAGACAAACGTACATGACCTTTGCCATCAGTCGTGAAGGGACGTGCACGCTAGACATTGACGCCGGTTGATAGACGTTTCTGGATCTGCCGATGCAATTTTGCTCCCTGCGGGAAGAACGGAGGTCATCGAAGGTCTTGATGCAAAACGTTGCTAAAAGTCTGTTTCTAATACACCATAACACTTCAAAATTTGAATAGTATGTAGGCTTTGCATGGTGTTCTACCAGTTCGCGAAATGTTGAGAAAGTTTGGTGCACTCGCTTCCAACACCGAGAATGTTTGGTGCACTCATTTCCAACACCGGATGTCCCGCGAAAGGGGAGCTGTCTTCCCACGGACGACTGACATCGACATATCTGGGTTTCGCCAGTCATCTGTGAGTGTGAAGGTCATTGAGGACAAAGTAATTTTTCCTACTTTTGTATTAATAAGCAAGATGGGATTTCGGTAAGGAATCTCAGTCTTTCTTCAGATCTTACGTACCACCTACAAGCCTGGAGAAAATTAACGTATCACTTGAATGAAAATCACTTCTAAACATTTTAAATAGCTTAATATTAAAAATTAAAGACTTTTATGAAAAAAGATGTCTTGAATAATTATTTGTAAAAAGCAGACCTTTAAGTAAAAAGGTGAAACAGATTGTTTATTCATCAAACACTAACGAGACTTGAATTGTTATTTTGCACGAATGACGACCTCACTGTCGTGGTCAATAATACTAATTTTCAAACTCAAGACATTTTACACGTCCAATCTATTCACATATTTTATTATGTAAAATAAAGGAGAAATTCATAAAGGTGAGACGACACATCATAACAGATATAACAAGTCTTTGTGCGGACAATGTATAATATACTTTTCGAACATCCAGCAAAAAATTCGTCACGTCTTTGCGTTTGAAAGCACATTTTAACACAGAATTATTCAGTGACGTGTCCTTCATGTTCGCCAGGTACGCACTGCGTACCCTGTTACATAGAAAAAATCATTTTACTTTATTTGTAACAGAAAATAAACCTTATTTTATATATAACATAAATCTTCTAATTTATCGAAAGCGTGGTGACATTTTACCCAAGCGGTTGTGAATGCCCGAGCTTGCCAAGCATCAGTGTGTGCGAGGCGCGCGGGGCGTCAGGAAGCTCGCGTGCGAATGGGTGTGCTCGGTGCGTCTCCTGAGGGCCCGTAATCTGCTGAGTTGCGGGACCTCGCTGATATAAATGAAAGCAGTGTTTCAAACGGAAGTCTTGACTTTTAATAATAAAAGCATATAGCTGTATGTACACTGAAGGGCGTAATTCGAAGTGTAGTATATGTTTACGCGTATACTACGTGTTAATTCAGATTTTAGATTAGCGTTATTAGTTAAACTACCATGTGAGTTATACCCTAGGGTACGCAATCAGTAAGATTGCGTCCGGTAGTGTTTCAGCATGAAGAGCACGAATATGGATGTTTGTACTGCAGGCAGCGACGTAGACGGACGCACGTGCGTGATTTGAGATTTATTAATGAGTTTTGTTTTACGGAACTTTAAAGATAAGAAAAACATTATTAAGGCAGAAAGGCCAACGCCGGACGCTTCTCTACAACTTCGAAAACCTGTCTAAAGAAATTTAATAGCCAACTTTTTGAAACTAATGAATGGCTTACCGACCATATATATTTTATTGCTTACCCAAACTAAGGCCTTCACCACACGCCCCTGGAATTACTGGTATAATGACTTTGGCATTAATATTGTTAACTGTAAAACTTTCTAATTCATATTCACTTTCCCGTAAACTATACGTACGTATAGTATAGGGAAATTTATGTAAATCAGCGCGAAAAAATTGCAAATTTTCGGACAGAAAAACTTATCACAGGTCCCTGGTAACGAAGAAGTGGATAAATCCAGTTGCTAAATTAAGAAAAAAAATCTCCTAACACGTGGTGTAGCCAGAATACCTGTTTTGTGTGTCCTTGATACCGGAAAAACAATTGAAAGTAAAACGTCTGTCCGTCCGTTTGTCTGTGAAAAACGCTAGTAACTAAACCGTTCAGCCGATTTTCTCCAAAACTGATATGATATATCGATAGATGACTGATCTCGTGGCCCCTTGAATTTGAAACAGATATTTTAATTCTGGAGGGTACTTAACATGAAACCCCTGGGACATTTTCGAAAAAAAAAATGGCGCCAACAACTTTACCCAACAACAACATTTAGTGAGTCTGAAGGGCATTTAAGAGAAAGGCGTAGGTCTCATGTTGGTTGAAAACCCTGATTTTTCGAAAATTGAAAAAATTGAAAAAATTTTGGAATCTTCCTACAACTACAATTATGAAGATACAATTTTTTTCTTAATGAAATGTGTTCATAAAAAACAGATATTCAAATAAGGTCATGTTCAATTTTCAAAAACACAATTATTTTTTGCGAAAATTCGTGTCAACAATACACAATTTCTTATTTTCTTTAAACCGCACTTTTTTTTATTAAAATTGGGACCTGAGTTAGTGTAAAGGAAGCTTAAGAGAATGGTGCAGTTTTCACGTTTGTTAAAATGCCTGATTTTGCAAAAAATTAAAAAAATTAAAAAATGTACGCCCTCTTCTTGTGAAGATACAATTGTTTTTCTTAATGAAATATGCTCATCTTCAAATAAGGTCATGTTGAATTTTTTGAAAATATGAGTAGTTTTTCTATAATTTTCTAACAAACATAATAGCTTGCTCGGAATTGCGCATCGTTTTCGGCGTCTTCTTACAACTACAATTAAGAAATTTTTTTTCTCAATGAAATGTATTTATCAAAACTACGTCTTCAAATAAGGTCATGCTTAATTTTTTGAAAATACGAGTAGTTTTTCTATAATTTTGTGAGAAACATAATAGCCTGCTGCAAATTTACTGCGGTTCGAACAGCTTCGTAAATTAGAATTTGCAATTTTGTATATTATTTCTTTGTTTCGTACATTCGACCTTTCATTATACATTTACACATTAATCTTTTAGAAATTAATTTTGAAATATTTGAATAAAAAAAACAAACTACCTCTCAGAAAATATCGATAATGCAGGGAATGCAACCATGTAATTCCGTTTCGCGCTGGCAAATTTCTATGAATTACGTGTCATGTTGTGCCTTGATGTAGCTGTATGAAAAGGAATTATAATTGTAATATTTATGTTGATATTTGCATGAAAATATTTAGTTTTCACACCAAATGCTGTACCATTTGTAGTGAGTAGAGTATTTTTCATGGTTTTAGAATATTCTTCCCTATGGCCCTAACATGGCCCTATGAAATGCATTTTTATATTGTCCGGGGTATCAGGCTCCTTTTTCCAATACAAGTTTACAAAACTTTTGAATTAAATTTTTATGCAGATGTAGAATTCACATAGTAGTTCTGACATCACTGCGATGGAAACAGTGAGTTGTTCGCTTCTTGGTTGAATTGGATGTTTTCAAATAATAGCCAAGATGTTAGTAGCACAGAAAGTGCAATATTTCAATACTACGTAGCTGTTTCTAACAACGCGGAGAAAATGTGCTGTTGCAGCACCACTAGTTAGATATGTTTATATGTACATAACTTTTTTAAAGAAGTGAAATATCCAAAAATAAATTCTCTATTTCTCCTTCCAAATCGCCTGTTGAGAATCTCAGAGAAGTATTCAAGATAACCGAACGAAATGAGAAGGTCATTCCGAGCGCACTAAATATTGTTTTTATAGCCGTTTAACTCAAAAACCGCGATTCACACAGAAATGTGGTAGATCTGATATAAAAATTTGGACTTCCAGTGTCATTTCACCCACGGAATGTTTGGGATTTTCTTCAATAATAAAAAGTTCCTCGCAGGGTGAAAATTTAAGGATGTCAAAATGTAGAAGTAAACACGTGGCTATTATTTATAATTTATTTCTTCGTAATTAGACCATTAAACTTCTGGGAATAACTGGTAAAAAAATCTCCTTGTCTAAAATCAATACAATTGGAGATATCGTTGAGTAAGCATGTTAAATATTTGCGCGTGAAACAGGATAGACGAGCTGGATAACCCCGAGGTTCTTCTTGAAGTGATAATAGCTTGCGGTAGAAAGAGTTATGTAAAATTGTGTTGAGCAGAACTAGAACAATACGCCATAAGGATCCGTACTGAAATGAAATGATTGGATGCAAAATAGATTTGAAGACTCTGACGCTTAATAGTATAACAACAGAGTCATTGTACAATACGAAATAGTTGTTAAATTTCAACAAAATGACGAAAGAATACCAAGATATTTGTTTACTTACACTATCTAACATAGGCAAAAGTCTCCAAAATATAATATCCAGTGCACTAGACAGAAATTGCATTAAAGCCTCACGGAACATCGGACCTACACCAATGATGATAAAAAACACCTCAGACTTATCAATTTATTTACAGTCGGGCCTCCGAATATCGAATCTGACGGTTCTTTCAATAACATTCGATATATACAAACTTCGATTTATAGAAATATAAAGAAATTAAGAAAGTTTAGCAATTAGCTATTAAAACAATTTTGGAAAAATTGGGTAAAATGTAAAATTCAAATATTAAATAATTAACATGTTTAATCATTCTTATCACATATTAATGAATAGGAACAGAAATTAGTATTGCTTTTTCTGTAACATTCAGCGATTTTCGTCTGAAGTGCGTAACAGCAAACTGAACCTGCGCTGAACTGACGAACTAACATCGTAGGGCAGTGGTGTCAAGGTCTCCTATCGGAGGCAGTGCCACACTTCGTGGCACTGTAGCATACCACGAGCTTCTCTGCGCAACTAGCGTCGGGAAAGGAAACTATTAGTAATAACCCCGCCGTTTTACAATAGTGATGGCGCTGCCTCTTGTGGCGGGTCGATGAACTGCGTGGAGGAGCGATTTCGTCATGCCATCGACCTTGACAACACTGTGGTAGGGCAGGGCCATTAGAAGAAGGAGCATGCTGTTGATCTTCAGATCACTTCGGGAATGAAATCCCACGGGGAGAGATAGCAGGAGTGACCATGAGAAAGCTCGAAACTGGACGTACTGGAAAGTGTATACACATTTAAACAATTATACAAACGCTCCGAAGAAAGTTTTGTTTTCCGCAGTAAGGAATACTCTCCTTCCAAACGATCCTCATTTTTTAGAACATAATTTATAGTACTGTACTGTACATTTTTATTTCACAGCAAAATTGTGAAATGAGAAAGTGGATCGATATGCAGAAATAATTTTCAATAAATAGAAACGTTTTTAAACGAAATTTTCAAGGGACATAAAAATATTCAATTGATAGAAAATTTCGACATGTAGAAGTTCGATGTATGCAGGTCAGTCTGCATTTTCGCTTAAATTACGAAAATGTGGCTCATCAATTTGGGGATCATCATTGTAAGTTCCGTAGTTTTGCGAGTTCATACATATCGTGTTTTCCAAATTTTTCAAATTTAAAAGTACATTTAATTAGGCCTAAGCGATAGCCGAAGCGGATTTCAACATAAAAACATCTGAAAGATCTGGGATTTGCGCGGTACCCGAACGCAGAGTGGCGTATACTGCCATCTGTTGGTCATTACCTGAAGCGAACCAACTAGGGCGCATCATAGGAGCAAGGTCAGGCAACACTTCGCTCCCTTCCGCAATGTTCCTTCGTTCCAGTGATCTCTTTACTGGATGAGTCTCCCATACTTCCGTGCGGTATCTTCTGCGAGATGCACGTATACTCTTGTTTACCCTATACTTGCTTATTCTTTGCATGTCGGTTTATTACGGGCGTCGCCGTACTGAACGTACGATTGGAATACGATGCACGAAGCGTATTTTAGCCGTAAATAAAACTATTAGTTTATATTAATGCGAAAGAAAAGGCAGCAGTCATTATGTTCTTCTGTTAAAACAGTGGGTTACAAGCAACAATGACCGCTAATTCGTATGGGCTAATTCGTTGATATTAAAATGTCTAATTCGTTGTCGGAAAAATACTAAAATTTCGCCTTGAAATGAATATTGTAGATGTGGAAGAATAGAGCGGCTTTAGAGCTGGACGCTCGTGTACTGATAATATTTTCAGTATCAGACTAGTGACTGACAAACGACTTGCCCATAATTTAAAATCTCACTTGGTATTTGTAGATTTAAGAAAAGCCTACGACACAGTTCCATTAAATAAACACCGGATGGCAATGGAGAAACAAGATGTTAACGTGTACTTATTGAAAGCTGTTAAAGACCTATACAGCAGAAATGTAAGCCAGATTAAAATTGGAAGAAACCTTTCTAAACCATTTTATGAAAATAAATGTTTGCGGCAAGGATGTTGCATAGCTCCCAGTCTGTTTAAATTATATTTAAACGAAGCTTTAAAATACTGGAAGAGAAAATGTTGCTATCTGGGTGTAAAAATTGATGATTCAATGTTCTATTCTTTTAATTATGCAGACGATCAAGTTATCTTCGCTGAGGACGAAGATGATGTGTTGTATAATGTTGCGAAAACTTCATGAAGAGTACTTAAATTGGGGGCTGGGAATAAATTTTAATAAAACAGAATATCTGGTTGTAGGAGGAGAAGCCAAGACTCTGTGTACTCAAAGGACGAGAATTGAAATCCTGCCAGAATGTTATCTATCTAGATACTCAAATAGCAGCAAATGGGGGTAGTACACAAGATATTCAGAGTAGAATATCAAAAGGCAAAGTAGCTATAAGACAATTACATCCTTTAATACGGAACCAAACTATTAAGAAGAATGTTAAAAGAAAATTGTATAAAACTATAGTAGAGAGTATTGCCACATATTGGTCTGAAGTTTGGGAAATATCAATAGGTAATGAGAATAAACTTACAGAAATGTAAATGGACTATTGGCTAAGAAGCTGTGGATTGACATTGTTGGACAAAGGAAGACACGAAGAAATTAGATGAAAAGCAGAAGTGAGTTTCAACATTATTGATACCATTGAAATTAAAAGGCTCAAATGAAATGGTCATTTAAAAATAATGGGTGAAGAACGATGGCCTCTTAACCTCTGGAATTGGAAACCAACATCACACTGAAGACGAGGAAGACGTGGACATGGAAGGAAGGAGTAGAGAATCCAATGATGATAGAAGAGGATTAACTGCAGAAGACTGCAGTGACAGACTTAAATGGAAACTGGGATGCGAGAGACGCCCAATGGTGTAAAACTCGCAATACTACTAACTCACCAGAGTCTAAACTTAATAGTGAACGGAAAAGATCGAACGTACATTAGTTTAATTGAAATAAATAGATAGGAATAAAACCCAGAACAGCTCCATCTGAAAGCCCTAATAGGCCGATTTTCAATTGCTTCGAAAAGAATACACAAGAACGCTACAATTTAAAAGTAAACAATCACTAGTGGCTTTGGTAACGAACCACAAGACGAATTAACATGGCTGCCTCACCTTGCCAGAGTAGCGGCGCCGCAGCCCGGCGACGGTGGCGTCGCCGTCCAGCGACTTGCTGCGGCGCCCCGCCTCCTCGTCGTCGGGCGCGCGCGACAGCGACAGGCGGCGGGGCGTGGCCGCCGCCCCCGGCCCCGCCCCCGCCCCCAGCCGCCCGCCCGTCGAGTCGGTGGCCGACGCGCTGCGCTGAGGACCTGCGCACACACATCAAGGACTTCGGTCAGCTGGGTGAAACTCCAACGATGTAAAGGCGCCCTTACTTGCTGGATACAACTTGTACCCTGTTTTGGCCAAACACAAATGTCAGTGGTGATCCATTGTTAGTGATTCCGGGTGGGTCAACTGCTAAGGTCGTTATTCCTGTAAGTGTAGTGCATTTTTTTCCTCGGGGGAGTGGCATGGAGACTTTCCCCTCATGTGTATGTCAGGGGTCACAATCTCGCGAGCAACGCGGTCACAATTGATTCTTGTCTGCTGCTGTTTTTCGTTCAGGATGCGGGTTGGTGGTTGAGCGTGTCCTCAACATCAGGGTGCGTAAATCTGGTCCGTAATTGGGGTAATTAAACCACTTTTGTCCATGGTTCGCACACGCGAGCACAATGCAGGGAGAGGTTGCGCCCGCAAGCATTTGCCCGTCTCGTATCCCTTCTACGAATGCCAGTGGAAATATTTATATTGGAGGGGGGAGACGGGAACGAAGGGAGGAAGGCGCGCACTATATGGCTTCAGAAGTACGAATAATTATTAATTGAATTTCATTTCAACGTTCAAAAAATAAACAAATCGCTTAAGAAATAATGGAAATAAATATTTACGTATACAATAATGGAAATATGGACTTACGTAATGACATAGAATCCATTGTATACGTATTCTACTGTTTACTAGATAAAATTATTACTTTTACAGTAAAAAAATTTACCTAAGTGCATCTTATAATGCAATTATTTATAATATACACAGCGGGATGCAATTTAAAGTTGTTGTCTGCTGCAAGAAAATCAACTGATTTCAATTAACCATTAGACATGTTCTGTGGTAGTTTTATTAAAGTTCATTAAGGAAGATAACTGTTTACAAATACATTAAGACAAGTACACTCTGCTTCCGTAACAACCCATGCTGGCGCGTTTCGCAGCACTTCCCCTGAAGTCGCTGCCCTTGCTCCTCTGGGGTTTCCTTTCTCCTCTCCGGACTCTCAGTTATAACAGGACGCACTCGCGCCGCAGAGCGCGGTTTGGCCTGTCAACCTCTTTCGCACCGGTCTCTCCAGAGGTCTCGCCAGAGCTACTTGCTCGCCTGAGACGCGAAGCGCTCCTGCCATTCCTTTCTTTCCCTGACTCCGCTCTCATTTCCCCTCAAATCTAAGAATTTTAGCAATTTAAAAAATTGCTTGAGTGATTCACTTCTAATTCGTTGAAATCAATTATTTCTGTAAGTGAAAGACTAAAATTCTTTCACACAACTAATTTTGTTATTCCTACTTCTGGAAATGTTTTCCAGACTCATAAAAAATTGTCAGCCTTCAATTCTAATCTATTACAATACCTACTTCACGCTAAAAATAGGAAAGGGGATACCTGGTACGGGAAAACCACGCTAGCTGACGAGTAGGTCGGCGCCGGAACTCGCCCTCCAGTGAGGGAAGATCACGCCATCTCCCGCAACACGCACAGGACTAATGATCTTAGCAGTTGAGGGACCCGGAACTAAATAATCCATCACCAAGACTAAACTGACTCTTACTAATTAATCAATAATCACTAAAATATTGCTTCAAGCCGTTACACTTGTAATTCTCTACAATGAAATGAGGGAGAACAAAATATTAAACATGTTTCTGATAATGTAATCGAAATGTTTTGTAAATACAGTAATGTCTCGTAACCACGAACTCGCTTAAGACGAATTTCGCGTTAACAGGAACAAAACTTCGACCCCGCCAAGAGATTACGATAATACGGAGATTTATAATTCTGGGATAACAGGAATTTTTGTAACACGAACTCCGATTAATTCGGTCCCTTGGAATTCAGGGTAATGAAAGTTTGCTGTACAATGAAATGAGGGAGAACTAAAAAGTAAACATGTTTCTGATAATGTAATTGAAATGTTGTGTAAATGCAGTAAAGCCTTCTTTGCATGTATGTTGTAGTAGACTGAAGCAGGAAAACCTACTATTCACTAGGCACATCACGTTATAATTAGAATAATAAATGAACATTTCTTGTAAAAACACACGAGTCGGACGTTTCTTGGGTGTTGCGTTCACACACGGTAATCCTTGCATTTAAAAGCATTCATTAACTTTTGAACGTAAAAAACTCGCTATATTCGCTTCGCTGTAACCTCTCATTCACACGTTTGTTCCCATAAGACGAAGAAGCACGCGAATGGCCTTCGCCAACTCCGTGGGGCACGTTGCGATATACAAGGCGATGTACAATGCGATGTATTGGGCTTCCGAAGTCACTCGTGTCACAGGCGGGAAGCAGGGCTGAGAAAACTTCGTACGAATGCGACGATTTGGGAGAAACATACAGGTTGGTATATCATAAAGAATATAATAAATAAAATTTACAAACTTTTAATGGAAATGGGCATGTAAAAAGGAACTGCGATTTAACAAGCGTTGATTATTACACCAAGGAAACATTAACGCACATTCCTTCGTCGTGAATGTGGTATACAATAACTACAAATAATTCAAATATTTTTAAGAAAATAAATATTAAAAAATATACACTATATCAAGATAGGTATTATATAACAATTTCAGAAAATCACTGACACTATTATCGAAAAGAAACATTTAAAGAAATCGATAAGCGTATCTTTCGGATGATAATGCACGTGATAAAAACACTTCAAAAATTATAGAGTAATGATGAAACGGAATACTATTTCTGGATTTGTTATAACCTACATTTAAATAATGAAACTTACTATTTAGAATTGTCATCACATTTTCCCGATCTTCTTCGACAAAATTGTTGTAGTGTCCTTGTAAGATTTCGTTACGCCTTTTAACACTCCTCTTTTTTGTTAATAAAAATTTCTTGCATATTAAACAAAGCGCATCACCTCAGCACTCAGTGCACAAGAAATCAAGAGCCCACTCGGCTCGGACTGAAACTTGTCTTCTTGCGTCCCGCCTACTGTGCATCCCTGAGAAATCGGAGCGCGGTCTCCCCTTCGCCTCGGGCACTGCGTGCGCTTGCAGAGCGCAAGCATGCTCCGAGCACCCACGACAAAATAACGCAGAACAAAATGACGTTATGAACAAATGTCGGCAGATTAGCGTTCATCCTATTAATTCTAGGTTATTATTTAATAATGTTTATAATTGAAAATCGGAAAATTAGATAAAATATCTAGTTACCCCTACATTGAAGGTGAGTGAGTTCAAAGCTCCAACTTCTTCCTAAAAAAAACTCTTTGTTTTAAAAATACAGATGCTCAGCTTTAACCGCAGCAAAAAACAGCACTGATGACGAACAAGAATATGTAAAATATTAGTCCAAAATCTTAATCACTACCAAGAAAATACGACTTTCTTCCAAGAAATAGTGTACATTTTTTACCCAGCACTGTACCGTACTCGAATGCAACTGGGATTCAGCGGTGGGATTCACGTTATTTGCTGCTGTGCATCACCAGTGCGCGTTTTCGGATTTTATCACGCTCATATCGCGACACTTTTCTGCGCTTTTCTAGGGGCATTCACCCCCGGCCAGGTTCCAGAAGGCAGAGGCATATCGTTACAGCGACGACCGTCAGGGGTCCCGATCTGAGGTAGGCCTATAGACGGAACGAAAAGAAAATACAAACACTTCCTTGCCGAGTAGGTCGAGACAAGAAAACTTTTAATTTCCAAACGTTTTGTTACCAAGTGCAATAAGGCGTAATGGACAGTGGTTGTTTCCCTCTTGCGAAATGTATTTATGCGAGTTTCCGAAGATGGCTTTTACATGAGCAATTGCAGACACTGTAACTCCTAGCTTCGCGTGTCGAATTTTAAAATATTTGTTGACGTCAGTGTTTGTGGTCATTACAACTCGTTGTTTCAATTGGTGCAGGTACGTCTGGACATCCTCTATGGATTTTGAAACTGATACTCTACTAATATTTCAGCTATCTGTTGCCAAATTCTCCTTACCAAACTTATTGGAAAATGTTACAAAACTTCTTAATACTACTACTGAAGGAAAACAGTCAATTTTTCAGTCTAACCTCTCTCTCATCTAGCGAATTAAGGGCCCAAGAAAACACGCGCGAATAATATAAATATGCGCATGAAGTACTGACAGAAGTAATGGCCGAATAATATCCGTTCTGTGTACACAAGTTTAGTTGAATGATGTTCCACAGAATTTGTTGTCCTTGTAACAATTGTCTAAACTAAAGGTTTTTCAACTCTAAATATTTAACTAGCCGGACACGTGAAATTTCCGCGCTTTGTAAATAATTGTTCTAAAAAGTATCTAGTGGCGTATAAGCGACACTGACAGTTCTCTCGCCATGTGCTGAGGTACGTCATGTGATCTGCTCTATAGCAAATCAGATTGCGAGGATTAGTTTACTTTCTAACATCCAAGGATCAGCGTTGCCGCTCATCTGAATCTTATAGAGTCGCGGAGGCAATAATGTTCGGATTTGGGGAAAGTTATGAACACAAGATGTCACTAAGTGCTATGTTTTAAAATTTAATTTACCTGTGGTGTAGGTGGTGCCATGTGCGTAATAATGTGTGACAACAGCACACTGAACTGTCAGAGTCGCTTATATGCTGCCAGTACTGTAGTGTCCTAGGTCTAGTTTTGGTCTAGGTTAACATTTCGGATTTGCCCCCCAAACTTCTCATCAGCTATTACCAATTGAAATCGGGACTCATCTAACCACGACACGGTTCTCCAGGCGTCAACGGTTCAATCGATATGGTCACGAGCCCAGGAGAGGTGCTGCAGGCGATGTTGGGCATTAGCGAAGGCTCTCGAACCGGTCCTCTGCTGCCCTAGCCCGTTAATGTCAAATTTCGCCGCACTGTCCTACCGGATACGTTTGTCGTATGTTCCACATTGATTTATGCGGTTGTTTCATGCTCGTATGTTAGCACTGACAACTCTATGCAAACGCCGCTGCTATGGGACATTAATTGAACGCCGTCGCCACTGCGTTGTCCATGGTGAAGAGTATGCCTGAAATTAGGTATACTCGGCACACTCTAGACACTGTAGATCTCGAAATATTGAATTCTCCAACCATTCCTAAGATGGAATCTCCCATGCGTCTAGCTCCAACTACTATTCCGCATTTAATATCTGTTCATTCCCGTCGTGAGACCATGAGCACGGCAGAAACCTTTTCACATGAATTACTTGATAGACATGAAAGCTCTGCCAATGCACTGCTCTTTTATACCTGTTATACCCAATGTTTATTTGCATTGCTATGTCATGACTTTTGTTACCCCAGTGTATATGCTACTATTCCTTTTCATTCTACTTAAAGTTTTACTCCGTTTCCTCTGAGAATCTAGAATAAAGAATATTAGTAACAACATTACGAATCAATAAATAGATGTAGTACCGTTGGTTAGAAAATCAATGGAAATATTGGCATATCGGGACGCATCTTGTTAATACTTACACAGAAATTATATTAATACATTAAACCGATTAATTGTATATCACGACATAAGAAATAAAAAAAATTAATATTTTTCATAGTAGCAGGCATCTTTATTTACATTATTATTTCTTTATAACGAAGCTCAAAATACCGAATACTTTCTTCCGATAAAAAGAGTTTTAACTGCAGAGAGAGAGAGAGAGAGAGAAAACGTGCCAATATATTCATTACAAAGTAAATAACTAAAATCAGGAAATATATAAATTATTAGAACCTTTTTGTTATAAAAAGTTCGTTGTAGAAAGTTTGCATCGTTTGTGATTTCTTTAGACGTCAAACCTTATATTAAAAATGCAGGGCAGACAATGTAATTCTCAAAAACAGTGTTTTGCAATAAATCACCGAATGTGATGTAGCCAAACACCACGATTTTTTTCAGCTACGCACGTGAAACAGCAGACAGAACCATCCACTTCTAAAACAAGCGAAGTCTGCAGAAGGAGTGACAAGAAAACAAAAAACCTTCCCATGTTTCCGACATACGTCGGCGCTGTGGTTTGCATCAGGCATCGCGAGGCCCCCACCTCCACTCCGCCCCGCGGAAAAGAGCGGCGCACAGAAAGTAAACAGAGAGAGAGAGGAGGAAATGAGGCTGCGGGAAGATGGAGCGCGCGAGAGAGAACAGAAGGTAAACAAAGGGGAAGAGGGAGAGAGAGAGAGAGAGAGAGAGAGAGAGAGAGAGAGAAGGAAATGAGAGCTGCGGTAAGATGGAGCGCGAGAGAGAGAACAGAAAGTAAACAAAAGGGAAGAGGGGAGAGAGGGGGAGAGAGAGGGGGAGAGAGAGGGGGGAGAGAGAGAGAGAGAGAGAGAGAGAGAAAGGAGGAAATGGGGGCTGCGGGAAGATGGAGCGCGAGAGAGAGAGCGATGAGCGCTGCCAGCTTTCCAGACCGCGCGGCGACGCAGCCTCCTCTAGCCCCAGACGCCGCGCCTCGCCGCGCCGCCGCGGACAGGTCAGCGCGCGTGGGAAGGAGCACGAGGTTAGCCCGGGGATCCCTCGCTCCTTGCGTGCGGACTGGTTTTACGCGCAAATTGGCATGTTGCAGGAGGGCGATTTTAGCCTCAGCGAAGCCGTTTATTTTTCAGCCGAAGACAATGTTTTAGTCTCTATACCGGCTGCCTTATGAATTATTCTTATACTATTTTGTAATATTGGTATTTAATTCAAAATGAGTTTTCGAACGTCATTTTTCTGTCCTCGGTATTTCGAGTCCACTATTTTCCCCAATGATTGTCTGCTTGTTAGTGTTGGGATGTGTTGTCGTCGTTCCAGTGCACGTACATCGTGTGGGGATCATCTGGCAGAAGGGAGATTTGTTTCTAACAGTAAGCTGAAGCCTCCATTTTGTTCCCTGAGATGTCCTGGGCCAACAGACCTTAGAATACTGCGCTGTTGTCTCCATGAGCGCTGTTCCGCCAATTTTGACGTCATAAATGTACTGTGAAAGTATTTGCTTAACATAAACTAATATAAAGAAGCGGTAATTAACATATCACAGTTCCGTTTGACTCAGAATTAATAAACATTTAATTTAAGTTATCTTGCTTATTTGTACAGCTTTCATTCGTTTTATATATACTTTCACTAGACAGCTGATGTTTACCATGATACATTACAACCAAATGAACACATTCATTATTTTATAAATTACTTACTAAATAAATTACTAAATGAATTACTAAAATTAATTACTGAACAAAATCTTTAGAAAAACCACTAACAGGATCTCAGACACCATGACACCACTCAGACCTACATTGACACCAGAAGTAGCCTATTTTCATCGACGTTGTTCTTTCTTTTGTAGGTTGTTGAACCACCGTTAGATTCTAATAAAAATCTGGATTTTTCGGTTAAAAATGTATTATATTATAAAATAATTGAGTGCCTCAAAATCAATAATTTATACTGATCTAGATTAATAGTAGCTACTCCTAATTTTGCTGTCTCTTAAACCGATAAGAGGACTTCCGTTCGTCCTATAGTGCGATTTGATTTTTTCTTGTAGTATGACATATTAGATAACACAAGTTTCAGACTCTTCAATCATTGGTCAGGTAATATTGCGTCACTTATGCAGTGCATTTCGGACACAAATTTGAATTTATTTATTAGATTCTGAGAACTGCAATTCTTGATTACACAGCGTATTTACAAATGCCTACTTACAACATGTGTAAGCAAAAGCGGAAAACATGTATGTAAACAGCAAATTGCAGTATAAACAGTCCATTGTAAACACTCGACATTGTAAACCGTTTGTAGTATACGCAGATCCCATATTAACCAATGAAGTCAAACTAATGATGAATTGTTTCGAGAAATAAGCAATAAATAGCAAAATAATGAACTGTATGATTGTTGTTAGCAATAGAGAGTAATAATCAACACATGATGCTAATTTTGAATATAATAAAAGTACATAGGACACATTACAGAATATTCAATTACAAGAACAAAACAAATAGTAATCCGTTTTGCCATAAAGCATGCATGACTAACAACTATAATACTGCAAAGGAACTAACTTAGAGGTAGCCGATGTGTGCATGGATGGGACAATATTAAATTCCTTTACCTTAAAAGTAATTTAATGAAAACACTAACGCAACTAGAGATTCGATCATTTCACATGTAACTGAAGCAAACATATCCTGTGTTCTGTTCTCAAGAAAACACCAAATATTCTCAAAATTTGGTGTTTCTCATTTGTCACTGAGGGAAAGATTCCACGAAAACGGTATTTTGGGAAAAGGGGCGTCTCCATTAGTGTTCGAATTTGTTCCCCAAGGACACAGGGTAATTTCGAACGGGGAAGATATTTCTAAACTATGCAAACAAAGAAATCGTATATCCGCTTGTCTGACGAATGTTGTTTGTCGTTCTCGCTCAGAAATATTGTCCAGGCCGCGCTTCGGACATATTTCAACGTCAGGTTACGCCTATTCGTCCAATGAACGAACCAATGGAGTCATTTAGTTTTGACTACTCAACTTTGAAGATGTACTTTAGCTGTTTAATGGGCGATAATGTTCTGTACCCCAAATCTATGGTTATAGGCCATTTCCCATTACTGGAGCATTTTTCAAAACATTGGTGCAGTATGTGGGGATGTGATCCCTGTTAAGTTTGACGAAATAGAAGACAATAGAAACCATTTTCTCAAAATATCATTCAAAAATTTCCTTAACATTTTCAAAAATTAGAAAGATCTGATCTTCTTCATTCTTAACTATTATTTCATAATTTTTATATGCATTTTTTTTTGTAATATAGTGCATTGCTGTTAGTTCAACTCTCTTTTATGCAAATAAATATTCATTTTCTTAGTTTTAAAAGACTTTAATAATATTATCACCTTGTTAACTTTTTATAACATAATTAGTTAATAGACTAGTTGATTCAATTTGAGGGTTTTACAATATATCAAAAAAGAAATGTATTTTCTTCTTCCTCATTCCACACCAGTATATACATAATACAAAAGGTCTACCTAAAATTTTAAAGTAACCTGTATTCTTTGGTAATCAAGTATATTTGCGACAAGGAAAACCTGTTCGTGTTTGACACAAACGTTTCCTCGTCTCTGCCTAGTTTAGAAGTGCACAAGATTGCGAGACACCGTGTAAGATCTCACTAATATAAATATCTTTATGACCTGACAGAATCTGTGCAGGCGCAAGGTACGGCGCGGCGTCATGAAGACGGAGAGGGAGAAGCAGGACGATGACGGCCTGAGAGGCACGGGGGGAAGCAGGGAGACTCTAGGAGGACTCTGGTGGGTGTTGGAGGTTGGCAGGCGACGGAGATGACGGATGCGGTGGTGAGGAAATGACATAGTACGAAAGAGGCACTCTGGGACAGAGGATATTGGCTGTAGAAAGGGAAAGGGATGAATATTTAGGAGACGGGACGGGCAGATGGAGGCGAGACACTATCGTCCGGAAGGCAAGGAGCGACCGGCGCGCGCCACGCGGCCACAGGAAGCGGGCGTCGCGGCGGCGGCGGCGGCGATGGCGCGTCGCCAAGGTATAAATAGCAGGGCGCCCGCAGGACGTCGCCGGCCGGTTGGCGCGGGGGCGAGAGCGGGAGCGGGAGGGACGCTAGGGCGAGGCGTAGGGGCGGGGCTCGTAGGCTGGTCCACGGCCAGCGACACTCGCGGCGGTGGCGGCGGCGGCGGCTGCACCGGCGCGGCGCGGCGCGGCGTCGCGACCTTCGCCACGCGCCGGCCTCCGCGCCGGTCGCCGCTCCGCGCCTCTGCCTCTGCCACGAGCGGACGGCACGTGCTCACCCACGAGGCTCACAACCAATGGGCACAGGGAAGGAAAGGAAACATGCGAGACGACATTATTCTAATAAGTCTGCTTAAATCTTGTAAATGAAATTATGAGCAAAATGTCATAAACGTCTCAGAAATTAATCAATTGGTTAATGGAATCGAACCGCAAACTCGAAGGTGTATTCTAAAGCATGTCATAAAGGGGTAGTAATTGAGATGTATTTGAACGATTGAAATCTTTAAGTGCACATTTTTTTAAATGTTATTAAACTTTCAATTCTGTTCTTCCATTGCAATTGGGGTAATCTGTATGTGGACCATATGTGTATATTACTACCAACGTTGCGTTCAAAACATATTCTTAATGAAGAGAAATATGTTTTCATGTGGTATGATTCATTCATAGAGTAAGGTAGTTTTTCCTTCCTTTTATTTCCAAGGCACCACCTCTTTCAACATCGTTTATTACATTTCATGAGAAAAGGTACGGCATCGCCGCTTATGGAACTGACGAGGAAGGCCCCACTAGCTCATTAACACCACATTGAATCTGTGTTAGCGAACACACGCTGCGCATTTACGCTGCCATGATCCAACACACGCTGGGGCCAGGCAGGATGCTCTTGAGCAATGCAGCGCGTTGGAGAACGTCAGCGATTCGGTGGAGGCGGCCAAGTCGGAAGCGCGGGCGCTCGGAGGGTGCGTGGGCGGTGCGGGAGGCTCTGCGCGCGTCTCGAGGCGAGCAGCGGCGCGCGGGCGGGAGGTAGCCCCCAAATACATGTGCGACCACCGGGCCGAAAGAACAAGCGACTAAGAATCATTTCTCAAGCTCCCTGGTTTATTTCTAATAAGCAATTACACCACGAACTTAATCTCATCGGACACCACATAGCCTCTCATTCTAATAATTTCTATTCAAACCTACCCCTTCATTAACCAAGATAGACATTAACATACGTAAATATAATGGAAAACCAACGAAAACAAAACAAAACAAATCTCCTATGCACTCATTTCTGAACATTTTTGCCAACAATGATTATAGAGCTGCTCGGTGAGTCCCCTCGTCAATTGTAGTGTACATTAGATTTAGCTTATAGTAAATTAGGTTTAAGTCAACAAATCAAATGGAGAGTTTCATGTAAAAAAACTGAACTTTATAAAACAATCCTATATCAAATACAATTTAAAAATAACAGGCCGCTTCTTCTTCGATCAACACTGTTTAAACCCTTTGAATGACAAATTAGTAGTAGTAAGCAGTAGTCCCACCTAGATGGCTTGCTGGCTAGCGTGCTCGCTTTCCCTGGCGCAACCGCGGGTTCGATTCCCGGCTGGGTAAAATGTAACCGGGCTCTTTCCTTTCAAATGTATCAGTATCAGTTGTTGTGTGACGAGAAAGCCTACCGTAAGATTATGAAAATCAGAATGTAAGGTAAAGGAATGTCTTCGCGCTAACCAGACGAACCTCTTATCCCATGACCGAGAGGCTGGCTCACCGCTTGTCGGCCAAGATACTTAGCGAGCTGTCTAGCCTCAGGACAGGACAGGACAGTACCGTAACAAGAAGTACAGTAGTAAGACAGTACAGTAAGGAGTATTCTACAGCTGTCGACGTTTCTCGCTGCCTAATCTCCATTTCTTTCGAGGCATCATCTTCCCAGGTATCATCTTTTAAACCTCTCGCCGCCATCATTGATCTTACGTCATCCTCCCATTTCCTTCTTAGTCTTCTCCTGTATCTCTTTTCTTCAGGGTGATATTCGTACATCTGCTTTGGCAGTCGCTCACTGTCCAACCTTCTTAAATGCTCATACCATAATTCAATAGAGCCTTGTTTCTATCAGTTCTAAAGTTGATTTTCCAGATTCCATTATTTCTTTTATTCTTTGATATTTGATTTTTGATTTTTAATTTTTTCTTTCCTTGTAACCTGACAACACCGCCTCCAATATCCCATTTCTGTTCCTTGAATTCTATTCCCAGGCATTAATATTCCATAACTCCTTTACATCCATTCCATATAAATAGATGTAAAGATCTTATAACTTGCCTACCTCTTATGTTTAGAACACCTTTGCAATCACGACCATCACTTGTTAAAGTTACACCCACATAATTAAATTCCTTTACAGTTTTAATTATGCCTCTATTGATTAACAGGTCTTGACCATTGCCTCCCACTACCATATAATTTTTTTGATATATTAATGTCAAGTACCCACTTTTCATATTCAATTAATTTTCGACTCATATAGTGGTTATCATTCTCATCTAGGACCACATGATCGTCTACATACATCAAGGTATATACGAAATCTGCATCAATAGGCATTCTTATGCCCTTACATTTTCTTTTTCGGGTGTGAAGAACTTGTATAATATACTATATTTTAAATAGAGTAAGGTAGGGTGGCCAGACGTCCCATTTGTATCGACATTGTCATTTTTTCATTATGTGTCCCGTTGTTCCGACAAAATATTGACGGGAAAACGAAATGTCTCGTATTTTCGTTCTTGACTATAACCTCATTCTCCCTAGACTCACTCTGGTCTTCGCTACTTCGCTAGCTCTTACATTTCAACGAACATTTATCCAGAAAATTTGAAGGAATGGGAAAAGATAATGTGGAGATTGATAAAATATGGTGTGATAACTTCCACACATTTAAAAGTAGAGGCAATCCATGTAAAAACATAGAGGTGGTTGTGAGTTTTGCTCTGGCTGTACGAGGCAAAAAACAATATTTTCAATTGTGAACTCTCTTTGGATTGATGAAAAAAATGTTTTACTACCGCAAGTGTTAAAGCAATTGTAATTTTAAAATATAGTTTTCAAGACCTCAGATGCAAGAGTTTGGAATTACTTAATAACTGGTTATAGAATTCCTAACAAGATATCAAATCATCTGAAAAGTACAAAGTTCATAGTAATGTTCATGAACTTGTGTCTTCTCATTCATAGGTTGGTTATGAAAATGTTTTTTTATGTAGTATAAGAAGTAATTTGTATTTGCCTCAGTGAAGCAGTGCAATCACATATGAAGCACATTTTCTTTGTAAGCTCATGTCCTGTTTTGTCCCGTTTTTCTCTTCCATATTTCAGAAATGCCATCTGATCACCCTGGAGTAAGGGATACACAATAACCTTGCATTAGGCCTTTGTTTATTTTAAAAGCAGAATCAACTTTTACGCAGCTTTGACAATTCACATAGACGCTTTACTGCATTTATGTACATCATATTTATATTCTCATTTTCCATTACAGTAATCCCTCAACATTCGCGAAATTTAGGTTCCCGAAAAGCATCGCGAATGTCAAATCCGCGAATGTTGAGTCTATCATTTACTGAAAAAAGGTGGGTTAGGTTCCTGGATATCAAAAAAATATTTAAAGAAAATGAAAGAAATGATAAACAATTGTAGTAGAACTGAGTAAGCACTACCACAAACACAATTAACATCCCAAAGAGAAGAAATAAAACAATATTTGAAACTTATTTCAAAGTTGAAAGTGATTGGATATGGGAAATTTTTTTGTCATCACCCTCATCATTCTAATATCCGAATTGCTGCTTCTATTTCTCTCTTAAATTTCGAAGTAATTTCCGTGTTCGGATTATATTCAAATGCCTTTTTCACCAGAGCCTGTTGAAGTTTTAGAACGCCATTAACAGTATTGACATTGAAGTCGCTCCAGGACGAAGAATAGCTTTCATTCATCATTACGTTGGAGGAGGTTTTTTTCGCTGATTATTTCCCGAAGCTACTCTTCAGTGAAATCATTACAATGAGAGATCCACTAATCCTAAATGGCTTTTCTGTACGTGTGGCCAAAACCCTTACCTCCAACTTGACGCAACTGAATTGAATTATTTTACTATTTTCTTTTTCTATTAATGTGAACTGGCATTCCAAATTTAACATTTTTGCAGAACTCGATACTTCGAGCTCCGATGTCTGTCGAGTTCGGTTCCCAGATGACGCAGATAAGAGAAATGAAATGTGCTCGCTTAAAAAATAAATAAATTAATTAAAAAAATTGTTGTACAACTACCAGACGCACTCGCGAATGTTGAAGTCGCGAATGTTAAAACTGGTAGCATTTCTCTAATCGCGAGTGTGCGGAACTCGCGAATAGCGAATTCGCGGATGTCGAGGGATTACTGTATATCTCACAGTTTGGCTATGGATACCGAGTCAAATGCTTTTCTCAGTTATAGAAATACCATAGGAATCTGTCTGCCTACACTGCTTTTTTTTCATTAGTTTGTTTTAGACAGAATATGTTGTCAATAAAAGATCTCCCAGCGCAAAACCCAGTCTATTTCTCATTTCCTCCATCTGTTTCCAATCTTTCCCGTAATATCCGGCCATACCCTCTCCCAATTGTACTGGTAACACTAATGCCCCTATAATTTTCACATTCGTTGGTGTTGCCTGAATGACAACTTCAAGAAAGAAAAATCTAAAACCCAACAATTTTGGGGTATGGGTGGAATGAGTTGCGAGAACTATTTATTTATAAACAATGACATTAATTTAGAGAATGAAAGGTTCTTACATAATACACTCTTAACGGCCGTTTCGTGAATGCATCGAACTGGCTGAAGAGAATGTTGGAGGAGTTTTGGCCCACTGTGTGACGCAAGGTACGCATCGCGAACGTAGCTCGCGCAGCGGCGGCGCCGCCCGCCTGGCAAAAACAAGAGCCGGCGCGCCGGCCGACGCCCCCGTGCGTTCGGGCCTCGTTTTTCGGTCGCCGGCTCCGCGGCTGCCAGCTCGTCGCCTTCTGCTTCCAGGGAGATCTACCGACACGGGAACAGTTGTTACCTAGGGACGAATGATACCTAAAACTTCGCTTCTTAATTTGTTTTCTCTGAACGAAACGAACTATTGATTTTGATTTTGTCATTACAAGAAAATTTCTGAGTATTGGAATGACAAAAGTCATTTTGGGTCTTCGATTGATTGATTGTTAATGATTCCGTGCGCGTCAACTAGAGGTCATTAGTCCCGTACGTGTATGCTTTTTTATTGGTGGACCCATTCACCTGTTCATTTCATTTTCAATGGTTGAGGTGGCGGTGATCTTTGTCAGCCGGAAGAGCAGGCTAAATTGCCTGAACCTCGCCATCAATAAAGTTACTTATTTATTTATCTTTCCCTGCTGGATGGCGAGATCCGGCGCCGACCTACCGTCGACCAGCGGGGTTTTTACAACTAGTTTATGTCCCACCAGCGGTGCTAATCAAGATTTTACGTTTCTCACTGATGTACTTCCAGCACGCCTTTCGTCTTTAGAACTTTCTTTCATTTTCCGTATTTACCCTGCGATTATTCAATGACATCGTTGCCCTGCCTATAATATTTGTCAGTATCCCCTTCATGAAGCAAATTTTTCTTTCATTAGTATCCATCATTTTCACCAAGTCGCCAATTAATATCGACGTCATTTCTCCGACTGTCTCTTCCGCTGAATCTGCCGCAGGCGCCCTGAACGACCCCGAGTCTGCGCAGTATCTGCTCCGTGTTTTCGCAATAAAGATGACGGAATCGGATCGCTAATGACGGCAATAAACACGGCTCTCGCGAATGTACCTCCTTTCGTCATAACAGCGGACGCTTTAGGCTCGTAATTGCGACTCCTCAGAGAACCTCTTCGTCCCAGGTGGTCTTGGCAGCGTCTTTCAAGTTTCGTCACCACCTTCCATTTATTTATGTAAATAAGGGAACACGCTGGACGATAATCTTCAACGGTAAGCGGTAGAACGTTTAGCATTACAATTAAGTAGCAATTAATTTAATTGAACATTAATTTACTCAAATATTGGGCACACAAATAAGTTTTGAGATTAATTAAATATTCTTTAATTTAGGTCACCTAGTGAATTACAATGACCATTTTACGGGGAATAGTTTTTGTGCAACTTGCACTTGCACTTGCAAAACGTGTGTAGATAAGTGTGGATGAAAACCTTTGAGAATGGTCATGGCGACTTATGGAAATTCGTACAGAAAACGTGGAGACCGTTCAAACAATTTTGCTTCGTATATTGCTAGTTTTGGATCTTTAAATGCTTGTAAAGTGTTTTTTATAAGAAGCTGCATAAAAACTGTACCATGTAAAAAGCTTTAATGTATTGTACTACAGTTCTTCATGAAGAATGCACAAATATTAAATAGAGAGATTGAAATTTCAAATCATCGAAATACTCTGATATAATTAGATCGATTAACCGTGAAATATAACCACATAAAAACTGAACTGAAACCATGAGTCTCATTTTTACATGATCTTCCCTCTTTTTCATTTGTATTAATGGCATTTAAGTCTGTTTTTACAAGGGTATTTGTAGATAAGAGGCAGAAGAGTAATGGTTATCCTGGAAAATATCTCTTATGTAAAACTGTGGAAGTCAAAGCTAGCTGATATGTGGAAAGTTCCTAATTATAATCTTGTCCTTTCCCAAGGGCATACATCATCCAAACAAATTTATTTCATTTTGATCCTAATATAAAATAAAATTATTTTAAAAAGTCAAGAGTGATCGCTGGATCAAACAATTATGAAATAAAATATGATTCCACTCAAATTTTAATTTTTATTACTCGATCTCTGTTAAATACTCTTCAGTATGTAACATATCTGAAAATATATAGTTGTAATATTTTTGTATCATTTTAAGTCATAATTATATGTTTAAAGTTCTCAAATAGCAATATCTATGATTAACTATAAGTATGTTATTAAAGGATTACCTGTAACTATTTAAAATTAAAAGGTTTCATTAAAGTTAGAAAGGCTCTCCAAATATTAACAACGTCTATGACAAAATAATTAATATTTTAGAAATCTTTCATCATAACAATTTTCTCCTTTTACATGGTTGGTGGTGATTTTTGCATTCTTTTATCTTATATTTATGTTTATCTTCTGTTTACATTTACATTTTGCTTATACCTATCTTAACTTTTACATTTGATAGCTCCATAGTAAATTTGTGACATTGCAAAAATTTTAGTAACCGCTTATCTTGTGTTCATACGAGCTATTTGAATTCTTCCTTAAATAACTACCTCGAGTATTCAACTGTAGTAACTAAGTTAAGGTTGGCTAGTATGGTAGGGTATGTATGGTAGAGGTGGCACTAAGTAGGGTATGGATGGTTATTTTAAAAACATTATGGTGCTCTTCCTATGAGTTTCACCCCCAGTACAGTGTACACTCCAACCATAAAAGACCTTTTACACCTAACGGGGCAAAGTTGACCATGCTATGTTAACCTTCAATAGTTACAGGCAGTGCTTGATTTATGAAATTTGAGGTACCGGAACGCGCACAATTTAATCATGAATTTAATAGAAAAAGTTATATATTTGCAATAGAATTTAATAATATATTCCAGAGGTCCTGGAAAATATCAAACGAAATGTCTCACATCTAGATAGTATTGAATGCTGGGCATTGCTTGACATATCGTTAAGAAAATATTGCATTAAATTCAGTCTTGTAAGTTGTCCATCAAGTCTCCAATTTCAACACATTCCGCATCTGTGATTCGCGTGAGCATGCTCGCTCACCCTTTGGATTGCGTACACTGTTACTTCTACGAGGCTCGATTTGCGTCAAAATTCTCATAACAAATCGGAGCGTGCGGCTGAGTACTTTTTCAGCGCGCCGACGACGACGTGATTTTTCGATCGAATGAACCATCTCCGGACAGCGGATAAACACAGTGTCATTCCACGTTCGTCCACACCATTCACATCAGCGTGGTAGGTGGCTCGCACCGTCGTCGTTTACCGGAACGGCTCCGCGCTTTCTGCGCGGCGCGGCGCTGTTCGTTCGCCAGTTGCACTCGGCGCGGTGCGGCCCGTGTTTACTCTTTGGCCAAACACCGCGCGGGGGAGGAGACTCCATCTGCCGGGAGCCGATCGGCGGGCGCGAGAGAGGGTTTCAGCGCAGCAGCGTTGCCACACATACGGATATGGTTCGGAAATTGGACGGTGTTAGGCATCAACCGGCTAAGCGCCATTTTTGAAAAAAAATGAATAATGGACGCCATCAGTTGCATTAGTGTACCCAAAGTTTTGGTGCAAAATCTGTAAAAATAGCCGTATAAATAATGAAAAATGTAAACGTCATCACTCACATCAGAGATTTTATGTTTCGCAACAACCGGCTATAAACCTAGATCTTCAAATCTGCTGTTCTTAATTTCACATTATGCAGGTAAGCGCTAGATATTTCACTCATGTTTGTGTAGTTTGACGCTTCAATGAATGAAATACTTAAATTACAGTTTTTAGAGCTGAAAATGTAATAAAACTTTTTAACACGATTATCTCTAAACTTGTATGACGTCGCATAGCTGGGTGATGCATAACACCGTCCAATTATAGTCGGGCACCCATTATTGATCTCCGAAGTATAATTACGATTTTAATGTTATGTGTTACAGTTCCTTATAATTAAAAGTAAATGAATTTATTATCTCATTCAGCAATCTAAAACTGATCCTAAAAGGATTACATTATGAACTTTTATTTTTCACGAAAGTCAAGAATTTTTACATTCATGAGAGTGATTACAAGCACATATTCCTTTCATTTCTTTCATACTTTTCATTCTCAACCTGTTAACAGCGCAGCTGTAACTGGGAATGTGTGCAATTGCCTAAGAAGTCCGTGCTGATCGGAGACGATCTTAAAACATCCTATTTATATTGAATTGCAGAGCTCGGTGAGAGATTTCGGTACGTAGTCGAATAGGTATTCAAGTTTAGAGAAATTCAGGAAAGTATTTGCGTTTTGGTAAACATTGAAAACACCAGTAATTAAAATATGATTTTCATAAAAAACACTTATTTTAGGCAAATTTAGGCAAAAAAGATTAAAATAGGCAACAACCACCGTTTGAGGAAATTATGGGTATTATTAGATGCTTTCAGTAGATCTATTTTTTCATGATTCGTAAACATCTGCAGTTATTTCCCACAATCTCCTAAAGGAACTAAATAGACATTTATCTTAAAATACGAGGTCTAGTTACAATATTATACTTTTTATCATGCAATACATTATTTTTCCTTCTATCATTTGTAATGCTGCATGTGTGTAAATTAATAGTAATAATTCTTAAAAATAGCCATATTCCCAAATTTAATTCCAAAATAAAAATAACAAAATGTATTTCTTAAATTAATATGATAATTAAAATTTCGCTTGCCTTCAAATCAAATAATTTTATTTATATTTTATATTCTTTCGAATAAAGTAGTAATATGTGGCAGTAATAGCGATCGCAATTTGTCAGTTACATTTTTTCTATGAAAAACTATAAAAGGTAACACCATTTCATTTTTTAATAATATACTATTTTTCATATTTTGATATTGTGTTGGCCATGCTCTGAAACCCAATATGAATTTTATTGCTTAAAAAACAGAAAATTCAACTTATTTACTCGAAAGCTTACTAACGTATAATGCAGTTAGGTCTTGCTTCATTTCTCAAACGTTCATTGTAGGGTTGAATCTAAGAAGGAATTTAATATTATATATTTCAGTCACGTTCTCCATTACCAATTAAAGATGTTGCATCGCCCGTGACAGTCTTCTAACTCTCCCATCCTTCCGTAAGAAACTCAAGAGCGGAAATTATATTTAATGAATTCATAAACGGATAGGGAATGTTTTCCCATCCGTGTAGAAGAGCGTTACAGAAATATCCATCCTCCTAGTTTTTCACTGTTTTTTACCGTCCCTATAAAGTGTCCCCTTCATTTCCTAGCTACGTCACTAGAGTTCTGACGTGTTTAACAGTCGGCAACGCTGTGTCTGCCCGCGTTGATCGGGCGCGACCCATGGATAAGTCGTGCCCATTGTATATGCATGCTGTTCTCGGGTCTGTTGAAAAATTCAGTGCGATGCGTGACAGATTTGTAAGCAGATCGCCCTGCGTGTGAAATTTATGGAAACATAGCAGAATGTCGTAAAGAGCTCCACTTAAAATGTTGTATCGGCGAATATATGCATGCCAGTATTTTGCTGACACCTGGTATGCTCGCGTTAGTATGTCTTCTAAAATCTATTCGTAGAATAAAATAATATCAAACACATGGCTTACTTGTTCAATCTGAAAATGTGTGATGAATCATAAGGATAATAAAACTGTAGATGCGCTCACATTGGTAAAAAAAATCATTCTGTAGAATTTTCTCACATTAAAACGTTCATCAATGCGCAATCAGCAAATATGAGAATTATATACTATTTATGTTGAATTCGTTTTTTAGAACCTTTTATTATTATGACAGTTGAATGAGAGAAGCATTTACTGACGTTTCACACGTCATACCTAGTAATAATAACACACATCAATTAACTAACAATCCTTTAATCTTCAAGGTTCTTTAACAAAATAATTTTAGCTCTGTTAGCAAGTTAATCATTACATCTTCCTTTGACTATCCTAATAATTATGTTTCTCTTAGTTGGCGCGTAATGAGAGAAACAGGTATTTACAATTATACAATTAATTAATTCCAATTTTTTCAGATAATTTTGCTATTTCTCTCGAATTTATTATTTTATTTTCAAGTAAAAATAACATTGCGAAGCTCAAGGAAAATCTGGGAAATCATAAAAATACAGATTCTAGTTATAGTTCTAGTTACATATATTTTGAATCTAAACCCTTCTTAAAAAATAAAGAGTTCTTGTGTTAAGAAGATGTTAATTGTACATAGATCATATACTCTCTCAAAAATGTTAATGAATGTTTGATCTCAAATGACAGAAGTTTACATGTGACAAGTAAACCACATATAGTCTACAATCAAGTGCGACAAAAATCACACATAAGCATCTTTTTCCGACCTCGTACATTCTACATGATTCCAGAGTGAACTCATTAGGAACATCACCCATACATAAATCTCAAATTCGAAAACAATATGCAATCTTTAACGTCACAAAACAACACTTGTAACTTTACCAAACAAATACTAAAAAATAAATTATTTCACCTACCAACACATCAAAGGGTAAGTTATTCATCCCAACCGACAAGGCTGATGAAATAGCCAATTTCGTTGAGTCGACTTTCACCCTCAACCAAACAAAATTGCACCCGGAACACAACACAATAATTCAAGCAACAAACCTTCCGAACTATGGCCCTTTCACAAACCCTAAGGAAATAAAACAAAAAGCACCAGGTCACGATAATATTAATAATTCAATATTAAAACACTTACTAGCCCCCGCAATTGCTTACATAACAAATATTTACAATTCATGCTTTAGAACAAACCATTTTCCATCCACTTGGAAACATACCATTATTCATCCCGTCCCGAAATCAAATAAAAATGCAGCAAACACCAATAGCTATCGCCCAATTAACCTCCTTCCATCTCTGACTAAAATCTTCGAAAAAATAATACTTAAACGACTCAAAAAACATCTACAATTAACAAAAGCAATCCCAAGAGAGCAATTTGGATTTACTGAACACATATCCACACAACACCAACTCCTCAGAATTACAGAACATCTCAACACAACATTTCAGAAAAAATATCACTCAGTACTCATATCACTCGACGTATCAGGCATTTGATAAAGTATGGCACCAGGCACAATATACAAACTAAAGAAAATCGGCACTCCACAGTACATCACCTCAATAATTCAAAACTACTTATCCAACAGAACCTTTGCAGTAACAATTAACAATCATCACTCATACCCCAGGTTAATCAAAGCAGGATTGCCAAAGAATTCCCCCTTTCACCCTCACTGTTCAATCCGTACGTAACAGACATCCCCAAACACCCAAAACTAAAAACAGCAGTTTGCAGACGACATACGTATTTTCGCTTCCAATCACTCTTTAATCAATATTAAAACAAAATACAATTAAATCTAAACCAAATTGACAGTTCGTTATACAAATTAAAAATAAAATTAAACCCAAACAAAACTGAGCAAATTTTTTTTCTTTAAGGCCGTACACCCCACCAACCACATCAAACAATGAGCCCATCCCATGGTACCCCTCAGATAAACCCATCAAATATTTAGGATTGCACATGGACACCAAACCGAACTGGAAACAACACATAGGCACCAAAATAATAGAAACAAAAACAAACTGCATCAACAAAAAACACTAATTAATATAAATAAATACCTCTCATACAAAACAGCAATAAGTCTATACAAAACAATCATCAGACCGACTCTTCACTACGCCTGTCCGGTATGGATCAATGCTGCAAAAAAACATCAACAAAATTCAAATAGTACAGAACCAAATTTCTTCGTACAATCACTAATGCATCCTGGTTCATATCAAATCACCAATTACACAAAGAAATCATCCTCGATCCCATCATTCACCACATTAATTACCAATCCCATATATTCTTCTCTAATATTCGCCATATCCAAACTTGAAATTCATTCAACCTCTGTAAAAACCCCACTCACTCTACTCGCATCAAAAATAAATATCCATTCCACGTGTTTTGCAAATTGTTTTCAGACTTATAATAAAACCTACAAGGTGTCATCACAGTTTCCTCAACGTCTGTATTAATATTAAGTTAGGTTAAGTTTTATTAATTAACCCAATATTACAAATGTATAGTTAAATGAACTGATATATGTATAAAATCAATCAAATAATAAATAATTGTAAAAAAACCTTCAACCGGAAAATCATGCATTGCGGGTACGACATCACAAGAGACATAACGCAGCTATTTCTGCCCCGCGCAGTTCCGGGTCGGTCGTCTCCGTTTCCTGCAAAGTGAACGACTCGCGGCATCCACACGTCCACACGTCCGCTCGTCTCGCTCTCTTGGGGCCACAGCGAACAGTGTGCCGAACTCAGGCGTTCATGAGGCGTGGATTCATACATTCAGCTTGTCAAGGAGCATTCCCTATGTTCGGGTGCTTCTACTATGGCCCTAAACTAATTAGTCCCTGAAGAATAGTTTCGTATGTTTGATCACGGGAGGCGGTCGTTTCCCCAACTCTGGACCATGAGATCCAGATCTGGAATGTGAGTTACAACAAGCATATTACATTATAGTTTTTAATAACTACTGTTGTATATTTTTCGAAATATTTGCATTTTTTGCCAGAGCTGTCAGTGTTTCAGCGTTGCGAAATGTAGTATGTACTAGGTGAATCGTAGATTCACTTTTTCAACGCCGCGCTGGCAACAATGCGCTGTAGCGAAAACTGCCGCCGCCTGTAGATTTTATTGTTTATTAACGTTTAAGATTTTACTTTCTCGTATACGTAAATATATACGGAGAAATATATGTAGTATAGAGAAAGTTATGCAATGCTGCGGAAAATGTGGTCCCCTGATACCGAAAAAGTTTTTTTTTATTTCAAACTTGTCCGTCCGAACCTCCGTCCGACCGACCGTCCGACCGACCGTCCGTCCGACCGTATCCATTTTGAACGAAATCCTCCGTATGATTAAGGCACCAGTTTTCCAAAAGTTTTCCGTTGACTGAAAAATTTTCTGTGAAAAAGAGCTTCAAATTTCGCATTTGTCGCACACGCAAATGCCAATTTCTTAAAAAAAGGTCAACATTTTTCAATGAAAATTGACATTTAGGACGAGGTTTTACTCTTCTTCAATAGTGTCAAAGTAATATTTCGGTTCTACTATCAGGAAACCGAAAAGTTCAGAAACTTTCAAAAAAATTGACTTAGGGCGGCGTATGATTACGCGATAGACGGCAGGTGGCAAGAGTATGTGGCAAGTCCGAATAGCTAGCCCAGACCAAAGAAAATAGGAAACTAATATGAGAAAGTTCTGTGCCATTCCTTAGCAGTACTAGTTACTATTTTTCATTGCTTATCGGATATGTTCGTGAATACACTGAATTCAATGCTTGAAATATATTTTCATTTAAAGTTTTGAATAAAAAATCTATTTTTTACGATTCGTGATAAATTTAATTTTGAAGTGTAAGAAAGCCAGAAATTGGGACATATTACATAACGGTAACTTTATAATATTGCGAGAAAGTGTGTGCTGTCGTGGCACTTCTAGTTAATATTATCGGTTCCCGTCGTTTCGGAATGATTTGGGATCCAGGTAGTAATCTGGGCGTTCCGTATGAGAATATGTTTCACTTTATGCATTTTCCATTTTCTGTTTCGCACTGTATGACGCAACTCCAGCAGTTGAAAATTATTCTATTTTATCTCGTAATTAACAGCTCTATCTAGTGAGCCATTAATTTTCCCCTTCTTTCTCCAGAAAATGACTTGTTCCGAGGTTACCCTTTTCTTTTTCTATGTCCGGCGCTTGGCCCACTTCGCACGAGTGCGCGATGGTGGCGGCGGTGCAGCGGGGGAGAGGCGGCGACGGGTGCAGGCGTGCGTGGCCGCGCGGCAGTCGCAAAGGCACGCGCGGCCGCCCGTAAATAGCGCGCGTTGACGTCACGATATTTCCCGGCGGCGGCGGTGGCAGCGGAGGAGGAGAGGTGACGGGGGGGGTGTCTAGGGAAGGCACGGCAAACGGGGCAGGCGGAGGGAGTTGTGGGAGGAGGCATGAGAGGGAAGGGAGGAGTGGGAGGATGAGGATGAGGAGGAATGAGAGGGAGATGCCTGCAAGGGAGGCGGCAATTTCCTGGGAGCGCGTCCCTCGGAGATGTGACGCCGAGGAATGCGCGGTCCCCTGCGCGCACACGGGAGCACCAGAGAAGGGGGAGGGGGCGGGGGGGCGCGACGCGTCGCGACGGGAGCGCTCGTCGGGGAGGCTCGTGGCTGCCAAGAGACGGCGCCCGCGTGGAACTGCACGCATGCGCCCCTCAGGTGCGACGCCACAGAGAGAAGAGGCAATGCTTCGCGGAGCTCTTGGTGGAGTTGGATGCTGTAATACTAAAGAGCACTTGAATGGCAATGGATTACAAAAGGATGCCATTACTGAGTTGCACACCTCTGCTTCAGTTAATGGGTTGCCTAAGGTGCTCCTTTTTGGCCAAGAGTGAAACTTAAATGTCAGATTTGAACGCATACACTCCGATTTCTTTCCAATATAGTCTAAATTGATAATGTACCAAATTTTATTGCTTTAAATTGATCTTAAACCTTACCGTAAGGAATTAAGATAGTAAATAAAACAAATACTCGTCGCAAGAAATAATTCTATGTATGGTAATAATGACTATATTCATATATTAATATGAATTTAAACAAAAAGCATATCAATGAATATAATTCAATTTCATTGGTATAAATAAATTATTTATATCATAGCATTGTAATTTTCTCGCCCTTATGAATGTAAGATGAGAAAAAAAGTATTGTAATCGTGTGCCGAAAAACGGCAAAATTTTGACAGAAATTGTTATTATGAATCAGTTATTGTTATATCAATCAGTTATTGTCAATCCCTGGTAATGAAGAAGTGAATAAATCATGTTCCTATATGCAGTACCTCCTCTTTCTCTTGGTGTAGCCAGAATCCATATTTTGTGGGGTCCTTGATACCGAAAAATCGATTGACGGCAAAACGTTTGTCTGTATGTGGTCAACGCTAACGCCAAAGCTGTACAACAGATTTTCTCCAAAAACGGTTTTCCCCGATTGATCCAAACGAAATCGAAGTTTTGGGAATTTTATAGGGATATTTTGATTTTTGAGGGTACTTTACATGGAACCTCAAGAACAGTTTGAAAAGTTTCTAAAAAATGGCACCAGTTTTTGATTTAACTTTGTCCTCGGATAGCCTAAAGAAAGCGTAAGAGAATAATGTAGTTTGTTCGTTAAAATCGCTGATTTTTCGAAAATTACTCAAGTTCAATTTTTGGGGGGCGTCTTCCTACAACTACAATAGTGGGGATAGAGATTTTTTTGCTTTATAAAATATGTACTTTAAAAACATCTTGAAATAAAGTCAAGCTCAATGTTTCGAAACCACAAATACATTTCGTCTAATTTTGCGCGAAATATAGGTAATTTTAACTTTTTAAAAAATGTTTCTCAAATACCTTTCCAAATTTTTCTTTATTTTTCTACTCGTATGTACTCAAAGGCTGCTACATGGACTGCAACAGAGGTAGCGTGTTTCAATATTTCTACAGGGTATTTCCTACGACTTGTTGAGACTATGCCACGTCGAGTTTCGAAAAGGAGGTCCGTCACGATTTAGGAGGTATCCCATAACTTTTGTCAGTTCAGTATACATTATACAGGTACAAGTTGAATTGTAAATTAATTTTATCTTGTTATTAAAAAGGTGTTTTTCAAGAAAAGGTCCATGGATATTACCATGCTTTATCACCGAACTAAACAGAATTACTTTCCACGATATAGTGTTTGGGTAAAGGGAGTTTATCAACAGCTTGAGAGAGAGAGAGAGAGAGAGAGAGAGAGAGAGAGGGAGAGAGAGAGAGAGAGAGAGAGTTTCCAGAAATGTGGAAATAAAACTTGATGTAATAATTAAAAAGCAGGGAATATCTTAAAATCATTAAATTCACCACGTTTTAACAAAAGACTGCGTTAAATTTTGATAGTTTGAACGTTTGAAAGTTTGAACATCTCTCGTACGCTGATATCTTTTCATAGCAGACACAATTTTCTAAGTACAGAGTAAAAACTTCTATTTCGTCAGAACCTCTCTGTAACGGGTATCTCTCGGTAACAGGTTTCATTGTAGATCGTTTTATGTGAAATAATAATAACACGACTTGGTATGGTAATAACCGATATTTATCACCCGCAATTTAGAGGCAATTGAATCAACGGTGTTTAAAAGATGTGAAATATGATTCAAATACTCCGTGAAATTTCGTCAATTCCCTTTCACTGAGCACCTATAGAAATATAGCCGAAAAGTGATTCCTAAGACATACTGAAAGGGATTGTGCGAAATCGGGGAGAACGAAACAATAATGAAACATTAACGTAACAAAAACAGTTAAAGAAATGAATATAAAGAGAACAGCAAAGAAAGAAAAAAAACACGAAGAAATGTATTTACGTCTTTGCTTTCCATCTTTGTCTCTTAAAAAAAAAGGATTTGTTTACAAATGCATAATGCATAAATAATAACAAAAGGAAAACTATTTATTTTTAGAATTTTGCAAAATATGCATTTCGAAGCTGATAAACCGGGAGAGGTGACTTAGGGCACCAAATAATGTCACTGCAGTGCCTCTGACCGGGAGGTCTTAGGTTCGGGTCCCGACGATGGCAGGATTTTCGACGCTAGCTAGATAGCTGGATCGAGTTCAGTCGTCCGCAGGAGAATTCTAGTGGCCGGCTACTCTGATTGGTAGCTTTCCATGGTATCTCGGATAAATACCTGGCGAAGGTCGGAACAGTACCCTAACAACCACGGCCATGGACCGTGCGCGATCTTTCCTTCCTTTTCGTTGTAGCCTCACCCCTTTATGATACATATTTACACTTACATGCACTACGTACACTACCACACATTCCGAGAGACCGGTCGGGAGCTTACGAGCTTGTCCAGCTGGGGCGGTGCCTTGCTGGTGGGAGGTACCAGGTTGGAGAAACTCCGCCAGCCCTCGGTAGGTCGGCGGCGGATCTCACCATCTAGCGTGGGAAGATCACCGCCACCTCCCGAGTTAAAGACATGCACACGACTAATGATCTTAGCAATTGACGCATCCGGAATCACTAATCAATCAATCGAAGTCGATAACGTTTCTAGTACTTCGAAGACCAAAAACATTTCACATTCGTATCAAACAATTTTTTCTGTGTCTCAAGTGAAACCTATACACCCATCTTTGCTCTACGTGAACACTTCCCTCCAGAAAATAAGGAAAATTTGTATCATTGCATGAATGAATGTGACTTATTTTTCGTCCATTCCAAGCCTGAGCGGAGCCTCCGAGTACTTTTCCTCTCAGCTGCAGCTGCCCGCTCCGTTTCAGAAGACTTTCCTCGCACGTCATGAATCACTCGCAGTGCTTGAAAATGTCCAGTGCTCCTGCAGCAGATGTGCTCCTTTGATACAGTTTGCCACCAGCAGTTTGTATTTGTCACCGCACTGGTTTCTTTGTAGCTCTTTGAATATGTGCATCGACTTCACGCCTCTGTCCAGAGAATACGGAATATTTTCGTAGGCCTTCAACTGCACCTTTCTTTATATTCTGCGTATTTGTCGAGAGTTACGTACACTATTTTTTGTATAACACCATTTTAGATATATAAGAGAATTAAACTTAATATTGTGAAACAACTTTCTTGTGACGTCTTGGGTATTTGACTTCTGTGCGAGAAAACGGTGGTCGGGAGTCCCGTTTACCTTTATCTCCTCACGATCCTCTCGCTGTGATTGGCTGAACGTGTGATGACGCAATCATTCATGCAGTAAAATGCTAATACATCGTCATTTGTGCTGTATCCGATTATGAAGGATTTCTTGCAACAGAAAAAATCGTTTATAATGTTGGTATTCAACAAACTCATATGTAGCGGCACATATTGACAGCACACGGGGTGAAATACGTAATAGATTAACATGGTTGAGCATAGATGAACATGGACGAACATGAATGAACACGTTAATTATGGTGACATTGTAATTGAAGAGGTAAGCAAGAAGAATCGAAAATGGTTTAGAATTTAATTATAAAAATATTGGATTATTTAAAAAGACACATAGACTAGTTGGAGCTGTTTATTATTATAAAGAAATAACTGACAATTGTCAATATGTGCTCACTCTCAATTCAATTAATTATCAAATAAAATTTCATTCTTATAAGTCAGTAATATCAATAATTTGCAAGATTTTGCCGAAGTATAGACAAGTACTTCTAGGTAACTGAATCCCTTGAAAGGAAGAGGACTTTTTAATCATAACAGTGTGTGGTAAATTAGTATATTTTACCGTCCATGGTAAATTTAAACAAATGGTGACTACGATACGGTCGCTTATATTTTGAATGAATAATGCGAATTGTTTTCATTGGTATTTTATATTTGCATTTCTTGTGTTTAGATTATTTGTCTTTATTTTGAATACCTAACAATCTCTTAAGCTACGTTTCTTCTCTTCCTGATTTTTGCCACATACAGAACAAGAGGCCACATCCAATGCTGATGCTAGTTACATCAATTGAAATACATAACCTAGGTAAAGGAGCAACTCGGTTGATAGAGTAAATAGACTTCGTGATTTGCGGAGCAACGTGCTAACTATATGCAAAGTTTACTAGGTTTATAAACATTTTAGAGCGTCACCCTGACGTATATACTGACAAACTAATCGTTTGAAGATTTTATCAGGCTAGTATCTTCATTGCAGAATTTGAAGACATTCAGGACAAAATTGATTTATTGGCTTGCCAACTGAGTCTAAGGACGAATGTGCTGAATTTGAAGTTCGATGTTACTGCATGTTAGACACTGCTTCTGCTAGAATTTCTAGTAACGAAAGTGCGAATTATTTAAAAGAACCAGGGCCGTATTTCCAGCGTGATTATGATAGTTATAGGCCCACACAATTATCAAATAAAGATGAACTAGTCCATAGAGAAGCAATAAATGTATCAAATAAAACTGCAAACACCTTCTTTACTGAAATTCTGACTCGAAATTTAATGTCGTATTTCAACCATACTAACGTAAAGAAGACCTGTATACACACAGCCTACTTGGGACGAAAAGCGCAGGTTGGCTCTGGTTTGGATACTATGGAGACGGTCAAGTTACGAAGAGGAACAAAATAAACAACCAGACGAAAGTTGGTTGTCTCGAAGCACAGACGAGATTTGCATGTATTGTTATTCAGATGAGATATAGAAGTGTTCAAAGGAAGACGATAGATAATCTAAAACACAGACGAGAAATGGACGTGTACAGAATTGGAGTTTTTATGCTGCCTCGAGAAAGCAGTCTTTTGCGTCCTCAAAACTTATATTTTTTAATTGAAGAAGGATGAATACAAACTCACAACTATTCATTACATTCTTAAATTTAATACATTTTATAAAACACAGAAATATGGCTAGTTTTCGGTATATAATGAAAGTAGCACATTGTTTCAGAAAATCTTACAAAACAAAATATAACAAAGAAAAAACTAATTAGAAAATTGTTATTAAATAGACAAATTAATTAAATGAAACGGTTACTGTTCTTAAATCTCAGAAAAGCATCAATTGGTTTTCATCAAGCCATTTCAAGTAACTCACGCGATTTATTCGTATGTTTCAACCTTTAAGCAAAGAAAAACAAAAATAAGACTACAAGTAATAGAAAAAACAACTTTCAACATCTTTGATTTTGCTTACAGTGATCGAAAATGCATGTAAACGAACAATATGAATAAGTAAAATGTTCGTTTGGAATACTAAAATACTTATACGGTAGAGCACGGAGTGCTGCAGTGAGCATTTTTTAAATTCCAAATCTTCTTTACGACTGATAGGTAGAGGGCAACGGATCGGTACACACGTTTCGTTTAGAACGTTGCGAAGTGAGAATACTGAAGCCCCCCCCCCCTCTGACATGTCGAATAGCCGTACTCCATTTTGGAACAATGTAAGCACAAAGGCAGCACGGAATGCTGCCTTGCGCTCACCGGATGATTAATGGAAAAATAAGAACAATAATATTACAGATCCATAAAAACAATATTCTCAATGAACCTACACCACATGTATGTGAATAAAAGAATAACGAAAGAAATGAGTGTATTACAATGCATTCTGCATCACATGGTCAAGAAAAAACTTCCTGATGTAAAAGGTAACTTTAGACCTCGTCCGCAGCATGCAATAATCTAGTGTTCCCAGGTTCACGTGATGAATGGGAAAATTGTATTTTTATTTAGATCGCAGATACATGTTTATATTCCTGTCATACAAACATTATATTAAAGTCATGGTTAAGTGGTACCTGCGTGGGTAGCTCATTGCTTAGCGTGCTTGCTTTTTCATGACGCGACCCTGGGTTCGATTCCAGGTCGGGCAAGGTTATAATGTGCGTTTTCCTTGCAATTTCCCTGTATATGTTGCTGTGTGATGATGAAAAACTCACTTCTCTAGTTCAGAAAACAAAAATATAGCGTAGGGATGTCTGCGTGATAACCACACGTATCCCTTAAGCCTTATTTCCCATAACGGACTGTTGCGTCAAGTTCAGACAGAAGTTTAAGAGGTTTTGCAGCAAGTTGTAATTAGGAATTTATCTTCAGTATCGTCTAGTTATGTAGACGCTTTAAATTTGTTGGCTACGGGTAATTATATTATAAAAATACAATTACTTAAAATTTATTAATGAAGCTAAAATTATGAGATTAATACAAAAAGTTCAGCTAAGAAGCAATATTCATTTATTGATTTGTTTAAAAGAAGTATGCATTCACTGATAAACTTAGGTTTACCAGTGCAACATTGGGACGTTATTCTTAAAGCGTTTTCCATTCACCGCATTGGTGCGCACCCAGTGTGCACTCAGGGCAGTTTTCGTGTTCCATTCAACCGCTAGGGTGCACCAAGATTTGTACAAGATAAGTTAAAATAATTATTATTATGAAATTACAACAACTACCACAATTTAAAATTCTTATTTTTCGATTTCGAGATCTGTCAGTGTGGAACATCAAGCTGGTACGACAAGCTGTCAATGTGGTACATCAAGGCTGTCTATAATCTTACTGCGTAGCGCACACCCACTGACTCGGTTCCGGAATCCGTTTTATTTGTGACTGCCCTTCACACGTGTTGAGCAGCACTGTTGCCGAGCGATGACGTATTTGCCCTGCACAAGGGTGGGTTTCAGTCACGGTGTACGATATATAGGTGTGTTCACTCCCAGTCTAAAACTGAAGCTTATGTGAGGCTAGTTCTCACAGTTCTCGCATATAAGCGCTGTGATCTTTGGGTCGCAATGGTCAAGGTCGTGATTGATCGTGATCCACTCGACAGCCCTGTGGCCAGCTGATTTCTAATTACAAGTCAGTGATTTGTCGCTTCGCGGGGGAATTGGTAAAGTCTAGAGCGAACAGTTACAAAAATGGGTAGGAACTATTTTGTAAAACTGTGTAATAGTCACAGTTTAAGATGTCATCTTCAGATGTATAGCCTCCCAGTAACGACCGGATCTGGACAGCTGGTCGTCCAGCTCGGGGCAGGTAGAGATGTGATACCCATAGTTCCATAGTTCCATCGCAGCAGAGTGGGCACATGTCATCCTCTGCGTGACCAAAGCGATGCAGGTGCGCTCGAAGGTAGTCATGGCCAGTCAGCATTCGGAATTCGGCTACAGCAGTCGTCTTGTCGCTGGTAGGCGGGAGGGGGCCGTTCTTGTAGAGTAAAACCCGCCGCTTTCCTCTGCTAGCTTCCTCGTGCCTTCGCTTGGTGTAGTGTTCTATGGCTTCACTAATGAGATGTCTGGCCGAGGTCTGATTTGATAACATTGAATTGTGAATTTTATTAGTTTCATTACTCCTCCTCCATCAGCATTTGATCCGTCTCTTCTGATTCTTTTATAATGTAGTAGCCTAAATTGTGTACTATTGTTTAGATGTGTTTCGGTTATACATGCAATGTCAGTTTTCTTATCTTGGATGAAATATTTTTGTCCATCCACTTTATTAATTACGCAGGCCAACAAAGAAAGGTTTCAAAAACTTTTTAAATTTCGATAGATAATTTTTTATAGTTTTTTGTGTGCTGAATCCGCATTTGAACTCCGTTTGCTTCCATCACCCACAGTTTAGTCACAATTTGATCGCGTAAGATATGTGAAAATATGCTATAAAGATGAAAAACGGATTTTAAAATACCAATAAAACTTTATTTAACATAGAAGGTGGCTTTATTATTTTAACATTACATTCTTTAAAGGCTTTACTTGTCCACTGACGTATATTTTCTTTGTCTCTTTTCTTTAAAGCTCCTGATGTACCTCTTTCTCCTTTGCGCCTTTTGCTGACTCTCTGGATGAAGTGACCAACAGTAATCTCCCATCATGTTGATGTTCCAGTGTCCCTGATAACGTTTTCCTATCACTTTTAGATCTTGATGGAAACCCTCACCTTGTTCTTCAGTTACACCACCTAAATTGACCGAAAAGCATTGTAAACGACTATTTAAAAAGTGCACCTTGAGTCTCATTAAATATCCCAATTTTTGAAAGCATCCACAATAATGACAATAATTGCTTGATAGTCTGGGTCTTTTTTGTTCCTTAGGAACTTATTTACATTGTGTTTAAATGCAATCCACGCCCCTTTTTTCTTTACTGTCATATCTAGTTAAAAGTTTGTGTCAAACATTATTTTTATAATATCAGGCCCAACGACGATGCCCTCTTTTAATTTTACTCTATACAATTGCGGAAACTTTTCATAACGGTGTTTGAAACTGCGTATCTTTAGGTGAGGCCTTCACAAATTGTTTCATGTGGCCTCATTTTATGTGCAATGGCAGCATAATCTTGTGTTGATCTACTCTATGTTCCCGTAGAATGTTAGACCAATGCTGATCTCGTGCCCTACTATCCCATTCGCATAGAAAACATGGGAATTTAGTAAAACCACTTTGCTGGCCAAGAAGCATGCAAGTTATTATTATGTCACCACATATCATCTATATGTAGTGGATGCAGCGGGGTGTGAGGTCCGTACTGCGAAGCGACTACATACAGGGTCAGATCGGGTTTCAGGGAATTGTTTCTTAGGGGCAAATGAAACGCAATGCACTTGTGAATGAATTTAATTTAATTCTTGAAATATTGATTAGTTTTACAAGTAGTTAGGTAGTAAGCCGGAGGACCAATGAATGTTTGTAATTAAAGGTTTCTTTTTTCTTGAAGTTTACACTTACAGTTTGATGACAGTACAGCAAGCACCAACCCAGGTCAGACGGCTGAGTGTGTGTGCGCCGTCGGTTGAAATGAGCTGCGGATGGTACGGCTGGTAGGCTGGATGTCACCATGAGCGCGTACTCGACTGTTGGAGCGGCCCGTATTGTTGATTGGGCCAGGTGAAGGCCGATTCACGGGTGGCCCGAATGTTGATGGCGGCCTGCTGGCCGCGCCGATTGATTGCCGGAGCCTTGATAGGCAGAGCAAGAACAGCTGACTCGTTCGCAGGCTGTCTGACGAGTAGAGTAGTAATTGTGGCAACAATAATAGTAGTTTGACGTAGAGTGACTGCGTAATAGTAGCAGTGAGATTGACTGAAGAGTGACTGCGTAGTAGCAGTGAGATCGACTGAAGAGTGACTGCGTAGTGGTAGCAGTAGAAAATGACTTAGTAGTAGCAGAGTTTGACACAGAAGTGACTGCGTAGTTTCACATAGTAGTGAACAGAGCAGTAATTGTAGCAGCAGTATAGTAGTTTGACTGAAGAGTTTGACATAACAGTGGCAGAGTTTGACTGATAGTTATGACATAGAAGTTGCAGTAGTAGTGATGATATAGAAGTCTCACATAGTAGAAATGACACTGAAGTTTGACATGATAGTGGCAGAGTTTGACTGATAGTGGCGCGTGGGAGCGAAGTTGCCGTATTTATTTGAATGTATGCTTCCGAGTGCAGAGGGGGAAGAGTCACGTGACAATTGCAGCTAGCCTATGATGTACAGTGAGACGTAGTGTGCCACAAGAAATGCTCGCTATTCGTTGTTATGTTTTGAAGTGTGTCACGTGACTTGTGGCGGCACTGGCTGTGCCCGCGATGGCTGCATCTCATTAGCAAGGTTTGGTATTTTCTCACAGGAATCGCGATGCTGGTTGAGAGAAAAGGGGGGTAAGGCGGGCGCGGGCGCGGGCGCGGCTGCCTAGCAGATGCGCTCGTAGTCGGCGAATATTAACGCCTGTATTGGTGCGGAAGGCACGTAGCGATATTTGGAATGTTTGTAAACATCTGACCGCCGAAGACTGAGAAAGGGGCAGGTAAACGGCTAATGGCTTAAGGGCCGCGCGCCCGGCGCGCCGGCGGTGGGTAAATGACCTACGCCCCTTCCACGGCTGCAGTACAATACGCGGTGCGCGGTTTTTGGCGCTTGCGGCAGAGAGGGCTCAACGAGAATCGTTTTGTTGCCTGAACATCTGTGTTTCATTTCTTATGTTTTTTGTATAAACGTGCTAGAGCCGTGAGAAACTTTGAAGGTGGGGCAGCCGAAGAATGTTGGCCGCGCGGGGGAAAGACAATTTGAGGCTGCACCCTGCTGGCGAGTTTCCTTGTAATTGTTCGCGAGATTGAACATCATCCATCCACGGGCGGAGTAGTTTATTGTCTCTAGCTGAGTTTTTCATAACTGAGATTTTCGTAACTTCCCTCCATGTGCTCAAAATGAGCAACAGGTAATCACGCTTAGGTGTTATTGTTTATTCGAACTGTTTTTAAACTAGTTTTAGAGGAATCGAAAACAGCCGCCATTCTTCTTTTTTGTATTAAATTCGAAACTTATTCATCTGACCGGCAATATTCGAGCAATAAGCTAAACCCTGTTCTTGTTTGAAAAAAAATAGCAAAATGCTCTTCTCCTGTACACATGTTCCAGCTGCTAACAAGGTCTTTTCTTTGAGTCTGGAGCTATGCAGTTCAGCTTTCTCCTTTGTTAAGCCCAAATCCCTCAACAAATCATTTAGCTCAATTTGAGTAAACAATTGAAGTACCACACTGTTTACGGAACACTGAAATTTATCGTCAGCAGGTTCATATTTATCACAGGGAGATTCATCACTTGACATATTATCCAGATTAACAGTGGCAATAGCCACTGGTGGTTCTGGAACAGTCAGATCCGAACTACGGCCTATTGGTCGATGGTAGGTTATTGCAGATGGTAGGTTAGGGTACTGAATTACTTTTTGGTTGTAATATCAACACAACAAAAGTAGCAATCATCTGAATGATTCCTTGGCTCCCTCCATACCATTGGAATGGCGAATCTAAAGTATGCTTTCTCATTTTCTAAGGTCTTCCACATAGCATACTTTATATGGTGCCCAAGATTTGTCCTGATCACAAATTCCGAAGTATGAAAAATTCACATTTCTAACAAAGTCTGTAAATTTCCAATAGTGTTTTAATCACAAATGTAACAAAAACCGTCAGGGCTGTTCATACAACTACAACTAACCATGACTGAACACGAACAAGCAACAATGATAGCAACAATACAAACACGTGCGCCTAGAATAAAATAAACCCAGTACTGCTTGTCAAATGCAACTCTGTGAAACCGCCACGTCTATCGATGCGCGGTGGAAGGGATCACAATGTAGAAATATTTTACCAAAACGTGTACTCTTTGTCCTCCTATACTCATGTCCTCCTTGTACTCCTTGTTCTCATTACAACTTCCTGCATCTCATACGTTTCTAGAGCCTCAGAGCTGCATTTGCCTGGCTATTCAGAGACAATGTTAAATGGTTGATGATACGGCATTTTTAATGTTTCAGTGATGTTTGTGAAAATTGCTACACCAAGAAGAAGGCATAGTATTACAAAGAAATTTATACCAAAGATTGGGAATATCACAATTTACAAATTGGAATTATAGAACTGTACTTGCATTTTGACCTTGAGAATTTAGAACGGTGTAGCCACGCGCTGGCATCAGAGCCTCTAGACGAGGTATGGCTTCAAAGAGAGCCTGGATATCCTCCTGGGGAACACAATGTCACGCGCTATCTAAGCGTGGCCACAGAACATCGACAGTGGCTGCAGGAGGATTAGAACAAACAAGTTGCCGTCCGATCATTTCCTAGACTTGTTCGATGCCCGACATGTCAGGCGAACGTGCGAGCCAGGGAAGCAGTGGTACTCGTCGTTCTTCGCAGAAAGCTTGCACATTCGTTGCCACATGATGTCGGGCATTGTCCTCCTGAAACATGGCACGTGGAGCTGCTTGCGGGAGGGGCAGTACCTCGGGCTCTAAAACCTCCCTGATGTAGCAGTTACTGTTCAGATTGCCCTCAATACGTATGAGCCAAGACTACATTGTAGCCAACGCCTCCCCAAACCATCGCACTTCCCGTTCGTTTGCCATTGCGCGGAACAATGTAGCCTGGCAGATTGCGAATACCACGGAAGCATCGAACCTGTACGCAGCCATTGGTATACCATGCGGTACTCGTCTGAAAACACCACATTTTGACTCTCAGCACACCAGTGAACACGTTCACGTATCCATTGCTGTCTGAGGCGTTGGTGGTTTCTGGATAAAAGAATCCGACGCAGTGGAATACGTTCCACCAGTCCAGTCCTCGGTAGACGGCGTCGAACCGTCGACGCAGACATGACCACACCCGCTGCAGTGCTCCAAAGTAGAGCCACCGCTGTGGAAAAAACGCGATTCTGTCGGTTACGGTCATGTGGATAAGATGGCGGTCAACTCGGGCTGTGGTCACATTACATGATCCTGTACCCGCTCGTCGCTGTGTACGACCCTCCTCTTCCCACTGGTTCCACACATGCATCACTACAGGTATCTTAGCAACGCGCCCCGTTTGACCCGCAATATCACGGTATGACAAACCCGCTTCCCGGAGACCGATCATTCTGCCCCGTTCAAACTTACTCTGATGCTGATACTTCACCCTATGGCGTCGACGAAGTATAGGGGCACTTGCTTGCACGGTTCCACGTCGTTTAATACCGACTAGGTGTGGAGTAACACTGGCCTGAACTGACACTCAAGAGAAGGCGCTGCTAGGCTAACGTGCACGCAGTGTATTTTTGGAATCAGTACATTTAAGACGATACGAACACAAACAAACAGCCTTTTACTGGTACTATTGGCTACCCCACGTGTTAGGATTTTTTAAATTAATTTAGCAACTTGATTTATTCAATTTTTCGTTATTAGGGCTCGCAAATGAATTCTGCCGAAAATCTGCAGTTTTTTCGCGCAGCATTACATAACTTTCCCTGTACTACGTATATTACTCCGTATATACCCGTACGTATACGGGTAAATAAAAAGGCAACTGCAGGCGATCCAAAAAGCCAACGATGCATGGCTTACAGACGCGATGATTCAATTGAACGGCTGACAAACATGCATAACGCCTGAGTTGATTATAAAACGGCATACAACTCTCTACCAGACAGTTGGCAAATGACCTTGAAGATTCTCCGAGCATATTTTGAAACTCCTGCATTATCGCTATGGCTCTGGCGCTGCTGTCGTAGCAACATTAGCATTTCCTAACAATAGTTTTTCAAAAGCAACGAGTCTGGAATCAAACATCAAAGACGAGTCCTGGCATTTCACACCTGTTCTGTATGGATGAGTGACAATTCGCTTGAAAAATCTGAAACGGAGCTAGAAACACTGCTTAAACACACAATGAGTGTTTAGTAGGGAGATTTTAATGAATTTCGACGTAAAATATGATCCACTTTCAGTATCCGTCGAGGTAGTCTCACCAACACCTCGAATATCGAATTCCCATTCAAAATGTCATAAGAGCCATGATCTCAATAGAAAGGCTGAAAGAACCTAGGCCTTTAGAAGACCACAATATAGTGCAATATGCCATCAACGTATTAAGACATCCGTCTCGTCGGAAAACAAGCAGCGTGTTCCAAAGCTTTTCATAACAACGCTTCATGGCGAAACTCTCTTAATTCTCTTCCGCAATACGCTACCATCACCTGGTAACTGGCAGCACTGGATCAGGAATATTGCTGGAATATTAGAAGGCATTATAGCAGAGCTGGTAATATGTACCTCAAAACGTGGGAGCTAATGGCAGAATATCACCCCTTAGTAACGATATATTCCATCTCTCCCACAGATCAGGAGACCTTGGGAGAGGTGACATCAACTGATGTATTAAAATTATTATTAACGTTTGTTTTTATAGATTTTACTTACTCGGTACCGTTACTGCGGAAGAAAGTTATGTAATTATGCGCGAAAAAAACGTGAAATTAGTGGCAGAAAAACTGTTATTACAGTGTCCTGGTAGCAGAAAAGTGCAATAAATTCAGATGCTAAATTTATAAAAAATAAACTCTAACATGTGGTGTAGCCAGAATCCTTGTGTGGATCCTTGATAGCGACAAATCGATTGACGGAAAACGTCTTTCCGTCCGTCTGCGAGCAACGCTAGCGGCTACACCATTCTACCGATTTTCTCTAAATTGATATACTCCAATGAATCTGGCTGATTTCGAGGGCCCCTTGGATTTGAAACCGATATTTTAATTTTGGGGGGAACTTTACATGAAGACCCTGGGACGTTTTCAAAAGAAAATGGCTCCATGGTTTTTGATAAACCTCCTTCACACTATTTAATAGCAAAGTTTAAGGGAATGGTGCAGGTCTCATGTTCGTTAAAAACCCTCATTATCCGAAAATTTAAAAAAATTCAAAAATTTTCCAGCGTCTTCCTAAAACTACTAATATAAAAATAAACATGTTTACTTTCTAGTATACGTACGTATATGTGGATTAATACGATTTATGGAAAGATCTGTTATGCTACGGAAAATCGATTTCGTGATTTCGACGGAAGTACACGTTTTACGGTCTCCTGATACCGAGAAAGTATTTTTTTCCGTCTGTACTTTCGTCTGTCGTTGTGTCCGTCTGTCCTTTTGTCTATCCGTCAGTCTGTGAACCAATAGCGCCTAAATCATACGTACAAATTTTTCCAAAATGGATATTCCCCGGTCACTCTGGTTCCACTCAAGGTGCCGCTATTTTCAAAAACTTTCTTCAAAGCCCAACAGCCAAGAGCGGGTATTGGATTAAGTAAAGTTAAAAAATCATAACCCCTGGTAATAAAACAGCAGCCACAGAGCTCACTAATAATAACAACAATCTAGAAACTACACTAATAGTAACATATAATGCCCCAGTATGAAAATTCAACCAATCTCATTGATATTGTTAATCCACACACCACAACAATAATATTAGGTGATTTTAATGTAAAACACATATAGTGGGAATATAAAATCAATAATACAGCGGGGACACAATTACTACAGTTAATAAACAACAACAGCAACATCAATATATCATAACTCTCTATGAACCAACGTTCTACCGACATGATCACTCTAGGAACCCAGACCTCTTAGATATACCTATAACAAATATACAACAAAAGTTTTTATCCACAGTACACCATGAAATGGATTCGGATCACCTACCAATAATAATAATAATTACAACACAATTAGGAACGGAGAGACATATTAGGGAAATTAATAGAAGAGCAATAATTGCACCAAAACATTGATGGGGAAAGAAACTTTGAAGACGACGTTGGCCGGAGCATGATGATGTATACATTTCTGGGGACAAGCATCGTGATGTTTACGGCAGAAATCTGGGAATGGAGTGAACAGCCTTCACTGGAGAAGACACAACTACGGTATATCGAGTGGACACTGACTAGATAGACACACAGGGGTACATACTATTAGACGTAAGTAACTGGGAGAAGATACGAAATAGAAGCTCAAAGGAGAGCAGTGAAGTTGCAAAAGAAAATGAATCAAGAAACAGGAAACACTATTTTCAAAGAATGTTTGATAGAAATTGACACAGCCAGCGAGGATACAAATGGATGAAAAAGATAAATGAATATTTTCAGCGAAACGGTATGGCAGTAGAACAAGCATTGAGACAATGGGAAGAAGGGCAAAAAACGAAACAATTATTAGCAGAGAGAGAGAGATAGATAGATAGAGAGATAGAGAGAGAGAGAGAGAGACAAAGAAATTCAGCAACAAATTCAACATAACAGAATTCAAAATACACTGCAACTTTGCAAAATACACTGCCAAATCCTCTGCAACAAATTCAACTACACTGCAACAGCTACTTTGTAATACTGCAAGTATTGTAATCAAAACAAACAAAGGCAAACCAAAATATCTCTCAAATCCAGGACACAAGGAAAGTCAGATCATCACAGCAAAATTCCGGGGTGGAAATGGGATATTCGGAAACCTCTTTTGGAAGACAAGAAAAAATTTGCAGAATCTGTTGGCGAGAAGAAATATTACAACATATAATTGTGTGCAAGAAGGAAAAACAAACCAAGAGAAGATAGAGCAAATACTAGATGAAGGAGGAGAGGGAGAGTCCATTTTGAGTACTTAAAGAAGACAGAAAAAAACAGGAAATAAAATGGGCACAAATATTTGTTACTCTTTCATGTCAAAAACGCTCATTTCTTTCTGCATTCAAAATTCAATATGGCTTCCGGTAGAGATTGAAGAATTATGAAAATGTGTACAGAATTCACTTCTGCGCATAGCACATCACACCACTTTTTAACGTTTTTTGACGTAAAAATAAAGAAATAAAAATTCCCCTATTGCTCTATGTCTATCAAGTCTGGATTAATGCACAAAAACCAATGTACATAAAATACAAGTCATACAGGATAAAATCCTACGAACAATAACCCTTCCACCCTGATACATCACAAACAAACAACTCCATAAAGAAATTGAAATAAAACCCATCATTCACCTTATAATTATGTTATCTAAAAATTTTTGTAACAATAATTCATAAATTCCACAACTGTTTCAATACAGACAAATCCAATCTAGACAAATCATCCAGAAGCACCACCAGAATAAAAAATAGATATCCCAAACATGTTTTTCTACATACAATTTGCAAATTTGGATGATTCTTTCTGAGATGCTCAGTGGGGTCTTCTCCCAAAAAATTAGTTGTAAAGTAGTAATAGCTTAGTATTTTAAAATAGACTAGTGGGAATCCGTCAAAATTTGACGTTAAGATCTGAGATAAATATAAAATACTGTGCCCAGACTAATGTTCAGAAAGCAAGAAAAGAACTACTGATTCATTTCTTCTGACATATTCCTGAAAGTCAAACTTATTTTTCCATTTAAGCAACACAGAGTAAACTGGTTTGCAGCATTTCTCTCACATGGGAAGTACAAAGCACAACAAAACCGACATTCCATAGATGAAGACCCAACAGAAAATGGAATTACCTCACTATCACGACATTGCACTTTTTTATCTTTCCCTATGTCCAGTTAATGTCCGTTTGCGTCTTTTGGGTCGCGTGGGCAACGTTTCGGAATGCCATATAACCTCTGAACAACTTCACTATTTCAGTAAAACCGAACACAACCATTGTCCGAATATTCTCTACAAAATACACCACCAGTCAACACCAAAATGCAATTATTTCATATGAAACAAAACTTTGTAGTATTGTAAACACATTACAACATTCAAAACATTAAGCGACGAGGTCTTACATCTATCGATATATTAATATCTATCGATATTGAAACACAGTATTTGGAAGAAAACAATTGACTACTGATAAGCATACAATAAAAGAATGATTTAATTAATATACACCGTGAATACTGATGAATCGGCACGAAAAAGTTGCACTTAAACATCCCTAATATCCACAAGCCCTAATAACACATCTAGGGATCATATTCTTTTATTTAAAGGAAAAATAAATACAATCGGTTCAGTAGAAGCTCTAAACGAAGCCATAGCAGAATATTTTATTTTTTAAATATTATAGGTAGTAAGCATAAAAAAGCATGTGAAAAAGTTTGTAATGTTAAACTAAACCGTGTTCTATCCTATTCAGAATAATAAAAATCTGAAAAGAAAAATCAACAACTTAGTCTCAATACTTTCATTTGAAGGCTGAGGTGGTATTTATCAGATCGTGTCATCTCATAAATAAATTTCCCTTCAACAGAATTTGATTCAATAATCTTAGTATTCATTTTTGCGGATCATAATTATCTTTTGCATATTTGAAATGGATCATAGCGTATTTGTAGATCACCAATGGTAATTTATTTTGTTTAAGTACGTATTGCTAGAAATGCAATGACTACTACACTATCATTTTACCTCCGAATAAACGGCTCAAAAGTAATCAGTTGCTTTTATTCATACTGAGCCTGCACTGTTAGCAAAGATTGATGATGGTATTTATAGATATCACTATGCGTGACTTGACATAATATCTAACGTGTTTCGTAGTTCAACAAATTCGGCCGGTCAAGAAAATATAATCACGTCTCTGATAAAATAAACGTAGGAAATGACGCCATGACACCAGGCGATGAACGCATGGAATGCTACGACGGGAAAAGTAAAATGTTGAATGTTTTTCACACCCAGAAATTCTACAATTTTACCGCTTTCTTAGCATGAATATAGCAATAATGCAATTACATTTTTTGTCTTGTTTATAATTTTGAACTCTTTTTGCAAATAATCTCACAGAGGAGAACAATAAGAGATTAGATAAAGTGAAATAAGGAATGGCCAGGGACTCGTCTAAACGCACATACCACGTAATAGTGCATTATAAAACGGTGATGTAATGATGGGTATTAATACACGAGTGTGATATTACGATTCGAGCGAGGAACGACCGAGTATCGTAAACTTCACACGAGTGTATTAATATCCATTACATCGAGTTTCATACTTTTTCAACGACTTATGGTAACTTTTATAAGTGAAACTTCTCTACTGAATCGTTTCTTGGCAGTCAACACCCAAGATTCAGACAAGGCCACCTAGCAGGCACCTCTCTACCCTATACGCGCAGGTGGCTTTGTTTTACCAGAGGGCTTGCGAGGGACTACAAAAGTTGCGAGAATAATATTCCGCCGCCACCACTTTTGAATTTTCTCTCATTTCTTGAAACGTCAACACCACAAGAAAGAACTACCATTCATTAAATATTGTAAACTAAAGAATTGGCCGGTCTTTAAAGACAACCACACGGCAGCAGCAAATAACACAAAATGACTCGCGTCCAGATCTTAACGTCACTCAAATGCTCTTTGCAATAACTACCACTGCGATAGTCAAATACGATCAAAGTGAAATTACAATACAATTTATTTTAAATAATATTTCCCGTAAAAATTACTACTAATAAAAGGAACTAAAGCTGAGAAGCATAAAATAATTTTAAATGCAATTTTAATATACACACTCGAACGAAACATTTACTGCAACGATTCTCAATGATTAATGGATTGACAATATTTGGTTTGTAAGCGTCTCTGTGATTGGTCAAGAACCTGTATCATAATGAAAACTGTATTGAAATGATCAACATTATGCAACTGGTTGCAGCCATCCAATTACAGCATTATACAATGGGAGTAGAAAAATAAATATTTATAATTAACTTTACTTTGCAGGATGGTGAGTCAATATTTCATCAGGGCTAAAATCAGAATTTTCACAGGGATAGCTTGGAGACTTTTGAATGGATTCTTGAACATAAAACAAGGCCCAGAACTGAAAAGATTTTATTTTTACGTAACGATTCTTCTGTTATAAATTTTCATCTCAATGGCATCAAAACGATTTGCATTTAATTTGTGGTCTTTGGAGAATATAAATGTATAAAAAATGCATATTAAATCGCAACGGACAGAAACAGAACAACAAATCAGAACGTTGATCGCAAATTTTAAAGGCAATTACTATTTATTTTACTAGGGCTTTCAGCCCTAGCTTTCCTACAGTCATCCTTCTTCCGCGTGCAGAAAATATTCATTAAATACTCTGAAAAACTACAAATTTTTAGATATTGCATGGCTCGTATGTGATCATAGAGCACTTTCACATGTTTCGACAACTTATTCTTTTACTATTTGCAGGTACGACGCACACTGGTTCCAACAGAGGAAAAACCTAGACATAATTCAAACTAGTGGTACTACAAAAGCACATACTTTCCTGTGGTATTGGAAACAGCAACGTAGGATTGAAATATTGCACCTTCTGCACTACTAACATCTTAGCTATTATTTGAAAACGTTCCATTCAACAAAGAAGCGAACAACTCTCTGTTTTCATCGCAATGTTGTCAAAACTATGTGAATTCTACAATTACATAAAAATATAATACAAAATTTTTGTAAACTTGTATTGAAAAAAGAAGCCTGACACCATACTAATAGCTATATTAATTCACAACAATGACACGTAAGTCAGAAATTCACGACAGCGGAACGGTACTCCGTTTAGGTACTCCGTTATATCTCTCACGCATCATTGAAAGTTTTCTTAAAAAGTTTCTTCGAACTTTGTCTGTACGTCTCCCTGGAACTCTCCGCACCTATCACCATCAAAGCAGGAGTACCCCAAGGCTCTACCCTGTCTCCCACTTTATTTAACGTTTGTACATCAGATATACCATTCACTGAAAATACTGCAATAGCACTATTTGCTGATGGCAGTATTTTATTCCTCTAATAGCAATCTCAAATCTGCCGTGAAAGACCTGCAACATCACCTCACTTTATTCTCCAGCTGGGCCAAAAAATGGCACATTCAAATAAATCCAACTAAACGCCAGGCAAAAATATTCACCCTCCGTAGACCAGACGTCCCCTCAAATCTCACATACCAAAATCAAAACATCACATGGCTTCCTCACAATAAAACTCTCAAATATCTTGGAGTTCTGTTCGACAAATGACTTACATGGCGGCAATATATTACTCACCGAATAGCTCTAGCGACTAGTAGAGTCCACCAATTATATCCAATTCTCAAAAAATCATCCCCCCTACAAATACATGTGGCTACTCATCTCTATAAAGCAATGATACGACCCATACTTTCCTACGCTTCCCCATTCTGGGCTGCCGCTGCCAAAACAAACATCCACAAAATTCAAATTTATCAAAATAGATTACTACGGACCATCACTAAAGCTCTCTGGTACATTCCAAATTCGCAGTTACATATTGAACTTGGCATTGACACCCATCCCCGACCACTTCTCCCTCTTAGCTGCAAAATTCTATCCCAAAATATTAAAGATCCCTTCCGCCATTCATTTAGGTAAGCAAAATCCTCATCGCAAAAGATTAAAAGAAAGCTACCAAGAGAATTTTTCGATCCCCCATAGACTAGAACTGATGAGCCTTTTCTCATGATAAATCATTGAAGTATGATATTGTATAATATATAAAAGTAGAATATTATCTATGTACATATCCATTACTAATATATTCATCTTATGCGCTTGCAGAGGGCCAATGGCCAAGCTAGAATAAAAAAAAGGAACGGAATTCAATTGTTGCATTCCCTCAATTGTCAATATCCCCTTAAAGAGCTAGCAATTTTTATTTCAAATATTTTAAAATAAATAATTTCTTTAAAGAGTAATGTGTAAATGTATAACAAAAGGTCGAATGTAGAAACGAACAAAGAAATAATATACAAAATTGAAAAATTCTAATTTACGATGCATCCCACTGTCTGAAGCGCAGTAAATTTGCAGCGGGCTGTTATGTTTGTCACGAAATTATAGAAAAACTACTCGTATTTTCGACAAATTAAGCATGACCTTATTTGAAGATGTATTTTTGATAAATACATTTCATTGAGAAAACCAGCTGCCATATATCGCCACCCAAAGTACATTTTTTGACATTTTTCTCAATTTTTAGGTTTCCTAATAGTAGAACGGAAATATTAATTGTAGATTGTGCCATTTAGGTCGAGGTTTTAGCGTTCTTTAATATTCTAAAATTAATATTTCGTTCTACCCCTAGGAAAGCGAAAAATTAAGAAATTGTCAAAAAAATGCAGTGGGCGGCGATAGATGGCAGCTGGTAAGAGTATGTGGCAAGTATGAATAGCTAGCCGAGACCCAAGGAAATAGAAAGGTAATATGGGAAAGTATGTGCCATTCTGTAGCACCAGTAGTTCATTGTTGGAAACAAGTGGTAGTCTCTCGTTGTAGGTCCGGACTATACGGCGAATGAGGAAACAACTCCCACTTAAAAGATGCCAGAACTTCACGGGTGCGATTTGCCTGTAGGATCGGGCGTTGTCATGAAACAGCAAAATCTTCGTGCTCAACTTTCCCCTACGCTTGTTTTGAATCGCTCTTCTACGGTTTTGCAAAGTTTGGCAATACCTTTCTGAGTTTGTCGTCGTGCCTCGTTCCAGGAAGTCCACAAGAAGCACACCTTTCCTATCCCAAAACACGGTCGCCATAACCTTCCTTGCCGACATCGTTTTCAAGATTTTTGTTTTTTTGTTTTTCGGGGAAATGTGTGTGTGGGGAGTGTTCCCACTTCATTAACTGCAATTTTGTCTCTAAATTCACGTTTGACCTATGTTTAATCACCAGTTACGATGCGATCGAGTAGTGAGTCACCATCTTTGTCATAAGAGGCCAAGAACGTTAACGCTGCAACCATACGCTGATTTTTGTGGGTTTCTGTCAAAAATTTTGGTACCCATCTTGCACAAAACTTGTGGTATCCGAGCTTACCAGTGATGATTTCGTACAACTTCGCGAAATTTGTGGAAAACTAAGCGAGAGATCCGTTCTTGTGAATCGGGTTTTCGCAGACTTTTGCATTGACTTTTTTCAACAAGTTCGGCAGTCACTATGCTAGGTCTTCCACTTCGCTCTTCATCGCGAACATTTTTAAATCGAATGCGCCATTGACACACTCCACCTATGATGTTATGATGTTGTCCCCATACACTTCACAAAGCTGCCAATAGGTTTCTATCGGTTTATAGTTTTTTGCAGAGAAAACCCTTATTACTGCACGCACTCACCGTTCGCGGCATTTTCAATTAAGGCAGACATTCCAAACTGTCACTGTAACTCGACGGGATGCAACACGAACCTCTAGCACGGCTAGATTTTCACGTTTTCTCGCGGGATCCGAAAACAAATTATTAGTTCCCCCTTCAGGAGACCGAGACGCGTCGAATGACACTTCAAATGTCTCGATTGGTCTACGTGAGTGATGGGTGCGCACACCCCCTACATAATGCACACTGGGAGTTACTCAAATAATGTGCAGGGATATTGTGGAGTATATCGTAAATTATTAGTGTAATTTTAAATAAGAGCTCTTAGTATTTGTAAGTAACTTAGTCTAATACTCAGTCTAATTATTCTATACATTTACACTCACAAGCCTCGTTTGATTGTACAAAACTATCATTCGCCCAACTTACACCTGTCTTATGGGTTACATCCCATACTACAATTCCTTTCTAACTTCTCCGCAAAATCACAAATGCACCCTAGTTTTTTTTTCTAATAAATAACTTTAGAGCGATATTGTCATTGAATCCCTGACATCATACATAAAACAATTCAAGCGTCACTTCTTCCTGCGCTACCCTTCGCGCTTCCCCAGAATTAAGAAAACATACTACATATACGATGTCACAAAATAATTCATCCCATCTGCAACCCGACTCTATCAGCGCCAAACAAAAGATATATAAATTTAACAAATTGAAGCAGTGCAGGAACCTGAAATACTAAAATGTTCAATAAATATTGTCCGTTACATTTGTGTAATTCTGAAATAATCGCACGTTAAGTCTTCGGGATGACCAGCGAATAGAAATGTGTAAACAATTATTCCATGGCGTAGATTTTCGCGGGCAATTGCCCTAACTACTGAATGAGAGCTGACTCACTCCATACTAGCGAGGGCAAGCCCGAACAAAGCCCCGTGCGTCGCGGCGTGGCCCTGCGATGAATGGGCGAAGGACGCCGCGACGGTGGCGCCGCCGCCCTTCCCGGCTATTCCTGGCCAGCCAGCGACTTCCGCGTGGGGCCGGAGACGTCGCCTCGCCCCACGCCGCCTGCCGGTGCGACAGCGCGGTGACAGCGGTGCAGCCGATGCCGCAGCCCCGCAAGTCAAAGTGGCGATGTCCATGCACACACGATTCTCTCCCTCTCCTCTCCTCTTCCCTCTCCCCCTCCCTCACACTCTCCCTCGCTCTCTCCTTCACTCCCTCCCTCTCCCCATCGCCCCCTGGAAACCTAAACTAATGCGACGAGGTCCACAGGATCTCGAGACGAGATCCACCACGCTGCGCCTTGGGATACACCAACATACTCCAAAGGTCCAATCAGAGCTTTGGAGGTCTGTGTAGCACCCTGGAGGTCCATTAGACCCCTGAAATCCTATAAACCATTCCAAGTCAAATTGCACAAGAGATAACACGATTTTTTTTAAATGTGCGATTTTTTTTCTTGAATCTGGACATCAAAAAAGAGACACGTGTTGTTTTATTTGCATGAAAATTGATTATTTGTGTAGTCATGCCTGTATTAAATTTTGAAATTTACGTGTACTTCATAATATATGATTATCTGTGGCTTCAAATGTCCTTAATATAAAAACTTCTGGTTTGTTTCATTTAATACTTTAATATGTGCATTTTATTCTTCTGTAAATACATTTTTCAACAAGTAACTATTTCATTTAAAAAATTCAATGTAAAAAAATGAAAATATCTATATAATATACTAAATGAGATAAAAATTTGAAAATATAGGCGTATTTCTATTTCAATTTTCTTTAAAATACAACAAAAAAATAAGTGGGGACTTCACACGTACAGTTCTTAAAAAATCAGTTGTATGTATGAGGGCGTGCTCTGCCTATCCATGTACTAACGAATTGTGTTCGATCACACTTTGACCCACGTGTTGAAAAACTATGAAAAGAATGACAATCTGCTCAATTACGGTTTCAAGAGTTATTAGTATTTCAGATATCCACTCTTCCTCCAGAAAGATTTGGTAGCGAAACGAATTCAATTACGAACGAATTTTTAAACGTATGACTTTTTTATTAAATCTGGACTTCAAAAAAGAGACATGTGTTGTTGTTTTTGTTATTTATGGTCGAATCAACTACTAGGTCATTAGCGACCACTATTGGATTTAACGTTATGGTATGAGGATGAAACGATATACAACCATGCCCGAAGCGGGACTCGAACCCGCGACCCCTTGGTCGGAGATCACTACGGCACTATTCCCTTAGCGATCGGGGCCGACATATATTTCTTTATTTAGCTGGACACTGATTATTTCTGTAAATATGCCTATATTAAATTTTGGAATTTACCCGTATTTTGCAAAATATGATTAATTGAGCTCCGAGTGGAATTAATATAAAAAAATTCTGGTTTGTTTCATTGAATACTTTGCTACGTGTATTTATAAGAATTTACAATACTTTCTCAAAACTAAATATTTTATTAAAATTGTAATTATTTAAAAAAACGAGCATTTCTATTTGACCTCTCTCATATAAAAATTTGAAAAAAAATGTAGGAGTATTTCTTGTTTAATTTTCTATAAAACACAATAAAAACTAGTGCTGTTACAGAATGGCACAGACATGCACGTATTAGTTTTCTGTTTCCTTTGGTCTCGACTAGCTATTCAGACTTGCCACATACTCTTCCCAGCAAGTTTTGAGAATTCACTTGGAGATTATCGATCGCGCTTAGGACTGTGGGCGCTCTGCCTGCGCGTGTCTGCGCGTGCAGGTTCCTGCACGTGAGCCAACGGTCATTTGGATGAAAGTGGAATCGTACTGGTAGCATTACTTGCGGCGACAAATGTGGCTGTGCTGCTAGTTGTGGGTGGAGTGGAAATTAATCCTCGGTCAGGAGAAAAGGCAAGTACATCTGAATCGGTGGTGGTAAAGTTTGCATGCTGCAGATGATTCTACGGTGCAAGATGTGAACAAGGTGCGATTTGTGGTACTATTTTAAATGCGGGAATCTGCAATCTGTGAACGCAGATTTGGAGCAGTACATTTGCGGAAAGTGTAGGGAAATGAGAGTTCAGTTGGACAAGAAAAGAATTAAGGAACTGGAGGAACAACTTGAACAATGTAAAAGAGAAATAGAACATTTGAAAATTGCATTGAGTCGCAAACAGAAAAACGGAATTATCGAGGAGGAAGTGGGCATAAATTAATCATAGGTGGTTCAATTGAAAGGCATGTTCAGAGAGAAGACGAACAAGCAACTGTTCAGTGTTTTCCGGGAATTCAAACAGAAGTAATGTTACGCTGAGTGGAAGAATGTGAAAACACAAAATTTAAAGTGGTGCTGGTACATGTGGGGAAAAACGACTTATGGTGACGTTCAGCAGACTACATATTGGAAGATATGTACGACGTAGTGAAGAAAGCGAAAGTGAAGTTTCCAATGGCCAAAATTGTTGTAAGCGGTGTCCTAAGGAAGAAAGGAGTCGAGTGGCGTCGAATTCATAATCTAAATGCATGTTTTGAATGGGTAGCAGAATGTATGGATGTGGCCTTCGTAGATCCGAACAGCTGGATTGCAGACAGAGACTTCGGGCGTGATGGAGTCAATCTCAAGAGGCGAGGAGCAACTCGACTCGGACAGCTGTTCTCTTCTGTGGTTCCCTTACTCCCACGCCTGTTGAAAGATGACATGTGCTGCCGAAAAATACTCGTAGAAAGGATATGTTAACAATGTTGCAGATGAATTGTCGAAGTGTATTAAATAAGTCACAGAATTTAATAATCTATGTGGAACAACAAATGCAGATATCGTTGTCATGGCTGAGCCCCAATATTAATAATTCTGAAACATTTATTGAAAAATACGCAGTGTACAGACGTGACTGAGAATGCAGAGGGGAGGGGTGTTCATTTATGTAAAATATGAAATAACGAGTTCACTTTCCGTCACAGTTGAAGAATAAGAAATTTTAGGAATAGAATTGTTGGACAAAAATAAAGTAACGCTTGTAGTTTTTGCAGTGTACCGAGCACCTTGCGAGGATACAAATGGTCTTTCGACATTGACGGAGCTGACGAGGGTAGAAAGGTTTTCCAAGAAATGTGTTATTATTGCTGGCGACCTAAATCTACGCGGAATTAACGGGGAGGGTGACGGGACAGCAGACAAAGCATTTCAGGTAGCAGTTAACAAGCTGGTCTGGAGAAATGGATTTAAACAAGTTATGAAGCCTCCAACCATGGGAGATTCAATATTAGACATTTTTCTCGTCGGACGACCGGACCGGACAACCGGACCTCTTGCATACTATCTGCACGACGCTCCCAGGGATCAGCGACCATAAATGCGTCCTAATGAGGCTAAAGCAGAAAGGAACGCTGTTAAAACTAATAATGAAAGGAAAATTAGGCTGTTCAAAAACGCTAACATATTTGTGTTTCAAAATCATTTAATAAATAATTATCAAGAATGGGCCAGTAGCGGTTCTACCTAAACGTTTGGGATAGATTAAAACGTAATATAAAAGATGTTATGGATAGATATGTACTGTGTAAACATGTTAAGGAAAACACAGATCCGCCCTATAACAGCACTAAAATTCGTCGACTAAATAAACGTGCAAGAAAAGCGTTCCGCGATCGCAAATTATATTGTTCTCACTCACGATACCACACTTTGTTGAAAGAATTATTGTAGGAGAAGAGACGTGCCCAGGCAGAATTCTTGGAAAAAACTTTAGGATCTAAAGCAAAATTTGGTAATGTGTTTAGATGGTTAAGCAGCAAAAGAAATACCTCCGCAATTCCGGCCGTAGGAAGAAACAGTGAATTATTAGTATTTAGCGATGAAGAAAAATCGGAATTATTCAATGCTTACTTTGCATCAGTCTTCTCTCCAGCAAAAAAGTACGGATGAAGAAATTAATGTCGAATCAACTGACGATTGCTCTCAATTTATTATAGAAAGTAAAACAGTCCGAAAAATAATTCAAAATCTAGGAAATAATAAATCTAAGGGACCTCGGGAAATCCTTAAATTAGGGGTGAAGCCAGTGATTTAGTAGTTAGTGATTTCCCAGTATCTGATACGCCTATTTCAAATTTCTATCAACAATCAAAGCATCTCATACGACTGGAAACGAGCAATAGTTGTGCCAATCTTTCAAGGGGGGAGATAGATCCGTAGTCGACAATGATCGTCCAGTTAGCTTAACATCCGTATTAGGCAAAGTAATGGAGCGCGTTATAGCAAACTACATTAGGAAGGAGATTAGGATGGATATATGACGGACAAAATGGCTTCCGGGAGGGACATACATGCGAGAGCCAATTATTGGCATTAATACAAAAAATATCTGATTCAATGAAGAGAGGTGACAGAATAGCCGCAATCGTTATAGACTTCGCACAAGCTTTTGACCTTGTCCCACACGATGTACTCTTAAACAAAGTAGTGTATCAGGTATAGATAAACGAGTAGTAAATTAGATTAAAGGATTTATTCTAGGTCGCACACTGTTAGGGTAGGTCACACGTACTTCGGAGATACAAGTATAACACCTAGCGTGGCACAGGGCAGTGTGATAGGGCCACTGATGTCCGTATCCTTCATGAACGACGAAAATATTAAATCCCGGGTGAAACTCTTTGCAGACGATTGCATTCTCTTCAGAAAAGTAACTGAAGAGAAAAATCGACAGATTCGTCATGATGATATCGACACTCTTGTAAAATGGACGCACGATAATCGTATGAAAACTAATGCTTCTAAAAATAAATCTATAACATTTACTCATAAACTATCTGCACCAAAATTGCAACTATTTTCTCGAGGATCAGATAATTCCATGTACAGATAATTGTAGATACCTGGGAATCATGTTAAATGGTAAGTTAACTTGGAAAGAACATGCGAATTCAGTATTAAATAAAGCTTGGCGAAGTCTTCACTTTGTAATGAGAAATTTAAAAGGAGGAAATAAGAAGTCCAAATATTTAGCATATACGTCATTGGTCAGACCTTCACTCGAATACGCCGCGAGCTGTTGGGACTCGTATAGAACAGAGGAAATACAGAGTATTGAACGCGTTCAGAAACGAGCGGCTAAGTTTGTTGTAAGCAAAAACATTAAAAATACGAACATTAAATCTATTCTTGGGTGGGAAACATTAGAGACAAGGTGAAGGAAGCTGAGACTACTGACAATGCATAATGAGTATTTGGAGAAAGGCAAAGCTTGGGAAGGAATTCGAAGTAGGCTAGAAAAGGCATCGTACATTGGCAAAAATGACCACAAATATAAACTTCAGAAGAAAAAAAAACGAACAGATGTAGGAAAGTTTTCATTTGTAAATAGAAATATACGAGATTGGAATAGCTTACTTGCAACACTGTCTCAACAATCTTCGTTTACTAAATTCAAAAATAATTTTAACAACTAATGTTTCTTTTGTAGTGTTATTGTTTAAAAGCAATATTTAAAAATATAAATAAATAATGTGTCTTTGGCAATATTGTACAAGTATACTAGCACGAGTATTGGCAAAAGTAAAGTATAAGTATCTTTAGTATATTATTTTATGGTTTGCAGTTTCGTTTCTATGTGTTTACGGACCTGAAACAAAACACGTAATGGTATTGTTAATAGCATTGCGAGCCTTTCTTGTTCTTTATGGCCTTTGAATACATTATTGACCTCTCTAATACCTATACAACACATACAAAATTTTTATGAATTCGATTTATTTAAAGTTAAGAAGCATGTGAACACAATAATAAATTAAATAAAGCTCAAATACGTGAAATAACTTGTTATAAATATTATTTTGCTTAATTGAGATGAAAATTGCAATTTTGGAATATTCCCGTTAATTTGTAATTTCCACCAGTCACTCATATTTCACTGTTACGTATCACTTTTTTTAGAGTTGTGTGTGCTTCTTAAGTAGCAGTACTACTTAAGAAGTAGTACTAAGTTGTACAAGGCACATTAGCTAACATCCTCGAAATGTTATTTTTTAATGTTATGAAATATTCTAAACAGGTTTTGGCAATTGAGGCAAATATTCGAAAAGTATTGTTTCATCAGCGCTATTCACACGGTTATTTTCCATATAACTCTCAAGCACCCTACAATCATTTTCATATATTTCTCAAGATTTCCGTAGCTTTGTTAGTTTTTGTGAGAATTTCCGCAGGAACTTCACAATATTCTTTCATTTTGTACGAACTAATCAGTCCTTAGATACACACGCTGTTTTGTTTATCTGACGTCATATTGACAAATGAGTCAAATTCATCTTTTCATTTAGCCCCCTCCCCCCCATTATAAAACGTTTCAGCAACGAGCTAGTAAGCCGTAAGGTTTTGTATGCACCACGCATTACTAGTTGTTTTTGCCCTTCGGGCGACATCCGACCCCTCGGGCCAGAGGTTCTTGGGTTTGGGGGTCGCCCTCGGGGCGAGGGCATCTACTTGACGCCCTAGATATTTGTACATAAATAACTATTGTATTACTTGTAATGTGCTAGTTACTTTCAAAATTCTTAATTGTACAAAAATTGGGAGTACTCTTGTATTATTAATTATTGCATTATTAATATTATTGTTTATTACTATAATAATCTTGTTTTACTATTGTATTACATTTAGAATTTTGTTTAAGTTGTTATTGTATTTGTAACTTGACACCGGACAACAGTCCATTTGCAAGGAAATAAAAATATTATTATTATTATCGTTTATTTTTCACAGCTTGGTACAAGTTGTAGGAGTCATACAGATATTTCTATCAAAGCATGACTTCCTTAGTACAATAATTTTAATTAAACTAATCAGGGAGTAAACAATTTTACAAATATAAATTTTGACACTTAAATTAATTTACAAATTAAAAGTAAATAGTTCTTTAAAACAAATTTTTTAGAAACTCATAAATCTTCTAACTAAAGAACACGTGCTCAGGATCACAGCTTTCTGTAGATTGATGGTAATGTTCGTCTCGATCCCCAGTTTATTCAGAGAGTGCTTCAGGACGGTAGGTATCACACCTGTTGCTGAGAGGACGATTGGTACAATCTCCACGTCCAATACATGCCACTGCTCCTTTACAATTTGTGCTAGTTCTCTGTATTTCTGAATTTTATTTTTGTGTGTTGTTTCGAGGTTGCTGGTATCTACAACTGCTATGTCTATCAGCCATTCTTTTCTTTTAGATGTACCCCAAAGAAAGACATCCGGCCTGTTATGATGGACTGTTCTGTCGGTTAGTATGCTTCGGTCCCAGTATAACTTATATCTGTTGTTCTCGATGACATTTTTTGGATGGTACTTGTAGTAGGGTGTATCAAATTCACCAGCAATTCCACATTTCCTTGCAAGTTTGGCGTGGATGATTCGTGCTACCATATCGTGCCTCTGTTTATACTCAGTTGGGGCAAGCATGCGGCAACCCGTAATGATGTGCTGGATCGTTTCTTGACCTTCACCACAAGCCCGGCAGATATCGGAAGGCACTTCGGGGTCTTTAATAATGTGCTTGAGATAATTTCTTGTCGCAATCACCTGGTCCTGGATTGCTATCAAAAATCCTTCAGTCTCGGGGTACAGATATCCTATTTTAAGCCACTTGTACGACAAGCAGGCGTCGACATTTGATTTGGCTATTTCTGTAGGGTATCTCCCATGAAGTGCTTTTTGCTTCCATTGTTCTAATTCCTGGGCTTGTGTTGATTGTTCGTGTAATACATTTTGCTGTTTGAGGTTGAGGGGTGTATAGTTCTCGTCAACTTGCTGGATTACTCTGTGTAGCTGAGATGACAACGCTTTCTCATTGAAATACTCTCTCATGTCCGTCATCAGTTTTGCGTGGAGATTACCAATCTTTAAGATACCCCTTCCCCCTAGTCTCATTGGTAGTGTTATTCTTTGGATAGAACTTTTTGGATGGTGGTATTTGGACCGAGTCATTTGGACCCTGATAATCCTCTCCAGTGAGTCTAAATCTGCTCTGGTCCATTTAATAATGCCGATCTTTATTATTATTATTATTATTATTATTATTATATTATTATTATTATTATTATATTTGAAGAGTTGTGAAAGACCAAACAATTTCAAAAAGTCTTTCAAAACGTAAGTCAAAAATCCGCCATTTAATAACCAAATACAATCATAAAGTTGTACCACCTCAAGAAATATTTAAACCAAAGGAAATGATTGCCAGTTACGTAAGAAAAGCGTCTATTACAGGATTCTACTACACACTGGTTCATAAAAAAAATTAAGTTACTGAGATCCCACCTTGATTTTTCTGGAATTGTCAACAATTCTCCAGAGCCTTTATAAATATTTTTTTAAACTTTAGATCATTGAGTTTATACAAATATTCAATTTTCAAAATTACTTTTTTTAAAAAAAATTGAAAATTCTTAAAATTAAATAGTTTGGAAAATCTCAAAACTTAAACATGTTTCAAAGTTTCAAATGGAATTTCAACAGAGTTACTGTAATTAGTGTATTCAAATATGAGATATTTTTCAGTTAGTGATGTGCGACATTTTTAGCAAATTTCATTAATATTTCAGAAAATAATAAATTTAGAATAAATAAAAATACACGCGTTAACTTATTTAATCCATACAATAAATAGAAAAAATAATCAAATATATTATTCCTATTAGACCACTGGTGTTCCATTTGACCCCTGGTGGTGCGTAAGACACCTGAAGATCTGTTTAGACCCTTCAAAGACCATACAGAGCATTTTGGGAACCTCTGCTCAAGAGGGACGTTTTGCAACCTATATTTATAATTTGTTAGATATCTCCTTTCGAAGACGAGGTATTCATTGCTTGTGATTTTTCACTGCGCCTAGGACAAAGTTTGCAGCTTGTCATGGCCGCCTTGCGAAGTGATGTGATTGGTGGGTGGAGTGGGGAGAGAGTCACATATCTCCTCTGACGCGTCTTAAGCCTTGCACAACTGGAGTTTTCGCATGGTTAAATGATTTCATCTAGTTCCCTAACCATATTATTATGTTTTTACTGTTATTAGTTTATTAGATATTTTGCTTAAAATATAAAGTGAGTTTTCGTCTAATTACTATGTCAATGAAAGGTTTTTTCTTCCGAGGACTTTTTTCCAGCTTCGGGGGATGGCGATTTTGACTCTGCGCCGGGTACCCACTATGTCTCTCACGGGGACACATTAACCTTTACACTAGACTGCTAACACACTTGGGAGCTCCTCGTATGTGGTCGCGACAACACATACACATGAAAGACAAGGGACAAACAAGCACGCCCACGGCGGGACCCGAACCCGCGATGCTTCCGAAGGAGGCGCTTAGCCAGCACATGCTCAAGCGACCTCGACCATCCAGGTTGGCTGTTACGTCAATGAAAGTTAGTTCTACAAGTTTTTTCTTCTAATTTACTTCGTCTAGGAGTGGAAAATGAAAACAAAAGTCTTAAGTGTAAGTTTCCCTTCACGAATAATTGGTTTTCAGGTAAACCATTCGCTTCATTTGTCATCTGCATGGCTTTGGCTCTTTAACATAACATAATTTTTAGCTGTGTGCCGAACCCAGGGCACGACGTAGAATAATGCATACTGATCACTGTAATTTCAAAATGAATTTCATTAGCACATCTACTTACTAAATAATACGAAGAGTTAAGAATTAGGCATACACCAGAAAACATCGAAACCCATGCATAATGAGCGAGATGACTGAAAAGTCGGAGTAAATTTAAGGATTGTTCTTTAACTGGACGTCTTTCTTTCTTTTGGCGATAAGGAATCTGTGTTTTTTCCTGGCCCTCGAAATGGCCTCTAGGCCGAGGTGCCTCGAAGACCCGACCATTCGAGTACGAACGCACATGCTCAGGCAAGAGGGCAATCAAGGAGAGGAATGAACAGGGGGCTATCTACAGAGGCATTATTATTTCAGTGTATACTATTTCACATCCAGGACTAATTGTATAGAATCTCAGGGTAAATCAACTACTATTCTTACGTGAGAATATTAAATGATAACATTTTGTACTAATAGTTAAAAAAATAAAGAGATTTTCTTCAATTATATTTTTTTGATTTTCAAAACAAGGCTGTCAAATATGTTTAATGATTTACCAATACTGAAATACAGAATAAAGTAATTCACGATACAGATAAATATTTAGTGATATCAAATGTTTCAAAACCATGTCTAATGTGATGACGAGTTTGCTTCTCCATCACATGTAAAATAATTAAAAGCATTGAACACAGTTAGCATATACTACTTCAAGAATTCTAATTTAGTTATTCTCGGGTAAATTACACGACAAGATTTTCAAACCAATCCGCTATGTATGGGTGAGAAGACTGGCGCGTAAACAACACGAGGCAAATGTTGAGACCACCTTGAAGATACTGGCAGTTGGGAATTCTCATCCATTTCTAATACTTTATACCTCCGAACTATTTCGCAACACAAACGCTACCCATATTTTCTACGTAAGGCTCACAATTAGTTTCTAAGGCGCCTTTGTTAGAACGATTGCAAGGGTCGCTGGAACAAGCAGCATAAATATTTAGTCTGCAGTATAAATACACACTATAAAGGAACGGAGGTGACGCAGTTTCGAAAAGAAATAGTATTTCGAGAAAGTTATCGATGAAAACGTGAATAAATAGCGACTGTAACAAAACCAGGCAATGTCTGTTAAAATACCTCTAAATTAAGTGTTTCAATAAATAATTGTTTCTATAAAGAACATAGAAACATTTTCAATTGATTGAATTTATTAGTCATCAAACAAGAACCAAAACTAAATAAGAAATTATAGTAATTAACATTTAGATACGTCGCAGTCATATTGATAATTATTTGTAGAAGCAGGAATGTAGAGTGTGAAACTCTCATCACGTAGTAAGTTATGATAAAGACTATCTCAATGTTATATTAAAAAATTCTAAGTTCTGAAATAAAATATTCAAATCCTTTTGTGCCTTATGCCGTATGTTCTAGGTTTCATGCCGTAAAATCAAGAGAAATATTGTGGGACTTTGAAATCAGTTTTGTTCACTGATTGAAAATGAACTTGAAATGACAAGAAGAGTAACACAACTCATCGTTTCATGAATGTTTTACATATTGCATTCATTAAAAAGAATTTTATATAATCATCTTTGAAGTTTTGCAGTCAAAAATCGAGTCGTCTCAGCAAAACAAAATTGTAATATCTGAATAATCCTAGTAATAATTGTCAAGAAACAATGATGACAACTGTATTATGATAACAATCCTCGATTATTCCTAAATCGAATTGTGATGCGTGGACTTGCTATTAATTTTTCCCAAATAACACAACAGATTGCATTATTTTCTTCTATGAGTGATATTTAATGACTTATGCACTTCATATAATACTATGAAAGATATCTAATCAAGTAGAAATCGTTTCTAAGATGCGCCTAGTTAATAAAAAATTCAACGTACAAAATTCGAATTGTTGATAGAAGGTAGAGAGTTTTAGTTCATGAACTAATTTCGAACACGAAGGATAGTATGGTGTAATTGCTTGAATGTATTTATTGTCAAGGATTCTTTCAGTCCGAGAAGGTTATCTTTAACCGTTTCGGGACACCAAAAAGACAGACATTCTGAACTTTAAAATCGAGGGGCACGTCGACGACCAAGAAATAATAATTCGTAGTAAAGTGCTGAATCTCGTCACGATTTAACTACACGACCATCCCAGTCAGCCATTCATAAAACCAGGTGTGTAATATTATCATAAACGAAGCTGTTATTGTGGTTCGTGTCATGCTTTTTAAGAAAGGGCGGGAAGGTCAATTTTGATATTTTTTTCTGCCGCAGGCCTTTTCAAGCTTCAGGGAATGCCGATTTGGACTCTTTTCGCCAGTACCCACTAAGTTACTCAGTTAGGACCCACTATGTCGCTTATGAGGACACACATTAACCTTTACACTAGACACTGACACATTTGCGGGCTCCTCGGTCTGTGGTCAGCAGGCTCCCAAGGCCTTCTGCGAAAACACACATACATGAAAGACAAGGGACACATAACTATGTGTACAGCTGGACTCAAATCCGTGACCCTTCCGACCGAGGCCCTGATGCTCTAGCCACCTCGGCCATCCAGATCGGCATGGAGGTCAATTTCGATATGCAAACCGTAAATCCATTCAAGTAAAATCGCCATCATTCATCTCCAGCAAAGCAGCCCGTCGGACTCACCGAGCTCCGCGAGGATGTCGGCGAAGTTGAGCTCGATGTCGAGGTCCTCGGAGGAGGACGAGGAGGAGAGCGCGGGCGCGGGCGGCAGCAGCGGGAAGTCGCCGGGCGGCAGCGGCGAGCGGTCGGCGGAGCGCGACGGGGACGTGTCGCTGCTGTCGCCCGACGGCGCGGGCACCCGCAGGGTCCTGGAGGCGGACGACGCCAGCTCGTGGCCGTCGGGCGGGGGCGGGGCGCCGTGCTCGGCGGGGGCGGCGGCCGCCTTCTCCCAGCGGAACGCCTCCTTCACTTTGGTCCACTTGGACACCTTGGCCTTGGGCGCGGACACTCCCCCGACGGAGCGCCGCTTCTGGTTCTTGGCGTGCAGGCGCTTGGCGGTCGGGCGCTCGCAGGCGGAGGCGGCCGCCGCTGTCGCCGTGGCCGCCGCCACCGCCGCCGCCTCGCGCACCGCCGCCGCCTTGGCGTCCGCCTTCAGCTCCTCGATGCCTACGGAGCGCGACCGCTCGCGCTGCGGCCGCAGCATCAGCGTCTGCCGGATCTTGGAGTTGCCCGCCGCCTTGCTCTTGGATTTGGATTTGGACGGGCTGTCGTCCCGGTCGAGCGGCGGCGCCGGCGGCTGCTCCTCCGCGTTGGCCGACGAGTGGCGGTGCTTGCGGCGGGGGCTCGTGCCCGCCGACGCGGCCAACATCGCCGCCGTCGTCGCCGCGGTCGTCACGGGCTGCTGCAACTGTTTGTGCATCTCGTGGAGGTTTTTGAGTTCTTCCAAGTACTGCACTCGGCGCTGGAGTTTGGAGTTCTGCTCGCGGAGGTCGCCGAGCTGTTCCATGAGCTTGCACAGGTTGTCGAGGTGATCGAGGCCGACCTTCCCGCCGACGGGGTTGTCACCGAATTGCGAGGTGGAGCGTAAGAAGATGGGCGGCGGCGCGGGGGCGGCGGCGGCGACGGAGGGCGTGCCTGCGGCGGAGGAGCCGGCCGACGCCGCCACCGAAGGGGCGTGGGAGGCCTCGGCCACGGCGGGGAGCGACATCAGGTACTCCAAGAACTCGTCCTCGCGCTGGAGCGCTTCGCTGATGAGTTTGCTCCGCGCCGATTCCTCCTCCTCCTCGGCCGCCGAGTCGTCCCCGAGGCCGGCGCCCATGTTCTTTGCTAGTTCCTCCCTGTCGCGGGATCGCCTGCTCTGGGCGACCTCCGCGGCTTCCACCGACGACTCGCGGGTGTCGGGGGCGGCGCCGGGGCCCGCCCGCGCGGCAGCCTCCCCCGCACTTGGCGCCGCCGTCGGCGCAGCCACTGCCGCCTCCGTCTCCGACCGCGTCCCGTGGTCCACCTCCATGGTTGTCTTCTCCGTCCCCCTGCCTCAGGCCATCAATGCTCCGACCCCACCCGCTCCGTCCGTGTGCGACTTTCCGCGCGGTGGACGCACTTCCCGGAGGGCACTCGCGACGCGATCGGGCGGCCCGGAGGTCGCAAGCGAGGAGGAGGCGGAGCGCCCCGACGCTGCGGCGCCGGCCTACGAACTGCACCGCCGCGCCGCGACGCCCGGCGTCGCCCGCCGCCCGTCCGCCCGCCCGCCCGCGCTTCCCTTGGCCGAGCGCCCTCCGCGGGCTAAAATCGTCCGTCGAGTCGGGGCCGCAGTTGCGGCCGTCGCGTTGCCGAACGCCCCTCGTGGGGAGGCGCGTCGTTCGCCCTGCATCCGGCAGAGGCGCCCGAGGTGGCGGGTGTGGACCGCCATCTAGGTGCTTGCGAGCGAACCGAGAGAAATCGGAATATCGGTAGTATCATAGGCAGGATAGATTTTATAACTCGATTTGCTCCAATAGGACATATGTTCTCGCATTTTTGGGAACAATTACGTAATATTACATTACAATATCTACCCTTACTTTAGCCGTCACTTAAAAAGTTCAAACAAATTCAAACGAAGTGTTTACAATATTTACAGCACATTATACAGACAAGCAAGGATAATTTCACTTATTAATTAAACATCCAGAACTGAAGGCCTCCCAATACATCGCCTTATAAATGTGTATGGTACGAATCTATGGTGTCACAGCGTAATGTTCATATTATGCAAATATATTCTGTATGATCTAACTTCCCGACTTTAATAAAGTTTACAGTACCATTTTATTGAACATGGAACATAACGTTAAGGTTAAGTAAATATAGCCTCTTTATCATGTGCCTATCCCATCCATGTCGCCGACAAAGAAGTGACTCCGAAATGAGAAGTGATTCCGAGAATTTCAAACGCCCATATCGCAGCGTTCTCATTGCATATCAACGCCGCGTGAAAGAATACATATTAAATAACTCATGATAAATAATTATATTCCTAATTAATTATATTGCTAATTAAGTTATTAAATAACTCCTACTAAGCAACTAAATAACTCTTATGATTAAATTACTCTTGAAAAATTGAAGCAAAAAAGTGAGGGAAATTCGAATTTGCAATTTCAAAAAAGCAAAAGTATGCTAAACTACTCATATTAAAAAATACAGTGACCTTTTCTAAAATAACAATTTTTTCGAACGGTCAGTCCTTAGTTTCCCGAAGGGCCCGGGGAAGAAGTGGGAGGGGTTACGTCCATGAAATGACATAAATTTCCCAGAAGTCAGATCAAAACACCAAAAATCTTCTGATTTCGGGAGCTGGCTCGTACCACAAATTTACTAGATCTAATATATGTCGGTTTTATCTGCCAATACTATGTAAGATCTCATCTGAGCTCTTATCATCCTCACACAATCTGTAAGATATTGCTCCCCGAAAGGGTGAGGTAACGAATTGTATATTAACGGCACCGTCATTTTATTGCACTTCTTGCGGTCCCCTGTTTCCTGTCACCTCTTTCAGCGTCTTCGGATTCAACAAGAGGTTAATCATGGCGATAAGATGCGTTGCTGTGTGTCTCTGTCGTGTTGGTGCTGATGTATGTGCCTCGGTGTGCCTGTGTGTGGCATGAGCCCGCCACAGACCACGAATGAACTTGTGAATGCCTGAAAGACGAGCCCTGGATGTAGCTGACTATAGTAGCTTAGAGCATCAGCGTCTCGCGAGCACAGGTACTGCGCCTGCTTCAAGGTTCCGAACGCCAGAGCCTTCCTTTTATGACGTGTAAGTTCGCAATGAAGAGGTAAGTTCAAGACGCAAAATCTTGAAAGCCAGATGTGAAAATTGGCAATTATGAACTAAAAAATTATCAAAAAGTACATTGAGAATAGTGTTTGTTTTTCACTAAATGTTACGAACTCCGCACCGGGAGATATAGCTCAGTGCATCAACCTGATGTCACTGCAGTCCCTCTGACCGGGAGGTCCTAGGTTCGAGTCGCGACGGTGGCAGGATTTTCGTCACTAGCTTGTCAGCTAGGTCGAATTCAGTCGTTGTCTGGAGGAGAATTATAGCCGGCTGCTCTGATCGGTAGTTTTCCGTGGTTTCTCCGATCAACACCAGGCGAATGCCGGAGCTGTACCCCGCGGCCACGGACCGCGCGCGATCTTTCCTTCCTCATCCTTGTCCTATCCTCTCCCTCTTACACACACACACTTACACTAACATGCACTACACTACCACACATGCCGGGAGACCGGTCGGGAGCTTACAAATTTTTCCGGCTGGGGCGGTGCCCCGCTGGTGGGAGATACTTGGTTGGGGGAAAAACCCCGCTAGTCGACGGTAGGTCGGCGCCATATCTCGCCATCCGGCGGGGAAAAGATCATCGCCACGCACTATACACGCACTACACTTACGGGACTAATGACCTGAGCAGTTGACGCGCCCGGAAACACGAATCAATCAATCGAACTCCGGCTGTGGTGTTTGTTGGGTGGATTGAGTTGCCCACTGCCGGTTCCAAGTTCGGGTAAAGAAGGAGGGTCTCCGGTAAGGTTAGCAGCCTGCCCGGGGTAAAAAGCAATCAAACTCAGAGAACCAAGGATTTGCCTGGGAACCATATGTTGACGACCTCGGCTCGGAAAAGGATAAAGAATTGGAAGAAGGAAAATATTATTAAAATTGGGATATGGAACGTGAGATCCTGAAAAACCAGTGAGCATAAAATATTAATTGAACTTGATAGAAACAAAATAGATACATGTTGTCTTACGGAGAAAAAAAGGAAAGGAAATGGAATAGAACAGAATGGGAAGAATACATTTATACATACCGGTGTTCCTAAACATATTAGAGCAAAGGGGGGAGCAGCAATAATTATAAGTAATAAGATAAAGGGTCATAGTTATATATGTGATATACCAAATGCGGGAGGGCATTCGATATTGAATAATTTAAGGCTTTAATGTTAATTTAAATTAGAATTAGACACCTTAGTAACAGGTTGATAGACCTTAGTAACAGAGGTAAACAATTTCATGAGCCCGTGGATGTGGCGTAGAATCAGTCGAAAGATGCGTGTGTAAGAGAGGAAATTTCGCCCAAGTAGTGCACCTTGATTAGAGGAGTGAATACCTAATAAGAATCCGTTGGTAGGGAATGTAAAACAGAATTTTGTATAACAATAAATACTAGTTTTCCTGGATTGAAGAACGAAAAAAATAGTTAGTTGGAGATCAGATATGATAGCGAGAGGATCATTTCTGAGTTAGGGTGTGTGTGTCCGAGTTCAGACTTGGTTTATTTTTTTGTGATCGAAAGTAGAGACTTATAAAAATTCCAGAGATACAGTTCGGGACTTTGACTTTTTTCTTCCACGAGTGAAAGTGGAACATAGAAACATTTTGGTGAAACCGTGCATTGACTTGGAGTATTTTCTCACTGATAGGGAGGAATTTCTAAGAAAATTGTCAACTTTAATTAGTTTTCACCAGTGACGAAAGTGAAGCCCCAGGCTAAATGAACTTGTAATTATTTTGCCGAACAAGTGCTGATGGTGACATGGGAGGACTAGTACATTATGTGAATGGGAGTGACTTCGTGGCGTGCCGGAAGATACAAGATAGAAGGCATCAAGACTGCAGTGGTAACCGGTCAGTGACGAAGGTAATGGTGGGGAGATACGCGGCGTCCGAGCGAAGCATCCAACGATACAACGGGAAGAGAGCTCAGGTTAACGTTCGTGCGAGCAATTATTTTATTTCTCATGGTCATGACTAAAGTTAATAATTTTCAAAGGATGTTGTTTCGATTTAAATGAAATCTTTAATTATAATAAATTCATACTGTTCTAGTGCGAAAGAAAATACAAAAAACAAACTTGGTTATTATTGTGCAATCTGACACATCATCATTAAAAAAACACTTTCAGGTTTTGTTGTTTTCCGTATGGAAGCGAGTCTACAGGGGTCAGATTGTGGTCGAACGATGAGGTAAGCCAAATTTTGCCCCATTGCATATTCGAACCCATAATAGAAGCCCAACGTGTCAATAATAGAGATATATCTTGGATTTGATAAAACTGTTACAATAGTTTTTAATAATTAATTGTTTCAATATCTGAGAGCATAGTATCAGTTGTTACATACTACTTCAAGACCAATTAATATGTGTATGCGCCTGAAAATAACAAACCACCACACGATAAACAAACATTTTATGATGATCTACAAGAATTTCTGACTGATATTGATCACAGGGAGAGAGTAATGGTAGCAGAAGATCTGAATGTGAGGATAGGAAAGACGATTATTCAAGGAATTAAACAGAAGTTTAATGAAGAAATTATAAATGAAAATGGTGAAATCTTAGTAGACTTCTGTACTGAAAATGAACTGAGGATAAATAATACATTCTTTGATCATAAGTTACAACACAAATATACATGGGCAAACTCTAGAAGGGCAAAGATCTGTGATTGATTATATTATAACCAATCGAGAAGTACACCCCTCCCAGATATTGGATGTAAGGAGTCTTACTGCTGCGGATATCGGAAGTGATCATAACCTTGCAAATTTAAAAGTGAAACCAATGAGAAAGCCGATGATTCAAGGAAGAATTAACATCTAGTCACTGAATGAGGAAATTAAAATACTAAACAATTATATAGAAAAATATTACATGAGCAAATAACTTGTAATAAGATCCAGGACATTGATGACGTAGAATCCTTGATGAAATAGATAAACACTAATGTTTTGGCAGCAGCAGAAGAAGCCGCAAGGAAAGAAAAGATTAATACGGGAAAAATAAGAAACAAAAGGCCACCGTGGTTCACTAAAATAGTAAAGGAAGCAGCATACTGGAAAAGAGTTGCCTATTTCAAATACAAGCAACATGGGCCTACACAGTTATATCACGATTACAAAACCATAAGGAACAAAATAAATTCAAAAGTTAGAGAAATAGAAGATATTGGGACCTCTTTTTCGGCAAGATTAGATCACGACTTTTGTGGACTCCAAAAGCCAATGTGGAGGTTTATCAGGAATATGAGAACACATCTTTATGAATATATAAGAACTAATACAATACCTATCCAAATATGGATGGAGTATTTTAAAGATTTAAATTTATCATGAGGGAGTTGGAAATGTAATAGACTTTGCAGGGAATACAGAATGCACCATATCAGAAGAGCAGGTGAAGGAGATAATTAAAAAATAGAAAAATGGTAATTAACCTGGGGAGAATGGTGTATACAATTAGTTCCTAAAGTATGGTGGAGACATTAACTGAAGAAATAAATAAATTAATGAAGATCTTGCACCATCCTAAGATACACAGGGATTGGAAGACAAGCATCCTCATGCAGTTATTCAAGAAGAGAGACTAACTTCACACCGATCATTTCAGAGGAATAAATCTCCTAAGTTCCACACTCAAAATTAGTGACGAGACATTTAGCGAACGAGCTGTAGAGCATGATAGTATAGTGGGAAGATTATCAACAGGGATTCAGGTAAGGATAACCCGGCATTCTTATGCTTTATCGATCTAAGTAAAACCTTTGATAATATTCGTCTAATGGATGTCATTAGACTATTGCAGGAACGAAATGAACCTCACAACTTTATTGCTTTAATTTATTTATATACACGAATAATATTCGGTTGGTGCAAATGAAATGCCTGTTAAGAAACTGTAAATTACAATACCTCTTATTACTGAAAAAAATTACATATTTAATCAAAATTATTTCCATTCACTTACACACACTTCTCCCAACGTGAAACAAGTACAGATATTTCTTTTTCAAAAAATCTGGAGATCGCGAGTCAATAAACTTTATAAATTGTATTTTAATTGGTGCTTCTTCTTTGAAGTTTGTGCCCACTAAAAATGCATCCAGATGTCTGAAGAGGTGATAATCTGTTGGTGAGATGTCTGGAGAACGGAGGTAGAGGGAGAATTTCAAGGCCCTACATGGCGTGTTTTTCAACAGCTTTTTTTTTTGCGACGTGAGGTCTGTCGGCGTAAAACAGCAAAACTACATGCCTATTAACTAAAGCTGCCTGTTTAGTGCACAGTTTTTTGTGAATATTCTCAATTTCCTGGCAGTATTTGTCAGCGTTTATGGCTTCACCTTGTTTAGTAAAGGAGTCAGATGTCCAATCGTCTCATTCTGTCTCTGTGAGTTCATGAGAATCCCACTTATCCATCTTCATTCACTTGTTGTTCCTTCCCCAAATGCAACATTAATGTTCCGAGATGCCTCGGTTACAGTGTATAGAGTTTGAACTCGTACAAATAAATTACACGAATGTGTTTTCCTTCCATCACCGACAAAATACACACTGGAACACTGTGTTCACAATAAACTGCAACAGCAAACTGTAGACACAGAGGCCACTGAGCACTATGTACTCTGTAGGACATATATGTTTACATGCAGCATATTTACCGCTATCTGTCAGAAGAAAAAGTAATTTCTTGAGGCGAGAAATAAAAATTGTAAAACCGGCTATTTCATTTGCACCAACCTCATAATGTTAATGATAAAGGTTAATAGTAGAATATTATCCTCTCTCCATGACCATATCGAAAGGGATTAGATAGAATGACTCCTTGAGTCTTTTACTATTTGAACTAGTAATGAATAAGATAATCAATCATCTTAAAACAAAAGAGGATACAGAATGGGGAAATATAACATAAACATAATTTGTTATGCGGATGATGCAGTGCTGGTAGCCGAAAATGAAGATGACCCACAATGGCTTCCCCATGAATTTAATAAAATCTGCAGAAACTATAATTTGACGAACTCCATTAAAAAACTAAAGGTATGACAACAGCAAAAGTTCTTATTCCATGTAAACCCGTGGTAAATGATCAACCAAAAGAGCAAGAGTTAGAAACAAAATACTTGGGGATTGTGATCACAAGTTCAGGACAGATGAATAAGGAAGTAAAAGAACAAGTCATGAAAGTAAACAGAATTTTACTTGGTACTAAATTAGAGTCGTTTTCGAGAAAATTTCGCAAATGTCCGGGGGGCTTCATGTATAGCACCACCCCTAAATAAAAAAAATGGTTTCAAATTCAAGGAGTCACGAGATCGGCCAGATCGATTGGGGAGTATCAATTTTAGAGAAAATCGGCTGAGCGGTTTAGTCGCTAGCATTGTTTACAGACAGATTGTCGGACGGGCGGACTGACGCCAGGACAGACGACGGACAGACATTTTGCTTTCAATCGGTTTTTCGGTATCAAGGACCTACAAAACAGGGATTCTCGCTGCACCTCATGTTAGGAGATTTTTTTCTTAGTTTGGCAACTGGATTTATCCACTTTTTCGTTACCAGAGCCGTGTAATAAGAATTTTTCTGCCGTTTTCTGCCGAAAAATCCGCCGTTTTTTCGCGCTGCATTACAAAACTTTCCCGTATTCTATACTTATAGTATACAGGAAAGTTCAAAGTAATGGTGCTGCAGAATAGCACCGACGTTCCCGTGTTAGTTTTCTATTTCCATTGGTCTCGGCTAGCTCTTCGGACTTGCCACGTATTCTTGTCAGCTGCCATCTGTCGTCTCCCAAAGTATATTTTTTGAGATTTTCTTAAGTCGCCGGCTGCATAATAATAGAACGGAAATATTATTATAAGGATATTAAAGAAGAGTAAAACCTCGTCTTAAATGCCAATTTTTTTTAATAATGGTAGAACTGCTAATTTGAAGCTATTTCACAGAAATCTTTTGAGTTTTCGAAAAGATTCATTAGAAGTCATTTTACTCACTTTAAGTCACAAAGCTTGTAATTGTTTTTTGACGTTAAATACATCAATCAATTAATTAAAGGAACTATAAACATTACCATACTATTTACTAATCTTTGTGAAAAAAAATTAATTTTTTCAAAGAAAACTTATGCCAGCATAAACAAGTGTATTGCTTACTAGACATAGAGACATTTATCAGCAATTCAACAAGTTTTATTTAAAATATTTTCGTAAAATGAATACAAAATTACCTAGTCAATTTAAATTGAAATGATTTCTGTGCATAATGTTTTATATGAGTTACCTAAATGTAAGATGCAATTTCGTAACATTTAATTACTCAGTCATTTACATACATTCAGTTTCATGGTGTACTGATGAAATGCAAATATATGTATAGATAAGTGACCTTTCGTTCAGTGAATATATGCAAGTTCTCGCAACATGGACAAAAATAGTGGTTATCAAATATATTTAATTGTATTTAATTTGGTCAAATTATTGTTGAATCAGACTTTATTTTTTATTTAATAATAAACTTTAATGTACATTCATCCAGCAACAGTTTCGAGGTTTCTTTACCTCATCATCAGGCTAGAATATAAATTAATGAAAGTTCATTAACTGAAAAGAATTTTTTAACAAATTTGATTTTTTTCTCAAAATAATTATTACTCAATATAAACATATGGACTTACCTTATGTTCTTTTTAAATCACAAACTTAACAGTAAATTATATTCATAAGTAATATCACGAGAAGTGCTGTGCTAGCCGGTAAATTCACGACTCGCGTAGCGAGGAGTGAATTTACCGGCTAGCACAGCACTTCGAGTGATATTTAGTCTGACTATTTCACGAATAAACACATTACATGAATTGAAAGGATAGTTTTAATAACAGGAATTACGAAAAAGAGAAATATTACTCAAAATTACAACGGAAAAATGAAAACCTTTCATTAAGTTCCGACTTATCACTGCCTCCTGGAATAACTTATAATCAAGTAACATTTGAATAACAGTTTAATGCCGAAAATGATTTCAAATATGTTTCAATTTTATGGTAATAAAACTTTCGAAAAACAATTATAACAAGGCTACTGACAAGAACACTTATTAAAAGCACAATCATTAAAGTTGTAGGAAGTTGGTTTCCAAGTACTTGGTCTTCCATAGAAGTATTTGGAATGGAAGATCTACAAGATAAATTAGCAGCGGAATTCGTCAATTTCGAATGGATTGAACACACGTGTGTACTCATTAAAATATTTTCCTGAATAATTTTGGTTGTAACGTTCCACATAGTTTTGATGGCATATTCTTTGTACTCTTCACAATCTAATCTTCGTATATTAATTGCCTAAAACATGTGTAATTTCTTCATTTGTAGTTTGTGATGTCCATTTGTATTTTCTGTCTTGAAAAATTCTTGAAATTTCTTTTACACACTTTTTCTGTTCCTTTTGCTGTTTTCCGGCACTGAATTTTTAATAATAGATTTTATTTCGGAGTTTTAAACATTACCAAAAACACACATTTTAATATTATATTGATGCACAAGAGCTATTTTGGAGGTGAAACAATTGCTATCGTTATCGTAAAAACGTAAACAAAGGTTTTACAGCGATAAAAAGGTAAACAAGCTGATGGCGATAAACATCTGGGATTGGTTTAATTTGAATATATCCAGGCTTACCATTGGCTACTTACGACGCGGATAGACATGAGTGAAATAGTCCAAGTAAAAATAATTTGTTATATAAATAATTTATTACCAAGGAAGGGAACCATGGTATCGTCAATAAATGTTTTTTTGGATATGAACAATCTTACCAATCTAATCTATATAAAAATTTTTGAGGAGTGAATCGTATAAATTTATGAAAACATTTGATTCAACCTGAGTATTTAAACAATTATGAGTTTTAATAAATAAAGTCTCAAGAATAGATCTCGAAAATTATTTTTGTTCTATTCTTAATATTTCAACATTTATAAAATCTAGCATGTGTCCCATTTCAATTCGATGTGTCGAAATAGAATTTATTTTTTGTGAAATTTCGTTTATGTTTCTGATATGTTCAGACACTCTCAATTTTAATTTTCTTTTAGTTTGTCCAATATAAACTTTAGGACAATTTTGACATTTTATTTTATAAATTAAATTTTGGAAATCAAATAATTCTTTTTTATCTTTCAAATTCAAAACAATATGTTTTGTATTATTTACACTATTATAAAGTGTTATATTAAATTTTAATTTAAATCTTTCTTTAAGAAACTATTAATTTTTGGAATAAAAGGCAGACATGCAGTTTTTATCTGCATTATTCATATTAGAATCCAAATCATTCTTAGAATAAATTAATTTTAACCTTTTCTGGATGTGTTTATGAATATATTTTAAAGGATAATTATTTAAACTTAAAATTTCTTTAACTATCAATAAATTAGTCTTATGAAAAATTGGTGCAGAAAGTTTTATTGCTCTGTCCACTAAATTACAAATAACAGCCCTTATCATTGCTAAAGAATGGCATCATAAAAAATTTAATGTCATTCCAGCTTATACTGGTTTTCTATACCAATTAGTGATTAAGGTATTTTCTTTTCGAAAAATAGTAATATCAAGAAAATTAATGCTTGATTTTTTTCTGTTTCTAAAGTAAATTGAATTTACGGATTATATGCATTAAAATATTGTAGTACTGTGTCCATACAATTTTGTGGCAAGATAATTTATGAATCATCAACATAGCTCAGATATAATTCATATTGTATGTTTTTTAGAACTTCTTGTTCAAGTTTTCTTATTACAAACTCAGCAAACAGTGCACTTAGTGGACCACCTATGGGTGTGTCATTCTTTTGATGAAAAATTTTATTATTAAATTTAAAATTATTTAAAATAGCTCTTACAGCAATACGTGTTTGTTCAGGAGGAATATTAAGAGATCTATTGTTATTTTTTAACATATCTTCAATTGCATTTAAAATTAATTTATGTGGGATTGATGGATACATGGCAATAACATCTAAAGAAGCTAATCTGAGATTTGATTTCATCTTTATAATTTTTAATTTATGAACCAACTCAAAAACTATTTTTGTACCATGATTATAATTATCTTCAAGAAAAGGTTTCAATAATTGATTTAAAAATTTTGACAAGAAATAATCAATTGTGCCTATTGAAGAAACTTCATGTCTAACTGGTAAATTTCTTTTATGAACTTTCACCAATCCATATGCAAAAGCTACATTAGGGGTAGTGGGATAAATATTATAATATTCTTTGGAAGTTACATAAGAACAATTATTCCACTTTGTCAGCAAATTTTGTATTATTTTAAGATAACTATTTGCTGAAGATTTATTTCTAACAGAAAATTTTAAACTATCTGAGAAATTTTCTTCTACTTTGGTTAAGTAATTATTTTTAAACATAGCTGCATATGCTCCACCTTTATTGCACTGTAAAATCTTAATATCTGGATTTTGTTTTAAAAACCTTTCAGTGTAATGTAAATTATATAACATTGTACGTTCATGTTTACTATACTTTAATGGATAATTAATAAATTGTGTCAACTTATTAGAGACAAAGCATCGCATATCATTACGATCTACGTCAGGTAATTTAAACAAGTTCGTTTCTAGATCTTTAATAAAATCAAAAACAATTCGTTTTTTATTACAATTTTCCAACGGAAAACTAAAATTTCTACCAAGTTTAATTGTCTCAATCACTTCCTCAGGAATTTTATATTAGTCAAATTCTAAAACTGTTTATATGACAGTTTATTTTTGTTTTCTATAGATTTTTTAACAAAAAGGAAATTATTAAATTTCTTAAAATTAGTTAAATTCAAATAATAAACTCTATCTAATCTAATTTCTTGTGAAGCATAAAATTTATCTAGAATTATAGGATTCATAAAAAATTCCAGGTTACATTCTATATGTTTTAAATTATTTTGCAATTTTTTCTTTTTCATACATTTTTCAGTTATGCAAAGATTAAGTATTTAACGTTGATACTTATCAACATATTTCAATAACTTTTTATCAAGTTTCTGAACATTAAATTCAAGTTTGAGGGTAGTTATATGAGAGATAAATTTCTGAATTACATTAGCTCTTTTACATTCTAATAGATTAAATGTGCTTTCATATGCTTATATTGAGTACTTACTTTCGTCCATTTTTTCACACAAAATGCTACGTATGGTTGTTAAGTCCTTATGGATCCACATTCTTCATGAACAGGAATGTTCCTCTTAATCATTGTATATAACAATATTATCACTCACAACACAAATATTAGTTCATTGAAAACTGACTTTTATCCATTAGAAAATAAATTAGAAAAAAATTCTCTTCAGTTAATGAACTTTAATTAATTTGTATTCTAGCCTGATGATGAAGTAAAGAAACCTCGAAACTGTTGCTGGATGAATGTACATTAAAGTTTATTATCAATTAAAAAATAAAGTCTGTTTCAATAATAATTTGACCAAATTAAATACAATTAAATATATTTAATTATAAACAGACTTATATATGATAGATTATCAAATATGTTTGGAACAATTTCTAAAATTCTGATTTCTAAAGATAAGCTCTAGTAAATAAAACATCTTTATCTTATCACTGCCCCCACCTCTTAGTTCACCAATGATGTGCTATTTAAATATCCATTAGTCGCATTGTTGCAAATTTCAATCAAGTTTTGCGGATTGTTTCAAAGAAATAATTATATACTAATAATTATAATTATATATTATAAAGTACTACTTCAGTTCGATATATTAATCTCGTCAAATCCCATTTGCTTTATAACCTCGTCAATATTAAGAATAACATTCTTTATATTTGAGCTAAGACAGCCTGTTATTTTGCATTTTATAAAATTTTATATATTTAAAATAATGCATTTGTCGTTATTTATACTCTATATTTCAGGATTCTAAAATAAGTTACCAATTTTTTAGCACTGTTTTAAAATTTACTAGTGTATAAATTTCCCTCAGGTTAAAGTTCACTTACGCAAGCGTATGACTAATTTTGATGCTCAATTACTGCACAGTTACGCGTATTTGGGAAAAATTCAACATGACTGTCGTGACTGTCAAAGAAGTTGAATTGACTAGTAATTGGCTAGTAAGGCTCGCCAGCGGCGAGCTGACGTCAGCCCAGCCACCGTGGAAATCTTCCCCACGCGCGGTGGAGCGGAACCGCGTTATCAGCACCAGCACGGATAGGGGCGGACCCGCCTCCCCTCCTTTGCCCGAGGTTCGGCACTGAAGAGGGGAGTGGGCCGAGCAACTGATAATCGGCGCGCTGGAAGCGCGCGGCCTCAGAGAGGAAGTGTGGTAACGGCAGAGCGAGAGCTCAAGTGATAAAGTCTCTAAACATAATATAGCGACACGGCAGTTTCTTGGCAACGGAACTCTGGCGATTGGTTTGGTGATTTTGCATTCTACAAGGAATATCTTCTGGATTTTGGTTTGACCTGGCATTGTACCCTGTACTACTATGGACGTAACGAGTGGCTACGGAAAACAAATCTGGTTAATTTTTTCTCTGACTTTTCCTGACTTCCCGAGACACAACAATGACCGTATTTGAAGATGTTTTTGATGACCATATTTCATGAAGAAAAGTAATTGTATATTCACAATTTAGTTGTAGGAAGTGGCCAAACATTTTTTTAATTTTTGCAAAATCAGGCATTTCAACGAACGTAAAACCTGCACCAACCTCTTAAGCTTCCTTTATGCTATCAAAGGTCTCAATTTAATCAAATAACGTTCTGCGATTTATAAGAAAAATGGTTTAAAGAAAATAAAAAATGCCTGTTTGTCCTTATTTCAAGATCTGTTTTTTATGAACACACTTCATTATGAAGAAAGTGTATCTTCATAATTGTAGTTGTAAGAAGACGCCGATTTTTTTTCAATTTTCAAAAAATTAGTTTTCAACCAACATGAAACCTTCGTCGTTCTCTTAAATGACCTTCAGACTATTCAACAACAAAATTTAGTCAAAATTGTTGGCGAAATTTTTTGAAAAGTTTGAAAATGTCCCAGAGTCTTCATATAAAGTATCACCCAAAATTAAAATATCGGTTTCAAATTCAAGGAACCACGCGATCAGTCAGATCGATTGCGGGATCGATTAGGGAAAATCGCTTTTGGAGAACACTGACTGAACGGTTTAGACGCTAGCGTTGTTCAGACGGACGGACAAACCTTTTGCCGTTAATAGTTTCTTCGGTATCAAGGAGATATAAAAAGGCGATTTTGGCTGCACTACGTGTTAGAGGATTTTTTTCTTCTAAATTTAGCGACTGCATTTATCCACTTTTTCGTTACCAGGGCCCTGTAATAAGAGTTTTTTGCCGAAAAAAACGCCATTTTCGTGCAGCATTACTCCGTGTATACGTACGTATACGGGAAAGTAAAAAATTAGGTAGGTACCTGTAAGAATAAGAGTACAGACATGAATAAACCAAACACCTGTTAATTAGCTCTTGTTATTATTAAATTAACCCAAAGTAACTAATAATAATTTCTATACTACAATAAACATATTAGGAATAATAGGTATTGCCATTATTCTTACAGGGCTGCATTGTTGCGGAGCTATAAAATTCCCCTGCACGAGGTTGGGTTTCAACCAATACAAAACAAAACAATCTCCCGGCCTTCATTTTACTAAGCCTTTGTGGAACGTTTTAGGTTCTAGAGGTAGATATTGTAGGATATGTTTGCTGTTCCATCTTAATTTCCCCATACTTCAAAGAATGTTATAAAATTATTCTTGATGCTATTTAGATTTAGTATTCTGATAAAGTGAATGAAAGTTGTAATTGCGGCAAGAAGTGGCCTACTAAATTCTAAAAAAAAAAAAATTAAAACGATTCCTTCATTAATTTCTCTTTCTCTTACCACTAGTGTTAGGAGCAAAGTAATTTCAAACAATAGTATAAAATTGTATCATTCCGTCTTTTCTGACTTTCATCACAAAATGAATTTTGTAAACATTTATTGCATCGTCTTATTTACAAACATCTATTTACTTGAACATAATTTAGATGAAATGAAGACAGCCAATAATAAACCAAAATAAAAATAAAAAGGATCTGCCAAATGTGCAAATATATTCATTATTATGGACAGAAAATGCAGGGATTTCAAGTATAATTTTTTACTCACAAAATTTGGCACGTAGTCACATGATTTATGCCCTTGTCACTAGGAAATTCGAGAGTCCTAGGTTCAAGGTTCTTTTTAGCATGTTCCTTGTTTTGAACGTTACGTAAGAAGTTCTAACATAGTTTCCTGTTATTTTGAATCACCTTATTCTGATATAAATAGTGGTTTATTATAGGAGTCTGAGGTCTTTGGGATTTATAATCTGCCTCGTGCAATGTCATTCAGCAAGTTGCTGCAGCTTGTGCTAAGCTATTACTGCTAGTAATTATAATGATAATAATTATAAGATGGAGTAATATCTATTAGAAATTTCCGGAAATACATAATCAAGATAGCCATCTCAGATGAAAGATGCCAAAAATGTCATGAAACAGTAGAAATAATAGAACCCATCATATGATCTTACCGTACACTTACAAACACAGAATATACCAAAAGACACAATAATGTAGCAAAAATCGTCTATCAAAATTTAGCAAGATTCATAGCTTCAGCATCACATTATAAATATGAACCATCACCTGAAGTTGATAACTACGATTTCAAACTCTATTGAGATAGAAAAATACGGACTGACGTCACCATACCAGTGAATAGACTTGACATCACCTTGCTAAATGTAGAGAAAGAAGAAGTCATATCTGATTGACAATATCATTCCACTCTCTCACAATATCGTCAATAGCTATAGAAAAAGATAGGCAAATACAGAGATCTTGCAGATGAAGTAAAGAAAAGTGGAAAGTCAAGAAAGTTTATGTTAGACCAATCATTATTTTGGCCAAAGGACTAATTTCTAAAAACACGAAGAAACACTTCGAAATCCTTCAATTAGAAAGCTACTTATCAAAAATTAAAAAGTCTGTGATACTGCACACTGGCCATATTGTAAGAAACGAGACGAACTTGACTGAAATCAACTCAATTATGGCGCAATATGGCGCTTATATCGTCTAATGAAGTACATTTATCACTATCCCTACCAAAAGTTTGGTGAAAAGATGTGGAACCGTTTTTGAGAAAATCTTGTTTTGGTATTTTTTAAAATTGCACGTATTACACACAATATTGCGCAAAAACTACTAAAATTTTCAAACAATGTACGTGACCTTTATGAAAGAACTTTCTATGAAAAACAAAGAAAAATCTATCTGCAATTTTGTAGTTGGAGAAAGACTCCGAATAAAATACAAACTTTCGCAATTTTCGAAAATTCAGAGTTAACCGTGAAAATCGGACCTTTGTCACCTTATTAAGTGTATTTTACTCTAATCTACAAGAAATTTAAATAAATTAAAACAATTTTTTAAATTTGAAAATGTCCGGGGGCTTTATATAAAGTATTCCCCAAAATGAAAATATCGGTTTTAAATTCAAGAGGCCACCAGATCAACTAGATCGATTGGGGAGTACCAATTTTGGAGAGAATCGGCGGAACGGTTTAGTCACTAGCGTTGTTCACAAACGGACGGACGGATGGAGAGAAGTTTTGCTTTGAATTGGTATTCCGGTATCAAGGACCCACAAAACAGGGATTCTGGCTGCACCATGTGTTAGTTTTTTTTTTTATTTTAGCAACTGGATTTATCTACTTTTTCGTTACCTGTAATAAGAGTTTTTCTGCCGAAAAATCCGTTTTTTCGCGCAGTATTAAGTAACTTTCCCTTATTATATGTATGGGAAAGAAAAACACACGTATACCCGCTCATTAAATGAGAGGTTTCTTTCTTTCTCTATTTGGGAAGTAATCAGCTAAAGAAATAAACTTACACTTTACATTGAAAATACCTTGAAAACTAAGAAACATCTTAAAGAAAGAAAGCATATATTTTTTAGAAGAACTGAAAGGTTCACAAATTGAAAAAAGGTCTTTGCAATTCAATTACAATATACAGGATGTGCCACCAACTATGGACCACCCCCATAATTTCTAAACGGTTCAGGATATCGAAATGCAGTTTTCGATTAACAATGCGGAATCATGGGGCAAGTAACATCCTGCAGAGAAATTGTCTATAATATTTTTAGTTTTCGAGAAATCGAATCATCTTTGATTTTTTAAATGGAACTGTATATTTTTCAGCAGCAATGTATAGATCATGAACAAAGGAATAAAATAATGTATCATATACTAGTATTTTGATAGTAATTTGAGTATAAAATTAGATTTTCTGATAATGTTATTTTGAATTAAACGGACAATATTTCGTGAAGCAGCCCTCATAACTCTCGCCTTCGGGAAAAGTGACCTTCACGGCGTCAAGGCTTTTTATTGCTTTGTTCGTTATGTACGCGTTTAAATAAAAAGTTTATTAACAGTAAATAATAATAGAAAATATTTACCTATCTATTTAAAGAAATTAATCGAGATTTTACAATAAAAATCTTTTAGAATTCATTCCCTTTCCATATTTTACAATGAGTGCTTGTTTCTGCCAAAACACACTGAGCTCGATTCTTGTAAGTTTGAAAAGGACCTTTATTATTATCGTCCTTCCTAATAACTAATTATTTTAATTTGTTCCTTTTGATTATCGTTGCTTTGGAATTTCATTAGAAGAAAAGTTCAATTCAGATGAACAAATTACAAAAAATCTCTCATTCTGATTGTTAATATTGATGTTCGTTCACATGATCTTCATGTCAAGACCATGAATTGCTACGCTTTTATCTCTCACGGCTGCCCCTCTCACACACCTTGTCTCCACGAAACGGTATCGACGCCGCGAAGGCCATCTTTATCAACGGCGACAGTTGCAAGGGCTGCTACAAGAAAAGACCGTTTACTTAAAAATCACATGTCAGAAAGTTTAATTTTATACTGAAATTACCATCAAAATACTAACGTATGATACATCATTTTATTCCTCTTTTCATGATCTATACAATACTACTGAAAAAAGTTCCATTTAAAAAATTAAAGATGATTAGATTACTAAAATTATTATAAACTAAAATTATTATAGACAATTTCTCGGCGGCATTTTACGTGTTCCATGATTCCGCATTGTTAATCGAAAACTGCATTTCGATATCATGAACCGTTTAGAAGTTATGGGGGTGGTCCATAGTTGGTGAGACACTATTTACCTCAGTTTCCTTTAAATCTCATGATACTTTAGATAGTTACAGTTAATATGAGTAATTAAAAGTTCATATGTAATGAATTTGTTACATCTTATTTATAATGAATATGGTGATGACTGAACGCAAGCTACTATTATTTTTCCACATTAGAAAGTGATTGTATTAATTGTAAACAATATTATTTCACTCAATATCATTCACTCACATCAATGCTATTGCACTCAACATTGCATATCAAGGTGCAAAACGTTGTAACCCATACAATTAATTAAATAGAGATTCATATAAAAACAGATCCACTGCATCCTCCTCTAAACATATTCTTAATACGTCATTCTCTAAAATTCACTCAATAATAGTCTGTTCAGTTCATTCAATAATATTCATGTTATAAATGTGATGTTTTTTTTCATTTTTAAAAGGTAGTGACGAAAAATGTTTAACTGCACTCCCACACAAATAACTTGTCACTGGCCTCGCTCGTTCCTGAAATTAATTCATCAACATCTGTATACCAGTCATTCTATCTACAAATTACAATAGATAACAGTTCAGTTATATAGAAAGTAAGCGATAATACCAATTGCATTAAAAATAACTTTTGTTCCTTCTTTGGCTTTAAACAAATCTAAATTCACTGCCATGCTCGAATAGTTTTTTGACGTTGCTTTGAAGCTGTTGAAAAATATTTGCAATGCACAAAAACATTAAATAAAAGTTATGCATAAAGTACAACTAAACCAAATAAAATCCTACGTATTGCCCGTCCAAATTATCTTGATACATGAGTTCCCTAGTCCTCATTCAACGCTGAATAGCACGGCTCGTTAGGTTTGACTCGGAACGGGACGTACCAATTTGCAACGCTGGCCACAACCCCTCAAACACCTCGTACTTTCAAAACAATCGTAGCATACCTCGTGGCACGCTTTCGCGCGTTAAGTTGGTAAGTCCTTTTAAGCCGTGACGTAGCCAGAGCCCTCCTCTCCCCGCTGTGGAATATAAAAAAAACTTGCACGTATAGTACTACCTACTTTGAATTCACAAAATGTCGAAGCACACTCCCACAATACAAAACGTTTTCCTTACCACGTGTTACTCGTTCATTATATTTTTGCAGATGGTAGTAGTAAATACGATTGTTTTGAAAATGAGGGCCCGAACACACTTCCGAGAATGGACGAATAGTGCTGATGTCTAACGGCGTCTGTCCAATGCTGACGCCAGCTTAGACAGTCCGGGACAAAGTGCCAGAAAGAGAAAGTAATTGTGCGCCGGAAATCGGGACATTTTCCACGAAGCACTTTTATTGCCAGGCCCAGGTAATGAAAAACGGGAATATAATTTGTTCTCATATATTGTAAATTACTTCTACCATGTTGTTAAGTCAGAATCCATGTTTTACTGGTCGTGGATTTCGAAAAATCGATTGGCGGGGAAAAGCGTCTGTTTTTTTCGTCCTGTATGTCCACGGTCCGTCTATGGTCAAAGTTAACACCTAAACCATTCAGTCGATTTTGTCCGTAACTGATGTTTCTGGATCTATTTGAATGAACTCAACGCTCTCTGGGCTCGAAACGGATATTTTGAGAGGTACTATACGAAGTTTCAGAAAACATTTTCAAACTTTTCTCTAAAAAGGCTCGAAATTTATTGATTTAACTTTGTCCTCGGGTAGCGTAAGGACGCTCAAGATAATGGTGTAGGTCTTATTTTCGTTTCAATTCCTGAATTTTCGAATATTTCGAAAGTTCAATTTTTTTGTTTCTTACTACAAATACAATTTTGAAAACTTTTTTCTGAATGAAATCTGCTTTTTACAGACATCTTGATATAAGATCATGAACAATTTTTCGAAAATATGAGTAATTTTTGCGTAATGTTATGTGATATAGAGAAAATTTTAAAAACTATTTAAGCAATAATATTGTTAAAACCGCCTGCGAGTATTTTGTTTAAATTTTCTCGTCTTAAGTATCAAACATTGTAAAAAAATGTTGCAATTGTTGCTTGTCTCATTTCTGGAAAACTGTATTTTAAGTAATTCTATGGTCACGGGGTAAAAGTTCTTATGTCAATTTTTGGCAAAATTGTGTTAAGTACTGAAACTACAAGTTAAGTATCTATATTTTATTTTACTAAAACGCCGTAATTCAAATGTTGTCTCCTTAACGAGAAAAAAAATTAAGAAATGGCGTTTGGCGTAGGAACAAGCGGTGGCTCAAAAATCTAACCTTTGTTTTGTCCAAACTAACATTTTGGACTTAAGAACTTTTACACCCTGACCACAGAATTGCAGAAATTTTACATACAAAAACTAAAAAAATGAAGTTAGATACTTTAGCTTTAAATCAAATCTATGCTAAAAATGCTCTTTTAAAAAGGTCATGTACAATGTTTTAGAAAAACGAGTAGTTTGTGACTAATTTGTGCTTGAAATTTACGCAATTTTTAGTAAAAGAACTTTTTCTCAAAAACCGCTCCAGATTTGTTGGTTAAAATTATTACACGAACAGAAAAAGGAACGTTTAAAATAATAGCGCAGTTCTCATTTTCGTTAAACTGTCTGAATTTTAGAAAACTGCAATGTTAGAAATAATTCGAGAAATATATGTTGTTATAGCACAACTAGTTTGTTATCATGGCACGGTAATAAAAATTTCTCTATCAAAAATTCGCAGCTTTTCGTCGCACGATTACAATTTCTTCTCTTCTTACAATGTAAGGGCGAGAGTGTACAAATGTGAAGTAATAGGAAATTGGTGAAAGTGATAGTCATGAATAATTATGAAAAATAAACAGTGAAACCAAAAGTGAAGGGCATCTCAATGGAAGGGATTCTGCGTTCGAACATTTACGTGTGCAAGAGGCATCATCTCTTCAGATTCCTTATTTGCCTTCTAATAAACACTTGTCTGCGAAGTGGTAACAACTGCACAAGCGACTACACGTGCGGAAAGAAGAGTCATTTACTCGTCTGCTTCCCTTCTTGAAGCTGTACATCTCTTCTCATCATTTGTTTCGGTAAGTGAAAATAAATATTTCTCTTACTACATTGGGAATCACATCATTATTTTTATATGATGTTTCATTTTTACATTCTCAAATTCATATTTTCTTTTCACAATCGTGCGACAGAATACGGCGATTTTTCGAAAAAAGTGGTAAAATCTTGTCCCTAACTAAAAATTACATCCTCCACTACGTCCTGTAGTCAGAGACCATGTTTTGTGGGTCTTTGATACGATCGATTCACAGTTAAATGTTTGTATATCTCCGTCCGCGTGTCCGTTCGTCTCTCCTTTTGTGTCTCTCCGTCAACGTCTAATCCGTTCAGCAGTTCCCCAAATTGATGTTCCCCGAACAAACTGAATAAACTAGAGGTGCGACGAGTTAGAAACTGATATTTTTATTTTTCAGTGTCTTCATATGAAGACTCAATAATATTTTCAATTGTTTTCCAAAATGGCCCTAAGTGTTTTGATTAAACATTGTTCTCGGATAGTGCAAAGAACGCTTAAAAGAATCGAATAGGTCTTATTTGCGTTGAAATCCCTGTTTCTTTGAATGATGCAAACGTTCTACATTTTTTCGGCATCTTGACCCATCTACAATCGTCTCATGTATTATTTCAGTAGTATACCTTTCCGTTGCGGCTCTAACACGCAACCAGTATTTATAACTATGGTCTCTAAAGGAAGAGAATTTCACGGAGACGTGACGAATTGTGCTCTAACTATAAAAATATGAAGGATTTGTTTAAAAAACGCATCTAAATATTCAACTCAAATGCAACCCGCAACGCTTGCCAAAGTTTTCGTCAAATAACTCCTCAACCAAGCGTTTTAGAGCTTTAAAAACCAAAATTTGAGGATAAAGGCCTCAAAGAAACGTTTTTCACACTATAAACTATTAGATGAGACGTTTCTTGACATTCAATTAAATTTTCGGTTCCGCGCTTCAATACTATCAAGGCCACATCAATATTTTAGCCCTTGATGCTGGTAGCAATTTTTGTGACGACACGCTTAGAAGGCTTAGATTCCTCAATCTTATATTTAGGATTCCTGTATTTCTCGTGGTTTGTGCAGTCTGATTAGGTTTATTTGCATAATCATTAATTCAAGATTTACTCTCCAGCAACTAGAAGTACTATAATAGTTGCTTGATACCTATGAAGATTGTTTCTTTGGCATGTAGTGAAACCATTCAATTAACGTTTTGCTGTGGTCTGTAAGTGCTGTGTACCTAATTGTGGAGGAATGTGAGTGTACATGAAGAGTGAAGACTGTGTTTGTGTTTTACCTGTACCAATATTTTCGTTATCATTCGATGACATTTTGAAGTCAGCTAGTTCAGACACGTAGCTTTCTCAAAAGTAAAAATCTAATATTTTCGTGACTATCATGAAAAGCTAAAACCTAACTGACAAAGAATATTGAATAATTACTTCAAATGTCTTTTAGGAAGTGTTGGAAATTGTTCAAGAAAATTCTCCATGATATTGAATAAATATTAATTGAAAATTTCTTTTACACATCAATTGCATTGTTTTATTTTTATTTGTTATTGTGCTAGTACATTGCAAATTATCTTTATAGATTTTTGAACAAATAAACACGTTTCGTTAACTACTTTCCCTCTTAGAATGAAAATATGATCGGGATGAGTGTGGGGTCTAACATGCGAGAGTTCTCCCACGGGTACGTAGAGGTAGTGGGGGAAAACTTGTGGCTATGGCACAATACAATGAACAAACATTTTAAAGTAGCTAAAGAAAAATAGCTTGAAATAAATTGAAAACAAAAATTAAAGCGCGCTAGCCTACAAACGTGAATTAATACTATGTAAATTAATTAAAAAACACTAAATTTAAAATTCATAGAAAGAATAGCGCAAGTCACTCGACAACTGCCAACGATCGCAGTCCAAACGCACGATTTAAATGTTGGCGGTATCTAGGGACTTCTTAAGAAGAGAAACTTTTGTAATGCTGGGCGAAAAAACAGCCTATTTTCGGCAGAAAAACTCTTATTACAGGGCCCTAGGTAACGAAAAAGTAGATAAATCCAGTTGCTCGCTAGAATCCATGTTTTATGGTTCATTGACACAAAAAATCGATTTACGGCAAAACGTCAGTCAGTCCGTCTGTCTATCTGTGAACAACGCTATCGACTAAGCCGTTCTACCGATTTTCTCCAAAACTGATATTCTCCGATCGATTTGGCTGACGTCATGGCCCCTTAATTTGAAACTGATATTTTAATTTTGAGGGGTACTTTACATGAAACCTCTGGGACATTTTCAAAATCAAAAATATTCTCCACCGTTTTTATTAAATTTTTGTGTTGAATAGTGTGAAGGACGTTTAAGAGAATCATGTTCGTTGAAAACTCCAATTTCTGAAAATTGCATTTATTTTCGGCGTCTTCCTACAACTACAGTTATGAAAATAGATATTTTTCTCTCAACGAAATCTGTTCCTTTAAGATACATTTTAAAACAAGGTTGTGTAAATTTTACGAAAAGTAATTTTGCTTGAAACTATGGGCGAGAAAGTACGTGCTGTTCTTGCAGTATGTCCTGTTCCTCAAAGTACGTCCTACTCATGTTGCCTGACACACAGGCGAAGGCCCATTGCCAAGATTTTAGTTACCGGCGACCGCCGAATTTTTCTTTAAATTTCTTGTAAGAGTAGAGTGAAATACTTTTATTAAGGTGGCATAGGTCTTAACTTCACGGTTAACTCTGAATTTTCGAAATTTGCAAAATATTGAATTTTCAATCTTTTGCAAATCATCCAGATCAATTGGAAATTTTTTCTTGAAATTTCTTGTAAGGATAGAGTAAAATACACTTAAGGTGGCATAGGTACCATTTTCACGGTTAACTCTGAATTTTCGAAAATTGTAAAAGTTTGAAACGTTTTCGGCGTCTTCCTACAACTACAATTAATGGTGCTACAGAATGGCACGTACTTTCACGTATTTGTTTTCTATTTCCTTGGGTTTAAACTAGCTATTTGGAATTGCCACATACTCTTGACAGCTGTCATCTATCGCTGCCCAAAGTACGTTTTATTGATATTTTCTTAATTTTGTGGTTTTCTAATAGTAGAACGGAAATATTGTTTTAAGACTATCAAAGAACACTAAAACCTCGCTGTAAATGGCAATTTTCTTTCAAAAATTTGGAGCCGTTTTAAAGAAAATGGCGTTTAATCGCTACAAAATTCGAAATTTGAAGCTTTTTTCACAGAACATTTTTGGGTTTTCAAAAAACTTTATTTGAAGTAATTTGAAGCACGTACACTCACAAATACAAGAATGTTTACAAATTGCTGGAAATGTGCATAATCAAGATGTGAGAGAAAAATTACATTTGTGTAATTTTTGAAAAAACAAAAATACCTCGAATTGAACTTAACGTCCTATTAAAGAGAGCAATTTGCGCTATCCGTTCGAAAAGTTTGAAGAAAAATTTTGAGCCATTTTTGAAAAAATCGTTTTTGAGCGTTTCTGAAAAGGCGGAATTTTGAGTTAGTTTTCACAGAAAACGATTGAATTCTCGAGAAACTTTGTAGGAAATTATTTAAAGCACGTGCACTTGTAAGTATAATAATGCGAAAAATTCGCCGGTGATGTAAATATTAACGACGAGAGAAATAAGTAAAAAATCATTTTGTACAAAAAACACATGTAATTTTTGAAAAAACAAACAAACAAAAGAATAGAGCATCATGGCGTTCATGACTTCTCATAGATTACATTTAGTGCTATCCCTAACAAAAGTTTAAATAAAACGATTGGGCCGTTTTTGAGAATATCTTGTTTTTGTAATTTTCTAAATTGCACATGTTGTGTAAAAGCTACTGAAATGTTAAAAAAAATGAGCCAATGGGAGAACTCTTATCTTCAATTTTGTAGTTGTAGGAAGATGCCGACAAAAGTTCAGACTTTCGCAATTTTAAAAAATTCAGAGTTTTTTAACCAACATGAGACCTGTGTCGTTTTCCTAAATTACCTTCGGACTATCCAACTACAAAATTTGGTCAACATTGTTGGCGCCATTTTTTGAAAACATAACTTTCCCGTATACTATACGTACGTACATATAGTATACGGGAATGTAAACATTGAAGACAGTTTTTTCCTTAAAATAACATTTGTTTTCCAAAGTGGTTTCTTTAAGGTCTTAAACTTTCATCAAGGTCATGTACATTTTTTGACAATTTTAGTAGTTTTCGCGAAATATTACAAAAATATACGTTTTTGACGTCGTTAGTATTTACATTATCGTCGATTTGTTCACATTATTACTTTAACGAGTACACGTGCTTTAGTAAAGTTTTCTCAAGAACACAACCATTTTCAGTGAAAACTAGCTAAAAATTCCGCATTTTCAGGAGCGCGCAAACGCCATTTCCCCATAAATGACTCCAAATTTTTTCTTCCAACTTTTCGAACGGATAGCGCTAATTGTACTCTTTAATATGACGCAAAGTTCATTTTAGGAAATTTTTTTGTTTTTTCAAAAATTACACAAATGCATGTTTTTCGAAAGGTGTATCAAACCTTTAATATGCACATTACCAACAATTTGTAATAATATTGTATTTGTAGGTAAAGGTCCTTCAAATGAAGTGTTTCGAAAACTCAAAAAATTTCTGTGAAAAATAACTTCAATTTTCGTATTTCCGGTAGCGCTTAAACGGCATTTTCTTGAAAACTTCTTAAAATGTTTAAAGTAAATTCCATTTAGGACGATGTTTGTTTTTAATATTCTAAAATTAATATTTTATTTCTACCATTAGGAAACCGAAAAATTAAGAAAGTGTCGAAAAAATGTCATTTGGACGGCGATAGATGGCAGCGGATACGGGTATGTGGCAATTTGAAATAGCTAGTCAAGACCCAAGGAAATATAAAAGTAATACGGGAAAGTCTGTGCCATGCTGTAGCGCCACTAGTTGGTATTAAGGACCTACAAAACATGGATTCTGGCTACACCAGTTAGGAGTATTTTTGTCTATATTTAGCAACTGGACGTATCCACTTTTTCGTTACCTGGGCCATGTAATATGAATTTTTCTGCCGAAAATTTTCGTTTTCTGCGCAATAATACACAACTTTCTCTGGAGGGTGTAAGAGGTAGCGAGAAAATAAAATCAAGCATTCAGGTATTATTGATGTTTAATAAAAATGGTTCTGCATTCAATGGAATATGAAATCCACATTTAGTTGAATATATTTAAATATTCATGTCATTTATCACATTCATGAATTGATCGATATGTACTGTTCCCAAGAGTAAAATGATGCACAGCTTTGTTTCAAATAAGTTCTTACATTATCTGGCATTGGTATTACTAATGAATCGCGCGCGTAGTACCTGATTAGGTTATACTCACGTTCACAAAAGTATACATAAAGGATCATGTGTAACTTGTTCTTCAGCATTATTCTCTAATCTACATCTGTACATCTATATCCATTAGCGTGATGACTTTTTTATAACCTCACTTCCTTGCATCATAATTTGATGATCTTTAATTAAAGATTTTATAAAATCTTACTTTCAATGTGAATTGATAACAAAATCTCACGCACAAAATGATTTTAAAAATTTAATTTATCAGTTTCTTTGCCTTTTTTTGAAGTCACTGTAAGCAGATATAAAATTGAACCCAAGCTTTAGAGTCACATTTACAACATTATATTGGATCATCAAACACACATCATCAACACACAATTATTCTGTTGGGTAGTCGTGCAGAACTGCAGATCGTTCATCAAAATCTTCAAAGCGAAACAGTTGATCAAAGAACCAATGGTCAACACAAGAGTAGGAAATTCACGAGCAAATTTTACGCAGTCTGTTCCGGGTTTCAGGCATCATAATATACGCAAGAAGGGTTATAATGGCACGCGAGTTCCAGCGTGCGTTGGTGATGTTTGGGAACTGTTGAAATTTTACAAAGGGGATATCATTTTTGTCAGTGAAGTGACGGAAGACACGAATGAAGTGGTAGAGAAACTTCATGTTGTCTCTCCTGCCGCCTGTTCCCTTAATCTCCGTTTTACTGTTGCTGAAGGCTGCTTTCAATTCATCAGAATTTCTTTTTAAATCCTGCACAAAGAAGTACTCAATCTTTGGTGACTTAGTCGACCCAAGGAGTTCATCGTCCATCACAATGCGAAGAACGCAATCCCACACATGGTGCTAGCAACTGATGAACTTAGGTTTGAGGTGACCTTTCTCTTCGAACATTTGTTACAGCCGAACAACATCTGTCTTCTTGCCGGTATTCAGGCTTGTGTCGGCAAAAATCATCACAACTGATCCCCATAGGTTGAACTTCTCTAATATATCCTGGAGTCCTCTGCGATTGTTTGATCTTTCTCATCTTTCAGTTTCATCACAGACAACTTAATTTTGTTTTGCTTCATTCTTGAGGATCACAACATGGTATTCAAAGCTATCATTGCGTTTGTCGTCAAAATGAATGCTCCACTTCTCCAGATGAAGCGTGCTCACCAAGGGCTTCTTCATCTGAGCGGCTCTCGTGTAGATTGCTGACATGGGGTTGTCATTTCAATGCCCCCTCCAGAAAGCTGGCGGGATATATTTGCTTCTCCGGAGAACGACAGCTTCAAGCTTGTAAGAAGGGGTCTTGCAATACGTGTTGGGTTATGCTTCCTTGTGCTCGTTGATGTTTCTTTCTCATCCTCCCAAGGACTGTCTTTGCTGTTGTCGTATGAGTCCGTGCAACTTTTGGAACAACGAGGTGAAGTTGAGCTGGTAAGTCTCTACCATTGCCTTCCTTTGCTTGGATGGGATTCGCACTAGCACGTTTGCCAGTGGAATAACCAATGTGGACCTTGCACCCAATGTGCAGTTTGTGTAGGTTCTCATTCTCTTTGCTAATCCATTCGCCTTTCACCTTGGCCATGGCAAACAGTTCATTCAATGAATCAAAGTTTTGTTTCTTTCTGCATCGCTCATATTACTTCAGGTTTACCAGTTTTACACAAATGGCTTGATATTACATGCGCTAAGTTCGGTGTTTTTCTCCATAAGGCTATAAGCTCCACAGCAATTAGACCGATCATTCTTTTCGTTATTTGGCAGTGGATTCAAGAAATTTTAAGCGTCCAATGATGTGGTTTTTCAGGGGCATGCGACTCCGTTCACTCAAGGGTGCTTCATAAATTGCCACGTTGCGTCTTCTTGAAGGTAGAAAGAATGTAGAAAGAATTGCTATGTAAGAT
>JAHLJT010009436.1:126539029-126593146 GCA_031308135.1 Acheta domesticus | reverse complement strand
AACTGCAAGTAAGATAATTTTGAGCGTAGTAAGATGTACTACTGTTGTTTCAAAACTTTTTCAACTGCATATAAATTGAATTCTGACAAGAAGGTAGAACCAATATAATTTCTTATGTAAATACACGAACCTCCGTAAGCAGGGCCCTTATTTGATTCCTTCGCTCTGCAATACGATCCTGCAAGGTAAAAGCTAGGAATTTGGAGTGTGTTTAATTCATTTGAGACAACCAATGTTCTGTAAAGCAAAAAACATCTATTTGTCTTAGATCACATTGTAATGCTGCCTCGATAAATTCATTTTATTTGAAAGAGATTGCACATTATGATGCATTATTCGAATCTTTGTACCTACACGGATGTTTTTCTGCTGCATCTGACTGTAGTTGCTATTATTTATTTATTTATTTAATTTTTACCTCGAGTGCGTGGTCGAAGGAAGTATCGTGTCCCAGCAGTGACAAGAGGTGAGGAAGGAGGGTGACAGATGTAGAGGAATGAATAGTGGGAGAGGTAATACACGGATTAGGTTCAGGGGATACAGTAATTGGGTCAAAGGGGTCCCAGGGGATGGAAGAGAACTAGGAGATGTGGGTGGGGATGGGTCTTGGGCAGGACACTGCCAAGTTTGTGAAATGATGTGTTTTGCAAGCTCGCTACCGAGTGCATGTTTTCGACAAGGTTCAGGTGAAGACCATGTCAGGTGAAGTGTTTTTCTGAGAGAAAGTTTAGCTCAAACAATTTAACATGTGTGTCTCTCAGATGCAGTTCAATTGGTTGTTTGCGTGACTAATTTCTTTGCATAGTATGGGCTTGTTGTACCAGAAGGGCAGAGTCGAGACTACAATGTTCGTGTTTGGGCGCACGTTGTAATTGGTCAACATGTTCTTCAGGCGTAAAGTGACACCCAAATTAGTGTCATTCTGCCCTCCTATGATAATTACAGTATCCCGTTGGTGAGGGTTTTTGTGTGCGTGTCCAACTCACTGTCACGTCGGCAAACCTCCCGTTAGGTTAAACACACACATGGCAGAGAAATTGGTTGGGAGTTTCTCACTGAGCATGGAGGAATTTGTCGCCCATGGCTATCTGCTAAAATGAGTACCTTTTTGGTGGCTCAGTGGGAATGTCCTTGTTTCTGGTGAGCCAGTTGCGCAACTCTACGTTCCTTTGTTACTTTGCGCTGCTAGCCTGTTTGCGTTGGTTTGTGAATGGACGTGTCGATGATGGTGGGGGTGGTGAGGATTGGGAAGGCAAGGAAACTTATTGTAGTAGTCTAATACAGAAAATCTGTTTTGAGTCGTGATTGGTGGTGGTGATTGTGGTTTTTGCTTCCGCGAATGGACGGTTGGAGGTTTTTGCGGTGTTGCCTATTGTTGTCCAACCGTCTGTGTTTTGAACGACCCTCTTCGAGCCTTCGGATATGTTCATCTAAATTACTGTTGATGTGTGTGAAGGCTTTCAGAAGATCGGCTTTGAGAGCGTAGAGAGTAGAGAGTGTATAACGATTAGTAGCCATGTCACGAATGCGTGTCAAGTGCGTGGTAAATATGAAAATAAGTAATAGATAATTCAGAATACTACAAAAAAACTACTCCCTAACTTATCTTTTAAATTTAATTGTATTAACTTATTTAAATTACGTTACGTATTTATTTAAAAATAACGGTGATCTGATTCTAATTAGTATTTAAATGTGATTAATTAAATTCAAAAAGCGTTCAGTGTGTTTAATAGATTAAAGCTGCAAAACTAATAAATACAATTAGATTACTATACTTTACCTATTGAAAGGCCACGAAATTCACCACTTGCCACAAATTAAATATAAAGTTCAAGTCTTTCCGTTACTGTGGTTACGAAACTTTGAATTTTTATGTTTTCACAATTTTCACAACACTTTCACTAATAGTTTAAAACTTTACGCAAATTTCAATTAATTTACAGAGAAAATTTAATATTAATGGTCTTTACACTGTTCAAATGAACGTTTGTCCGTTACGCCGTCTTTTAAATCAAATGTTTGGATTACTTCTTTTTTCACTGCTTCCGACAATATAAATCTCTTTCAGCTTATCTGTAACAAATAAACAAGTAAAGAAGACAGTTTAACAGCAAAAGTCACCTGAAATATGTAGAAAAGTAGCTGAAAATTAGTAAAATATTGGAGCACAGCCACAGCACGTCAGTCACGTCAGTGGTTGGATCTACATTCCGGTCTCTGTTACCCTGACGTCCATTACTTTCTCAGTTAAATTACTGTCTAGTGATTACGTAATCGATCACAGATCTTCTTCCTCTTACCTTATCTCCAAGTGAACATATGCTTATCTTTATGTTGGAAGTGACCGTTTCTAATTATAAGTTCATGTTGTTCACACAGTTGAATCAATCTTCTTCCATTTGAATTTTCACCTCTTCTCCATGTTGTCCAACGACTTTTGAGTTCCGAGATTTTCCCACTCTTGCATTAAATCTCCCAATAAAATTAGTTCTCTATTTACCCCACATTCACTGATTACCCCATCCAGTTTGAATAAAATTGATCCAAAATATTAGTGTCTTCATTTTCATTTGGAGCATACACTCCAAGGATCGTCATTTTGTATCTAAACTTTCCAAATTTACTTTAATCAGCCTCTCATCTATAGCTTCCCAACTTTTAATATGGTTTCTAATTTATTTTTTATGACTATGGAAATCCCTTTACTACCCCTCTGATCTTTTGTACTCCACTCCAAATATGAACATAGGGTCCAATCTCTTCTATACCGGAGCCTTTTTTCTTTGTCTCACTTAAGCTTGCAATATCCATATTTAAATCTTGAAGTTCCTTAATTACTTCCTGTACCTATTTTCCCAGACCTTGAGTATTCCATGTTCCAATATTCATTATCCATTTCCTTTGCCTAGTTGTCTCCGGTTACCGTCCGTTTTTTCATGATTAGGCCTTTTAGCATTTCATAGTTTTTACATGGACGATGAGGAGCTGGCCCATCGTCCTAACCCCCTACAAGGAGGACCAGGATTTTTGTTTAGTGTTTACTCCCCTAGGAGGTTGGCGTCACCATGCCTTTGAGCTCCTCCTGCCCAGATCTCTTTAGGAATCTCCTAGTTCCATTGGCGAGATCATACCAGTATCTTTCGTCCCTAGATCGAAATGAAGGCTAGGATTTCTGCCTAAATCTTCGAGGTAATATTCGTCATTTCGAGATCCTCTTCTGCGCGCTGTCCTCTTCTCTTCTTGCGCCCCAGTCCTCTTCTGGAGTACTTTTTCGTCTGAGCCCTCCCTCTCGACCTGTCCGGCAAGGGAGGCCCTACCAGTAGCTACGCTACCGCCGGCATAGCCAGACCAAATAAAATAGAAAACTAATAAGAGAAAGTCTGTCCATTCTGTAGCATCTCTAGTTTACTTTCTCTACTAAAATGTAATTTTAGCTGTTCCCGATGTTAATATTTAACTAGAGACGATTTGTTTATATTATTGTATTTACGAGTAGATGTACTTGAAATGACGTCATATAGCATTTCTCCCAAATTCAAAAGTTTTCTGTTAAAAGTCCGCGTTTTCAGACTCAACATTCTCAAACGCCATTTTCTCAAAAACGGCTCCACATTTTATCTTCAAACTTTTCCTACGAATAGTATTAATTGCATTAAGATGGCAAAGTTCATATTACTGTATTCTTTAGTTTTTCAAAAAAATATACTGTCACCATCCATACTACAACCTTGCGCGGTAAGGTCGAATGACTCAAGCGTAAATATGCTTGGAATGTAACATCCATAAAGTAGACGTCACAAAAATAATTGTTACGAGTAAGGATATCTTACTCAGTAACCTTGGGTCTTGGGATCGTTTTTCAAATTAAAAGTCAAGTACTAGAAGTGCAACTCAGAAAGAGTATATTCCTATAAAGCATTCAAATATTAAAATGAAGGGCAGTTAGGCAATTACTGTTACATTTAAATTCCCACCTAGTCAAATTATCCTTGACACATTTATTGTAATTTAAACACAATGATCACAAAAAACCACATAACCTGAAATAATCACATTAACACACATAACCTGAAAAGAAAATACATTTACCCAAACATTTCCTATGCGTACCTAAATATAAGAAGTATAATGATACCTTTTACTAACGTGCAATTAAAACATATCCACAATGCACTTGTCAAAAATAACATAAAGTGAAGCTTAATTATTTATAAACTAGCTTGTACCCGGTGCGATGCTGCCGCAGAAGAAATAATTGAGGAACTATTTTTCTCCCCCTCTCTCTTTCTTTCCCCCTTCCCTTTTCTCCTCTCTTTCCCTCTCTTTTTTTCCTCCTCTCTTTTCCCCCTCTCTCCCTCACCCTGTCTTTATGGTACGCGCCATGCACCCGAGACGCCCCATGGCACCGCCCTGCAGCAATAAAACTCACATGGATGGGAATTGCATTTATCTGAAGCGCCATCATGTGCTGTAGCACTGTACTATAGCCCGTGTTCTTCCCACAAGTGCAAGCAATAATTTTTTAATTTAAATCCAGTTGCTAAATTAAGAAAAAAATCTCCTAACATGTGGTGCAGCCAGAATTCCTGTTTTGTGGGTCCTTGATTCCGAAAAACCAATTGAAAGCAAAACGTCTGTCCGCCTGTCTGTGAACAATGCTAACGACTAAACCACTCAGCCGATTTTCTCCAAAATTGATACATTCCGATACATCTGGCTGATCTCGTGGCCTCTTGAGTTTGAAACTGATATTTTAATTTTGGGGGTACTTTACATGAAGCCCTCCGGACATTTTCAAAATTTTCTCAAAAACGGCTCCAATTTCTTTCTTGTTTTTTGAAAACTCAAAAATTTTCTTTGAAAAACTTCAAATTACGCATTTTTAGTAGCGCTTAAACTTCATTTTCTTAACAGCGGCTACAACTTTTTAAAAGAAAATTGCCATTCTGAAGGATGTTTTCGTTGTTTTGTAATATTCTAAAATTAATATTACCGTTCTACAATTATGAACCAAAAAAATGAGAAAATGTCAAAAAATGTACTTTGGCGGCGATAGATGGTAGCTGGTTTTGTCAGTGAAATATATTTATCAAAAATACATCCTCAAATAAGGTGATGCTTAATTTTTTTGAAAATACGAGTAGTTGTTCTATAATTTCGTGAGAAACATAATAACCCGCTGCAAATTTACTGTGCTTCAGATAGCCAGATGCGTCGTAAAGTAGAATTTGCAATTTTGTACATCATTTCTTTGTTAGTTTTTACATTCGACCTTTTAATACATTAATCTTTAAAGAAATTATTTATTTTCAAATATTTGAATTAAAAATTGCTATCTCTTTATGGGAGTATCGACAATGAAGGGAATGCAACAATTGGATTCCGTTTCGCTCTCGCGAATTTCTGTTAATTACGCGTCATTGTTGTGCCTTCATGTAGCTGTATTGTATCAGGCTTTTTTTTGCAATACAAGTTTAGAAAACTTTTGTGTTATATTTTTATGCAGTTTTAGAATTCACATAGTTTTAACACTGCGGTGTAAATAGTGAGTTGTTCGCTTCTTGGTTGAATTGGACGTTTTCATAATAGCTTAGATGTTAGTAGGGCAGAAAGTGCAATATTTCAATACTATGTAGCTGTTTACAAAAATACTAGAACGTATGTGCTGTTGTAGCGCTACTAGTTATATATTAGATGAATTTTCGGTATGATTATTTTTAATGAAGTTTTCCGATATCCGATTCTTGAGTTAGAAATGGTTTAATTAACCCGACTTTGTTTATTTACTTAGATTCTACATGTCTTGAGCGTGCGGGATAATATTGAGAAGCGCCGCACCAACAAAGAAGTAATAGAATGTTGAAAAATATCTCATCCTATAGAATACAATGTGAAAAATGTTTCTTTGGCCTCAAAATTTTGGTTTTTAAGGTCACAGAACGCTTCATTTAGGAGTTATTTAACGATATAGATTCGAAAATCCTCCTGCGTGTAGCGGGTTGCATTCACATGGATATTTAGTTTTTTTATTCTTCAGCGCCATGTAGCGCCATTTTTTCGATACTTAATAATTTATTCCGCTATTCGAGATTAATCCAACGTAACAGAGATAATTAAAATTGGTCCAGTCGTTCTTGAGTAATAAATGGTGTAACGAACATGACTTTGTGACCCATATATTAGGCTGTATGGCAAAAAAAAATAGAATTCAATGGCTTAGTGAAAACTATTAAATTCAGCATCCTCGCCGATTGGCAGGCGTCAGCATTCGCGTGTTGTACCTTGTTTCTGAAAATTATCTCATAATTATAGTCAGACAAGAACAATGCCCATCTCTGCAATTTTCTTTCCATATTGTCCGATACTCGCTATGTGGGATGAAACAATGCCACCAACGGTTTGTGGTCTGTAATTATAATAAATTTATTACCAAACAAATAATCATTGAATTTCCTAACACCATTTATTACAGCTCGCGCTTCCTTGTCTATTTGCGAGTACCGCTTCTAATGAACATAAGCACTATGGATGCAAACGCTATTGGTACGTCTTCGCCACTCTCGTTCTTCTGTGACAAGACCGCGCCAATTCCGTACGCGGATGCGTCTGAAACTAATGTAACGATCTTTTCTGAGTTGAAATGCGAGAGATTCACTGCTTCTACCAGCTCCTTCTTAATTATGTCAAACGCTTGTTGACACGTCTCCGACAAAACAAAACGTGCTTCTGTCCTCCATAGCGCGTTCAAGGGCGCTGCCACTGTCGCAAACTGATTAATGAAATTGGCGTAATAATTGGCCTTACCCATGAATGACTGCAGCTGCTTAATGTTGACTAGGGCTGGTAGCTGTATTGTAACCAGACGTGTAGGTTGGTTGTGGGGAATTTCAGTGGGAACTTGGCTCTTTTCTGAAATTTTGAAAAAAGAAACACAGTAGTTACCACAGAACAACATTTAATTGGATACGCTTTGAAAGCAAAACAAAAATTACAGAATGACAATAACATTGACCATAAAAAGGAAAACAAACAAAAACCATTTGACAATATCAAAAAACATGAAGAGGATAATCAACAGCAAAATTATAAATTTTAAAGTTGGCACAAATTAGAATCCTAGCACTATCTTCTGTGACAAAAATAAATTGAAATTCAACAAATTGAATAAAAGAGATCTCTGGGGAGAGGAATGCACATAAAGTTACATCAGAGGGAAGAGCACAGGCATTTCGGACGACAGAATGTCGTAGTACTTTCTGTTTACAAAAATTGCAGTTAACCTTCCATCAACATACACTGCATTCATTAGAAATTTCTTGCAAAGAATTCATTGCAATTACCAAGATATAATTTGCGTACGATGAAAATGAATAAATACACAGTTGTGAAAACACAGAATATTACAAAAAGTTGCTTCAAAAAAACTAAACGTGTGTTTACTACATAAATGTAAAAATTAACATTTATTAATTATTCATAAATAGCACAAGGTGTTTTTCTAACTTGACTTGGATTTTACACTATCATCCAAATTTTCTTTTTAAAGACAGAAGCTGCACTTGCATTTTATTAACATAAAAATATTCTTTCACAAATCAGTGATGTTCTCCCCTAAGAAAGACTACTACTACTATTACTTCAAATATCTTTTGAAAATAGTACACAATGACTATGAAAATACCAATGGGAAGGATATCTCCTTTTAGCAAGAATGTTAATGGTAAAAAAACAATCTGACAGTGAACTACAGGAACAATACATCAACCTGCATTCTATAGTCAATTGCTTCAAAATTCTCACTTCTTTTTAGTGTCATATACAAAATTATTTTGTCTTGAACACCGACTTTAATTCGGTGGCCGTGCCGTTCGCCACCATCGCAAAACTCACAGCGAAGAAAATGCGGCTGCAGACACTCTAACGTGCGCGTAAGCACAACGAGTCCTCTATGTAACCACGTCGTATTCCAGTACTCCAAGACCAGACACCTCCGTTCCGTCGATCGTGCCTCTAGCCACCATTGACACAAACAACCTCTCCTTTCTCGCTAACTGGGCTCGCGGCTACACCATCAGCTTCCAACCTCACACCTCAGGTTCTCGTAACATTCTCCTCCCATGTTCCCTGCCTTCAGCAAGCTACCACCATACTTTTACGGAATCTCTATTGCAACTTTATTCCCTGCCTGCAGTCAGATACCACTATACTTTCATGGAACCTCTATTACAATATTATTCCTTGACCGAGGCCGACCGCGGGCGCAGTGGTTTCCTACCAGGCGGCGCGCACGTGTAGGCGGCCGTCGCGCAGGGATTTTAATTGCCTAGTGTGACCACACTAAGGTTGGTCACAGTATGATTGCTTGTAGATTTTCTGTCATGGGTCTCACTCCTTTGCTGTCAATCACGTGTCCCAGGAATTTTATCTTCTTCTTGAAAAATTCACATTTCGACAGCTTCGCCTTCAAGTCTTCTTGCTGTAACTTAAGTAACAGGTGTTCCAAATTCTGCATGTGCTCCTCATTTGATGCACCAGTGACAACGATGACATCTAGGTAGCTGATGCAGCCTGGGACCTGGGCTATCACCTGCTCGATGTAGCGTTGAAAAATTGCCGCCGCTGATACCACTTTAAATGATAACCGCTGGTACTGCAACAATCCTGTCAGCGTGTTAACCGTTAATCACTTTTTTGACTCCTCATCCACGGGCTGCTGTAAATATATTTCCTTTAAATCGATTCTCGAGAAATATTTCCCGCCAGAGAGCTTTTGGAACAAATCATCCTGCCTTGATATTGGATACTTCTCAATCTGCAGCTGCGCATTTACTGTTGTTTTGAAATTTCCGCATAAACGGATGCTCCCCTCGAATTTCTTAACGGGCACTAGAGATGTTGCCCAATCACTAAAATCCATCGGTTTTACTATCTCATCTTCTACCATCTTCCTAAGCTGCTTACTGACCTCTTCCCTAAGTGCCAACGGTACTGCCTGCGCTATGTAGAATTTCGGCTGCACCTCAGGTTTCAGGTGTACGTGAGCATCAAAATTTGCTGCTTTACCTAGCTGGGGTGCGAAGAGATCCGCACACGTCTAAGTTAATTCTTCAATCTTACTTAAAGGTACCTCTTCCGATAACATGTTCACCTGTTCTTGCACCTTGAAACCGAATTTATTGAATGCATCTAATCCCAAGATATTCGATGTATTGTACTTATTTAACACCCATATCTTTATCTTACTTACTACTCCTTTACAAGTTGCTACTATCTTTACTACTCCTTACACTGTTATCGGCTTTTTTCGAACGTTCTAAGCTGTATAGCTGCTGTGGTGTATTTTGGCGCACCGATCTTCTGATAGGTAACTAAATTCATCAGTGTTACGGGTGAGCCCGTGTCTATCTGAAATTCCACCGCTGCCTTGTTATCAAGTTCGCACTGATCTTCCTATCGCCGTCACTGTTTAATACTTCATTCATCTGACATGCTTCATTACAATCCGTATCTGCTGCTTTACGTGATCTGGTATTTTTCTTAGCTTTTGCGGTGCACACCGACTGTACGTGCCCTGCCATATTGCATCTGAAGCATTTGGAATTGAAGAATCCACACGATAACGAAATGAAGAATCTACGCGATATAAAACAACCCCGACATGATTTGAGCTTGCTACTGTCCTCGGCTTTCCGAACTGCTGCGTTATCCCTGGCCTCGGAACGCTGCACTTGCTCCGTTCTCTCACGTACTTGCATAACAGCGCGTCCTGATTCCATTTGTTGTGCCGTCGACGTAGTAACCTCGTGCACCGATGCTACGTTTCCTACTTCATCTAACGTCGGATTGTTTCTCTGAAATGCTTCATATCTCACTTTCTCCGCAGGAGTATGCACCTCTAACATGAGCCTAATCAGACTCTATGCGTATGACCTCTCACATTCGCAACTAAACCCGCAGTCTCTGGCTAAACCTTTCAAATGTACTACCCGTTGTGCATGTGACTGCCCCGGTTGCATTCTATTCTGATAAAATTTGTATCGGGCAGCTATTACATGTGGCTCTTTGATATAGAACTTGTTAAGCTTATCCATGATCTCGCTAAACTTCAGATTCTCTACTGGTTAATGTGGGATAAGCTTCTGCAATAATTCATACAGCTCACAACTAGAAATACTTAAGAATAACGAGCGTTGCTGTCCTCGTCTATTACCTTGTAGAAAGTCAGGTGTTGCTGCAACCTCGCAGCGTACGAGCACCATTTCTCCTTGCGCTCGTCAAAACTGGAAGAATGGCATTACCTGCCGCTGAGCCGTTGGCGCGACCATGGCCTGACAACTTGCAGTAAGGCCGTGTTCTGCTGTTGCTGGCGCTCCTTTCGTATTTCCTGACATTCTTCCTGCCGTTGCAATTGTTGCTGTATCAGCGCTATCAGCTGTGCCGTCTGATCGCCTGAAACCATCTTAGTTTTCCACGTCACGTGTAAAATTGTTGTATACTGAATCAAACACGTACTCCTATTTTCTGCAACAATTTTAGTTGACCAATAATACAACAAAACCATGCCAAACAATTTGTCGGGTCTCAATAGCCAGTAGATACAATTATTGCCAGGTCGTTTTTATAGATAGTCAATGCCATGTTCAAAAGAATATTCCAGATCTTGCGACAATACAGAGTTACGATACTACTACAATTTACAGCTTTGATGACACCCAGGACCTTTTAACTCCCATGTAACGTGGTGGAGACCATTAATGTGGCGCGCTCTCCTCTACCATCTTCTTTCAGGAACTAAAATACGAACTGTTGCCAAAGATACTAGAATCTTACGTGGCTGCTGCGTAGGTTTGCGAGACGCAAGCAGGCTCGTCGTGTTACAAAAAATAGCATCGATGTTTGCGCGAAAACATTTTTCGTATTTCCCAGAAATTAGCCAATTTTTATGTGCAGAAGTTGGCGAGCCTAACTGCAACTGTACTGGCGCCTCCTATAGTAGCACCCTCGAGCTTTGTTTCCGGTTTTGATGGAGAGTTGCAAGGCCCTGATGACACGCGTAACACTGGTGAAGCGGTGGTCGCCGTCGCTGCGTGCTCCCACGCGGGGGCCCCCTCCGCCGGGGAGGGGGGGCTGCTTCGTGTCCCTCCCCTGCTGGGCAGCCACGGGCTACCTTCTGGCCCGTGGCGCCGCCGGCGGGCATTTCGAAGTGCCCGCTCAGGCGGACATTACAGTCATCATCTAAGAAAGTGTGTCACTTTAGTAGTGACTTCATACACACTATGAACAGGTAAATGCGTAAATGCTCTTTTATTGTATACGAAAGAGCCTGAAAACTAGAACAGATTCGATTTTTTTTTGTTTGTCCAAAAGTTTTGCAAGGGAATAAATGGAAGGACGAATACTGAATATTCAGCTGCAAGAAGAAGTAAGAAAAAGAATTTACAACATATTAGGTGATGATAAAACGGAATCTAATGACAGCAAGAAGGAATAAATTTCAACATGGCGCAAATACTGTTTCAATTGTTCCAGAAACCTCAGTAAAAAGTCTCACTTATGCCTCTGTAGTGAAAACACAAGGGTCGTAAGTGTTCTTCTCTTATTTGTTTAATACATTGTACATACATAATATTATAATTAAATATAAATTGTGAGTGATGAGAAAAATAAAGTTTGAATTGCATTTATGTTTGAATATTGCGCCATTTCATTCAATAATCAAACTTTTTAATCAAATGCTGTTAGCAGACAAATAAAAATAATCGATATTAGGATATTACAAATGAAATTTCGAATTGTAAAATCATAACAAATTAAATATTATGAGAGGAGTCAATTTCATTCCATGTCTGTTTTCACGTACCCGATTTTTATGTCTATAGTCAAGAGTTAATTAAAGTTATAAGAGCCACTTTTGAGACATTTTTGAAAGTAATGTTGAGACCCCTTAATTACCTCCCCGGAATCAAAATATCCGTTTCAAACTTCCAGATCGATCGGGAAATATCAATTTTGGAGAAAATAATCAAAAATACTTAATTTGGATATTTGTTGATGTAGTGTTGTGAAGAGAAAGGCCGACTGACAAACGAACAAATGAATGGATAGGCGGACGGGCGGACGGACGAAGAACAGGCAAGTCGCTTGAAAAGAAAATCGGTGTCATGGGCCCCTGAAACGGATTATTTTCCTTTAAAATCTCTGCATTAATTACTTGCACGATCACATAACGTTTTATATGGAAAGAAAAATGGGTATTTGATCTTCCCGTTTCCTGTTCACTACATTTTAAGATGAATGTAGTTATGCCTTTTTCTCAACTTATCAAGAGTCAACATCATATATCCTCACAGCAATTACCAGCCACATTGTTTTGTAATTAGACAAAGGAAAACCGGTTGGTTGCACTGTATATAAAGACGACGTTCTGGATAAACGTACCAGTCATCTGTTCTTGAAGTACACGGTTCGATGCTCGTGCAGGGAACATAAAAGCTCTGGAAATCACAATTTATTTAGCTGCGTAAAGGTAGGTATTATCGACAAAGCTGGAGAAGTGAAATTGCAGGGCGATCTGTGAAGTTGACCTCTTATAATGTTAATGATGATACAAGTTGTAAGATTATTAGCATCACTAATCTCCTTCAATATGCAAATTATGTGAAAAACATTTTCTTTTTAGTTTAACTGAGTATTTTTTAATGAAAATATTTTACTTAAAATGAAATAATATTGACTTTGAGAAGAACGTTCTCTTTTAAGTACAAGCAAAAATTCTATGGGTATTTAAGAAAACCATAACAGAGCCTTCAATATAGTGCTTTGGGCGTGATCCTGAACAGGGTCATTTCATATTAAATCAACACAGTTTTAATTAAAATTGTACCTCACCATTTCAGATTCAGACGAAATTTGACACATAAGTAGTATGAAGAATAAGAAAACTACAAATTTTGAGTAAAATATTTCCACCCGTTTGTGAAAAAAAGCCATGTAAAATTTTACAAAACTGGGTTCCCGAAAATTTTTAAATTGATGTAGAAGCTCTCCAAATTAAGATAGAGAGCAGGAATATGTGGCCGCGTGACGTCGTTCGCGTGAAGAATCGTTCGCGTTCTCTTCAGTATTTCTTGACGACTGAGGCCTCATTCACAATGCAAACTTAAACGTAATCGTATCATAGTCGCAAAACCGAGAAATGAGTTACTAAGCGAGACCATTCACAATGCCTTGACGTAACCGTAGACGTAAGTCCGTAAACTTAAAAGAGTTCACAAGCTCCGTGTTTTTACTTTAAGTTTACATCGGAATTCTACCAAAGACCAATCAGAGAGCAGCATGGAAAGTCAATTTCAGATTGTGTTCAGGCAGTTTGTGGTTATGTCATTGTTATTGTAAGGTAGAGAACTAGTTTGCGAATAATTTTGATGCGTGTAGTTAGTTCAAATGAATATTTGGATGATTTTTGTTGTGACTTTCAGTTGACAAGGCCAATAAACTACGGTAATTATGTTCGACGTTCGACTCGTGAATGTAGTACAAGAGAATACGTGTTTATAAGATTGAACATTAAACAACAACTACTCGCATACAGTATATAGAGACATATCAATAGGAATGTAGAAGACAATACTGGAAACCATAATGGAAAGATCTTTTCACCATGATAGAAACGATTCGATCAAGTTTCAGTACGTTGAATTCTGATTGGTTCAGGTAAAACTTACGTTCCAGCTTACGTTCGTCATTGTGAATGCTTGTTTTTACGTGTAAATTTTACGGCTAAGTTTACAGCGTTACGTTACGTTTAAATTTGCATTGTGAATGAGGTCTTACTGGCTTCGCGTGAAGAATCGTTCGCGTTCTCTTTAGTATTTCTTGACTCTAACGGATTTAATTAACAGGAAAGCATTCCCATCAGTTCGTAGGGTGCCAGGCAGAGCCGGCAAGCGCCGGTAGTTTCTACTGGCTTCTCTGCTCTATTATGCGTGAGTCTTACCTAATACTCTCGGCTCGACAGACTCACATATGATTTCAAGCCAATGCGCCCAAGATGTAGGAAGTATTATTTAGGCTTCAAAATATTAGCATAATTTTATCTAAAACGTCATAGATAAATCAAGAAAATTTGTTATATTTTGGAACACTATTACAGTTTGCAGAGGGCAAAGATATTAGTATTGTTGATTAATAGTTCGTTGCTTAGTGAGGGAAAGGTCGTCTAGCAATAGGCTAATATTTTTTTCAACAAGAAAAATTTGTTTGGTAAAAAATACAGTTAAAACAATGTTGCTGCGAAATTTGTAATCCAAAAAGAAAAATGTGAATACTTTCTAATCCCGATCTGATATGTGATGAGGTAAGGATTTTTTTCGTCAAGCATCATGCGGTCATCTTCAAATGAAGGGAAAGAGAAATTCTACTTTTTTATTGATATATGAAATGATCTCCCTTCCCTCATATACATGGAAGTTCTCAACTGGTTGTTGTGTTCGGAAATGCTCGGCGTCGCAATACTATTTCAGCGATGTTGTTCAGTAACGATTTCGTATCAGCTGTCAGAGAGGATTTAATAACTATTTTTTACTTTCCCGTATACATACGTATTGTGGCGTCATTTAATTACTCAGATACAGACACGAAGGATTCGTAAAAAAACAAGTTTATTAATAACTAAAGGAATATATACAATGTTGCACAAGTTCATTTACTTTATCCGTGCTTTACGGAACCCTCCTAAGAACAGCTTATCTTAGCCTCCACCCGCGACTGCCTTGCGAGTCCCCCACTCGCCCTTGCTTGACCGCAAGGTACAGCGAACGCTTGACCGCGTCGCTAAAGATGAGACTGACGTTTCCCCCGGACAAGTGCGGCCGCTCGCCCTGAAGCGCAGTGCGTGAGCACTTAATGAAGATACCAATTCGGCGCCAATGTATGGCGCCAATTCGGTGCCAATGTCGCAAATGTATCCTGGCTAATATGCCCTTACCTCACCTTAAATAGATTCGGTCATACGACCGACCGATCACATGATTTACTCCAACTCCGTAGCTAAAGTGACGTGGGTGCCCCACGTGACCTCCCTCCCAGAGCTTTGTCGGCGCCGTCTGCGACGTACACAACCGACCACTGTGACGTGTCTTGCCGCCCCCTCTGGCCTCCGCGCCCTTTCTACCTCCTGGCTCAGCCTAAACCCATCTTAGACACCCCCCCTTCCTGCTCAACCTAATGGTCTGTCTATTTGTGGCTTCCATAGACAAAGGCACATCCTGTCTTTTATGTATGCAAGCGTCACTATGCCACAGTATATACGGAGCAATATACGAAGTAAAGGAAAAGTTATATAATGCTGCGCGAAACAAAGGCGGATTTTCGACAGAAAAAATTTCATTGCCAGGCCTGATAACAAAAAAGTAGATAAATCCAGTTGCAAAATGAAGCAAACAAATCCCCTAACGCGTGGTGTAGCCAGAATCCCTCTTTTTTTGGGTCCTTGATACCGAAAAATCAATTGAAAGGAAAACGTCCGTCTGTAAACATTGCTAGTGCCTAAACCATACGTACGATTTCTTCCAAAATGGATATTACTCGATCTGGTTCGAGTCGATGCTTTGAGATTTTGAAAAATATTCTATGAAATTTGGGAGTAATTTACAGAAGGCCCCCAGGACATTTTCAAAATTTTCTCAAAACACGGCTCCAATTTTTAAAACTTTTTTGTAATAATAAAGTACAATTAACTTATTAAGGTGTAAATTAATCTCATTGAAATTCAGATTTAAATAGTGACGCTGCCAAAGCACATTGCTCCGCAATATTATAGTTCTACATAATACACCAAAAGTGTTTTCAACCAGCAATTTTTTTCCGTTCCCAGAACCGAAATCAGATCCTGAAAGTTAAGGTGCCGGTACTTATACCACTGCGCCACTCTAGCACCGTATGGGCGAACATAGCCATACAATGAATCGAACCGAGCCATAAAAAGGTAAATGCATGATATGAAAACAATTGATATGATGGTACATACGTTTTACCAAGAAGAGATCTGAAAAATTGTTAAAAAGTTAAAAATTCAAAAATTGCATGCAGACACTTCCAGTTCGTTTATCGTAATTATCAATATTTGTGATTCGAATGGATTCACATGGTTTTCAAAGAAGTTTCTAGAATTCCGAATTATTCCTGTGACAACAGAGAATTTTAACAAAAAGCATTCCCCGACCAGGACTCTAACCAGCGAATCTTCCCTCGAAAGAACTAGGCCAATGCTCGCCATTTAACCGCCGCAACCACCTTGGCTATGCATGGCAATTATAATGGTGATTTCATTTACAGCATTAGGAAGCTGAAAAATCCAGAGAATGTGGAAAAAATGTCCTTTGAGCGCCCAAAGAAAGTATCTGAAAAGATCATCATTCATAACAGAAAAACTAGTTCAAACTATAGAGATTAGAAAACTAAGTTTTGCGAGAAAGTCTGTGCCATTCTATAGATCCATCAGTTTATTTATATGCCGTCCCGTATTATACATATCGAGAAAATTAAAAGAAAATATTTGGAGCGGGTTTTGAGAAAATTTCTTAAAGACATGACATTTCTTAGAGAACTAATTTTGTAGAATATACTTTGTCTGAGGCAAAAACCTCTCTCTACAATGTTGTAGTTTTAAAAATATTTCTTTCGAATTTTTCCAAAAACAAAGCATTACTTGGAAATAGGATTAGCGCCATATTTTCTACCGTCCCTTATTACGTAAGTCGAGAAAATGTAAAAAATAATTTCGAATAGTTTTTGAGAAACAAAATTTTGGTAAATTTCAAACGCAATGTAGGCAAAACCCACTTTTTTTTAAGTGAACACGACCTTATTTAAAGTGCTAATTTTGTACAACCGACTTTGTGCGAAGCAAAAATATCTATCTTAAATTTTGAAGTTTTGAAATGTTTTTTTGCGATTTTCGGAAAATTTTAGATATGAACGAAAAAGATACGTGCAGCGTTCTCTTAAACGTCCTTCGCACTATTCAACAACAAGATTTAATCAAAAAATTTGGAGCCATGTTTTGAAAACTTTGAAAATGTCCAACGGCTTCATGTAAAGTACCCCCCAAGGTTAAAATATCGGTTTCAAATTCCAGAAGCCTCGACATCAGCAAAATCGATTGGGGAATATCAATTTTGAAGAAAATCGACGGAAATGGTTAGGCGCTAGCGTTGACCACAGACGGACAGACAGACGTTTGACTGTCAATCGATTTTTCATTACCAAGTAGCAACAAAATATGGATTGTGGCTACACTACGAGTAAGAGGATTTTTTTCTCTAAATTTAGCAGTAGAATTTATTCAGTTTTTCGTTACCGGCGTTTTTCTGGCCTTACGAAGTATTGGTAAGGCGAGAAAGTAAACATGTTTTCAGCGGTTGATGTCGCTTACACATTGCACTAACGAGTTAGTTTGCAGCTGCTTCCGTGCGATAGCAACACAATGCAGTATTTTAACGCGGTTGACAAAGTCGGTGGTGTATATGTACGCACTGTTTTTAGTGTCTGGTGACGAAAATGGTTATATTTAATCCCCGCACACTTTATTTCTACACTGGATTTTTACGATAGTTGATCAAAGGTTAAGTTTACAATTTTGCAATTATATATTTTAAACAGAACGGTGATGGTAACTTTGTCTTTAGAAGAACGCCTACTCCAATTTTTTTAGATTCCCTAATTACGTGCAGATATGAAATCGGGCCACTTGGACGCACGTTTACAGTGGGATCAAGAAATCCGCAATTTTCTTTTTTTATTTTTCTAATGCGTTAATCGTTTTATTTCGATTAAAACTTCAAGAATGCTAATTTACTCTTGCTTTTACAGTTATCTGACCGTTATAGTAAACAAATACAAAAGATTTCCTGAAATCGGGAATATGCGGATTGTACGGATCATCAGCTTGAGGAATGTGTGGCAGCAATTCAGTCGGGAATAATGTCACAAAGACAAGCTGAAGCTTTCTTTAAAATAAGTCGATCGACTATGAAAAGGGGACTGAACAAATCCATTCAGAAACCGTGCCAAATAAAAATGTTTACTGAAGACGAATTAGTCTTTGCAAGGCACCTTGACCAAATCTGTAATTTCGGATTTCCTGTTGATGAACTCAATTATACGGTGTCCGGGAAGGAAACGTCGAAACTTCGAAAATAAGCTCTTAAGACAATTCTAAGCATATTTTGTCTAATAAATTACGTGGATATTCGAATGGTTGAGCAGCAATAAGCACTCAAAAGTTGGTTTGAAAAAATGATTTCTACGCAAAAATTTGCATTATGGAAGCACAGAAACACTCCAGAAGCATGTTAATTGTTTATTATTTACAAAAAATGAATATATTTACCCAGACAAAAAAAGTAAGCGAAAAATAAGTAAGGAGTCGAATTGTGTAAATTGGATGTTTTTTTATTTCTCGCTTAATATTTATTTCTGAACAAATATATTCATAGAAAAGAACAAAGCATTCTCATTCGTTTACGAATTAGCCATTCAAAATAAACACAGGAACATCTGATAACCGAAGAAGATCCCAAATTATGTGGCTTGTGAAATGACACTAACTTTACCACATATTCTTATACAGTGCCAAAAATATACCAAACTGAGAAACAGTTTGTCCTGTCCGATGACATTAAAAGTTTACTGAATGACAATACTGAAACTATAAAAGTAATGAAGTTTTTAAAAGAAATAAACATGTATGACCTTATATAAACTTTAAATGTAAACGAGTGTTTATTTATGTTATGCTAATTGTTATATAAATGTACTTATTGTGCTATGTAAACCTTATTTCTTCTTCAAACTAACAAAAATTAAAAAAAACAATGTCACTACATTTTACAAAACAGCTAACTAGTATAGCAGCCTTATCCCCTTGAATGGGTGTAATAAACTTTTTTATAATACTGAAAGTTGACATATTTTTGACTTATTCTAGTGCTTTTCTGTCATAAGAGAAACCAAAATAACTTACATGCTGCTTCATAACAACCATGTATGTATTTATGTGTTGAAAATAAGTGACATCAAGTGAAACATTCTCCACTATAGAACAAGGATTATACAATTTATTCTACCTACATGTTATTGCAAAACACAAAAAATACGTGCATTTTAAATTATACTATGTAACTTAATTAAGTGACAAGAGACCGAGATCATGTAATCTTAAAATACATTATGGTAGTTTATTGAATGCTGTGTATACCAAGTTACAATTAATAATGGAAAAGTTACTTTGGCTCTGATACCAAGTTTCATTTCTTCACTCCAATAAGATAAATAGAAAATTTCTAGTCAAATTTACAATTGTACTTAGCCATTTTACATGTCGAATAGAAAAATTATTAAGAATAATAAAATGTAAATAAATTGTCCCAGAAATGTGATGCATATTGTTGCTATTATATGCGGTACGTTTATAACAAGCACATTATACCATCATACTGTCATCATATAACAATGTAATAAAAATTCTGCGAATTTCTTGTACCACTGTTTGTAATACTTGTATTTTTATCATGTTATTTTTACCATTTTGTAACTCTTGACTAATTCAAAAATTATTAATCATTTGTACTAACATGTGATTGCTCATGACCAAGACGTTTGTGCGACCTTAATAAATAAAGCAAACAAATGTTCATTCATTCTATTTAAACAACAAAAATGTTTTTTTCTTTCCAGGATTCCATCATCTCTCGAAATCGTACAATATGGCACCATCAGACATAAAGGACTACATTTCAGTAGCAGATTTCTATGGTGGAAAATCTGTCTTTATTACCGGCGCTACAGGATTTCTTGGCAAGCTACTGGTAGAAAAATTGTTGTGGTCATGTCCAGGAATAGAAAAGATTTTTCTATTGATACGAAGTAAGAGAAATGAAGACGAAGAAAGTCGTCTAGCAACAGTTCTAGGTACACCTGTGAAGTATTTCTTATAAGTATTCGTTGACGTGAGTACTCATTGATAAAACTGTAGTATTACGGTGGCAAAGCTACAGTATGTTAATTTTCGAGGACTTTTAGGCCTGTAACCACTTTTGTAACTATATTTCAAGTACGCAAAGTATAAAAAGTGATTTTTAAATCAATGCTGCAGTTAAAGAATAGTAGTTCCTTAGTTTCATCTTACAATCACGGATTATTACAATACAGCTATCATACTTTTTAAACTATAATCGTAGGTTGTACAGTACTGATTCTTTATAATTCTTCCTGATGGAGCGTTTTCCCACCACCTAGTGCGGAATTTCTGCTCGGTTCCAGCTTCCGGGAACGACAGGGGCTAATGATAGGGAGTTTTCAGGCAGGTGCAGAGGCTCTACAGCTCTACAGTCCAGCCGACTACATTAAGATAGGTAGAAAACTAGTGGGGCTACAATCCGCACATACTTTCTCATATTATTGGAAACCGCTGTGTAGGATTGAATTATTGTACTTTCTGCCCTACTTTCTACAACCTTTGCTATTATTTGAAAACGTCCAATTCAACCAAGAAGTAAAAACTACGTGAATTCTAAAACTGCATAAAAATATAATACAAAAGTTTTGTAAACTTTTATTGAAAAAATAAACCAGATACCTTACAGCTACATCAAGGCACAACAATGACACGTAATTCACAGAAATTTGCGGCAGCGGATTGGAATTGAATTGTTGCATTCCTACATAGTCGATACTCCAATAAAGATGTAACAATTTTTATTTCCAATATTTGAAAATAAATAATTTCTAAAAGATTAATCTGTAAATGTTTAAGAAACGGTCGAACGTAAGAAACAAAGAAATTATAAACAAAATTGCACATTCTAATTTACGACGCATCCGCTGCCTGAAGCGCAATAAATTTGCAGCGCATATTATGTGTGCCACGAAATTATAGAATAACGACTCGTATTTTCAAAGAATTAAGCATGACCTTATTTGAAGATGTATTTTTGATCAATAAATTTCAATGAAGAAATCTGCTGCCATCTGTCGCCGCCCAAAGTCCATTTTTAGATATTTTCTCGATTTTTCGGTTTCTACTGGTAGAACGGAAATATTAATTTTAAAATATTAAAGAACACTAAAGCTTCGAGCTAAATTACAATTTCCTTTTAAAAATTTGTAGCCGTTTTTAAGAACATGGCGTTTAATCTCTACTAAAAATGCGAAAGTTGAAACTATTTTTCTCAGAAAATTTTTGAGTTTTCAAAAACTTTCGTTGAAAGTCCTTTGAAGTACTTACGCTCACAAATATAATAATGTTTACAAATTTCTGGTAATGTGCATCTTAAAGATTTGATCGACCTTTCAATAAAATTACATTAGTGTAATTTTTGAAAAAACAAAAAAATACCCCAAATGAACTTTACGTCATATTGAAGAGTAGATTTAGCACTATTCGTTCGGAAGGTTTGAAGAAAAAATTTAGAGCTATTTATGAAAAAATTAGCGTTTGAGCGTTTCCGAAAATGCGGAATATTGAGCTTGTTTTCACAGAAAACGGTTCGGGTTCTCGAGAAACTTTACTTGAAATTATTTAAAGAACATGTTCTCATTAATATAATAATGTCAACAAATCGCAGCTAATGTAAATATTAACTACGTGAGAGGCAAGTCAAAAAATTATATTTTATGACATATTCCATATTTGTCATCTAATAGAGTACATTTATCACTCTCCTTAACACAAGTTTAAAGAAAAAATTTGGAACAGTTTTTGAGAAAATCTTGTTTATGTACTTTTTAAAAAATTCACATATTGCACACAATATTGCGAGGAAACTACTAAAATTTTCAAACAAGTGTACATGACCTTAAAGAAAGAACTCACTGTGAAGAAAAAAATATTAGAAGGAAAAATCTCTATCTGCAATTTTGTAGTTGAAGGAAGACGCCGAATAAAATTTAAACTTTCACAATTTTCGAAAATTGAGAGTTATCTGTGAAAATCATATCTATGCCACTTTAACCCTTAACTGGTATCGTCGGGTCACATTTGACCCAGAAGAATTTCTTTTTTGTTTAAACCTTGCAATTTTGCCGCAATTTGCCTGTGCTGCCACCTGATCCCTACACTCTATACTTATGGGCAGTGGTGTTTTAGAACTCATGAAAGGAAGTTGATTTGTCCTCGCAGTGTGTGTTCTGGGTCAGTGGAGACCCGACGATACCGTTGACGTTAGTCTTTTAATTGTAGTGTGAAAATCGAAGTCTGTTTTCTCAACAATGGAATATGAAGAACATTCTGTACAAATTGAACAGTAGCTTGCAGAGGTAGATAGTGATCTCAGTGATGTTTCAACAATAGACAGAGATCATGATTCATGCAGTGAAAATTATGAGGGTAACGAGCCGAAGAAACGGAAGCGCTGCTCTCTTTGACCGTCATCAAAGGTCAATAAATATAACACAGTCTGCTGTCAGTGCAACAAAACTGTTTGCAAAACCCACAGTTAGTAAAAGTGTATTGTAATGAGTGCATAGAGTCTGAATAAATTACATCCAGTCCATAACTGCATAATTATTTGGCTAATTATAAACAGACCAAAAATTAAACCTTTGCTGTACACCACTTTTGCATGCTTGCAAATTTTATGAATTAAGTAGCATTCTTGTGTTTTTCTGTCCCTATTATGTTTATACAAGTGCTAGCTCTTCATTTTGACCCGTGCCAATGAAACATTTCTAGTATTTTGAAAATTGAATCCCTTTTCAAATTGATCTCATCTAACCCATGTAAATATATACGAATTCAGAAATATGGTACTATAGACACACAAAATGAATTTAATTGAAGAAGTCTTTCAGTTACAATCCTTGAGGGAAGTTGTTTTAAGATTTATATCGATTTCTAGTTTCATTAAGTAAGAATTAATATGCCAAATTACAAAATTAATTTCTGGGTCTGCGGTGACCCGACAATACCGTTTACGTAACCAAAATCCATGATACCAGTTAAGGGTTAATAAGCGTATTTTACTCTATTCTTACAAAGAGTTTAAAGAAAAAAAATGAGCCGTTTTTTAAAAATTTTGAAAATGTCGACATCCACAGTGTGGGGAGAAGTTTTGCGCCTGCAGGCGGCACTGAACCAATCAGCTGTGCGAGTAGATATGAACTCTTAAATTGAGTTTAAATAAATTACAAATAACAGATTGAAAAAAACTGTGTTTTAGTAAGGCATTTTAAATTGTAAGGTTTATGGGATATATTAGGCAATTAAACTTATGAGGTCGCAAAATAGTCCAAAAGATTTTTAACTGATTGGACGGCGCTTCCTGGAAACGCGATCGTGCCGAGCAGATAGGCTTCTTCTCGGAATCACGAGTCGTATGAGCTGGACGTATTTTATAATTAAAAATAAAATTCATAATCAAATAATTGCACAAATAGCTTAATCATAATGCGATGGGCATATATAAATAAATAAATGGATAATGATAAACAGCTTGCTTGTCCGAACAAGCCCCTTGTATCACCCTAGTCTCGTCTCCTAATATACTGGATAGCATTGTCAATTTTTAATTTTTATTTTCAGGTCTTCGATCGCTTACGCAAATATCGACCTAATGATCTGAAGAAGATTACTGTAATATCTGGAGACTTGTCAAAACCATTGTTAAGTATCAGTCCAAAAGACCAGGAAATATTAATTAGAACAGCTTCTATAGTATTCCATGTTGCAGCAACAGTTCGATTTAATGAACCACTGAAAGAGTCAGTAATTGTAAACACTACCGCTACAAAGCATCTTGTTGAATTCTGCTCACGGATGCCAAATATAAAGGTGATTAACATTTGTCTGCCATTCATCTCAATTTGTGAATTTTAGGTAATTAATCCCACAAATGGATTAAACAATATTTTCAGGCATTTGTCTATGTTTCAACTGCATTTAGCAACTGCGATCGCAATGAAGTGGATGAAGAATTTTATAATCCTGTTCATGATCCAGAAACTATTATTCGTCTAGTTGAAATAATGGATGACGATATTATTGATGCACTCACTCCGAAGTAAGTCATGATTCAAAAGTCGCATCGAAAATTAATTTGGCATAATTTATTAAATGCATAACATAGCATTAATGTTATTAGGTTCATAGAGTTAATTTATCCTAATTATATTAAATTTGTATCAGACACCATTAATTAGTATTCACGTAGGGACTACAGGGAGAATACCAGGTTCACTTGAAATTGTAGTTTGAAAATTATTATGATAATAATTCAGAAAATGTAAGACATTATAACAATAATAATAATAATAATAATAATAATAATAATAATAATAAAATGATGACATTTTAAAATTCATAATAATTCATTATTTTTTAAGAATTGTTATTTACAGTTATTATAACCATAATTTACTTCAAGGTTATTGGGTGAACGACCAAACACGTATACCTACACAAAAGCTTTGGCCGAAAATGTGCTTCAGAAACATAACAAGAAACTTCCCATTGTGGTTGTTAGACCATCTATAGGTCAGTATTCGAAAAGTAAAGATTTACAAACTTTAAACCGTATTCTCGTTTTGTATTAAATTAACTACATATAATACAACCAATTAATTGCAGTTTTATCAACAATGAAGGAACCAATTCCTGGATGGATTGACAGTTGGAATGGCCCCTCTCCTTTCGTAGCAGCTGGGGCTAAAGGGCTTCTTCATGGAATGCTAGGAGATGGAAGCATGGTTGGTGACCTTATACCAGCAGACATAGTTGTAAATGTCACCATATGTGCTGCCTGGCGCACAGCCATGCAGACAGGAATACAAAATATTGAAGTGTACAATTGCTGCACCGGTGGAAGAAATCCCGTCACATGGAAAACGTTTATGAAATGCTGTTATGACGCATCGTTAAAAAATCCTCCCGACGAATTAATTTCTTATCCATTCTTTTCTTTGCATCGCCATCAAAGTATACGCTTCATACAGAAGTTATTTTTGGAGCAATTACCTGCCTTCTTCATTGATTTGATTTATCATCTTGCAGGAAAAAAGGCAATGTGAGTAATATACACTACATACAAACAATTAAAAACGGTTCAATATTCTGTGTTAAATGAGTAAGAAAATACACATTGTGAAACTACCACACGAAATTGCATGTCACTGACATTCTAGAGCGTAGTGGAAATAATGATTACATTTTAAATAATAATTATACATAAATCCTTCTTATTTTCTGAACGTTTGCGAATAATTTTATAAAATTCTGCTAATATTTTCACTATTTCACCATTTTTAATTATTTACCTTTTTACAAGTCTTGTTTTATCTGTACTTGCCTACTTCCCAAAATTTGGAACTTTGATGAAGATTTCAGAGATCGATTACGATGATTGAAGAACTTAATAACTCTGATTAATGAAACAGCCATCAGGAGTGGGGTGCGTCTAAAAGTGGGGGAATGGAGAAGAAGGAATAATATATGGAACGGAGAATTAGCCATTATACATTCAAATACACTTACGCATTCTCATAACAAAGAAGCAATACCATTATTTTTGACATGATTCTTATAGTTATAGTACTCTAAAGTTATTACAATTGCAGATGTAAGTAAAAGGAAAACAAGGAAAGCTACCTATTAATAGTTCGTCTGAAATCATCAATTACTAATTATTTTAAGTTAAAATATTTTCAGAATAAGTCGATTTTTAAATGAAGGAAAGAATCGATGATAAATCATTCATTGGCACATCGCAGCGATCAGCAAGGATAAATTTGCACCAAAATTAGCAATTTAGTTAGAAAAACTAGTGGTGCTACAACAGCACATACTTTCCCGTGTTATTGGAAACAGTTCCGTACGATTCAAATATTGCACTTTCTGCCCTAGTAACATCTTATTATTTGAAAACATCCAATTCAATCAAGAAGCGAACAACTCACTGTTTCCATCTCACTGTTGTCAAAACTATGTGAATTCTACAACTGCGTAAAAATATAATACAAAAGTTTTGTAAACTTGTATTGGAAAAAGAAGCCTGGTACCATACAGCCATATCAAGTCACAACAATGCCACCTGATTCCCAGAAAATCGCGACAGCGGAACGGATTTCAATTGTTGGATTCCCTGCATTGTCGATACTCCCTGAAAGATGTAGCAATTTGTATTTCAAAGTCCATTTTCTGATATTTTTTCAATTATTGGTTTCCTAATGGTAGAACAGAAATTTTAATTTTAGAATATTAAAGAACACAAACACTTCGTCCTAAATGGCAATTTTCTTTTAAAAATTTGTTTTTTAAAAAAATTACCTTTAAGCGCTACAAAAAATGTGAAATTACAAGCTGTTTTTTACAGAAATTTCTTTTGAATTCATTTGAAGCACTTACATTTACAAATATAATAATGTTCACAAATTGCTGGTAGTGTGCATATTAAAGATTTGAGAAACCTTTAAAAAATTACGTTTGTGTAATTTTTGAAAAAGCAAAAACGTATCCCCAAAATGAACTTAACGTCATATTAAAGAGTGCAATTAGCACTATCTATTCGAAAAGTTTGAAGAAGCAATTTGGAGCCATTTATGAGAAAATGGCGTTTGAGCGTTTCTGAAAATGCGGAATTTTGAGCTAGTTATCACAGAAAACGGTTAAGTTCTCGGGAATCATTACTTGACATTACTTAAAGCACATGTACTCATTAATATAATGTCAATAAATCGCCGCTAATATAAATATTACCCACGTGAGAGGCAAGTCAAAAAAAGTTTTATGACATATTGTGTTTATGTCATCTAATAGAGTACATTTATCACTATCCGTACTGTGATAAAATAATGAATTATTTATTTTATCTAATTTAATTTAATTTGCTAGCTCAATTCTTTGGTTGTCATGCTCTCTATACAGAGAAGCCTGGAAGTCTGAAATTATTTATATTCCGAAGGAATTACATATAACGTGGCACAACAATAATTTTGTTTATTAAAAATTGAATTTGGGATTAACAATATAAATTCTCTTGATTGATTGCATGCATCAGGTTCACGGTACCGAATTGTCTGGCGTTATGAAACGATGGCCCCGCAGTTCTTAGCCCCTTGGCTTCCGCGTCGAAAATCCCTCTTCGCGCCGGTCGTCGCCGAAGTCGTCTGCTTCTTTCTTGCTGACTCACTTCTTGCGCTATTGTTCCACAATCTATCCTCCCTATTCACGTCAATGTCCTACTTAAATAATTCAGATTACATTCGCGCCGCTACCACCACGATGCCAGTCAACCACCAACTCTCTAGTCCAGCGCCCCCTCCTACCCGTCAACAACCTTCGTTACCTAGTAACCGCGACCGTCCAGATTAAAGCGCGGCGTTTGTTTTGTAATATTTTGTATATTACAGCTCCGTCCGTCCAGATTAAGGCGCAGCGTTTGTTCTGTAATATTTTTTATATTACAGTACCAAAAGTTTAAAGAAAAAAATTGGAACAGTTTTTGAGAAAATCTTTTTTTTTTGTATTTTTTAACATTGAAAATATTGCACGCAATATTGAGCGAAAACTACTTAACTTTTCAAAAAATATACAGGAACTTAAAGAAAGAACTCACTACGAAGAACAAATTTTATTAGATGGAAAAATCTCTATCTGCAATTTTGTAGTTGGAGGAAAACGCCGAATAAAATTCAAACTTTCGCAATTTTCGAAAATTCAGATTTAACCGTGATAATTGCACCTATGCCAACTTAATAAGTATTATTTACTCTATTCGTACAAGAAATTTAAAGAAAAAATTTGGAGCCATTTTTATTTTGAATATGTCCGGGGGGCTTTGTGTAAAGTACCCCCCCCCCCCAAATTAAAATATCGGCTTGAAATTCAAGGGGCCACGAGATTAGCCAGATCGATGGGGAGTAACAATTTTGGAGAAAATCGACTGAGCGGTTTATTTGCTAGCATTGTTCACAGGCAGACGGACGGACGGACAGGACGTTTCGCTTTCAATTGTTTTTTCGGTATCGAGGACCGACAAAGAGGGATTTTGGCTGCACTACGTGTTAGTAGATTTTTTTTCTTAATTTAGCAACTGGATTTATCCACTTTTTTATTTCCACTGCCCTGTAATAAGAGATTTTCGGTCGAAAATACGCCGTTTTTTCGGGCAGCTTTACATAACTTCCCGTATACTACATGGACGTATAGTATACAGGAAAATAAAAATAAATACCGCAAATTATTGTATCTATCATGGAACAAATAAGTTCTTATGTGTATACAATATCAATGTAAATGTATTTGTTGAACGTATGTGCACATACAACAGATGTGTGCGAAATAGAAATGAATACGTATACGTATTAAGAATTGTATTGAATATCCGTGTATGCATTCCAAGAACTAATACCTAGTTGGAAAAAATTGTCCACATTCGAATCTTTTATCAGTGTACTTTAACTGCTATCCTGATCATTTTGCGTATTCAAATTACAGAGCATTTGAAAATTGAAAATGGAATTTTAATATTCTTTTCCTCTATTTCTCTTTCTGATTTTTTTTCCAAAATTCCTCAAATTTGGGGAAAATAGTTGAAAAACTTTTTTCAGATACAAAATACTTTCTCGAAAGTACTTTAGATACCAAATACAAAATACATTAATAAAAGTATTTTAGATACAAAAATACCGAATAGTATTCTAAAATACTTTTGAAAATACAAAATACAACCAATAGTAATCGAGCTTCACAATCTACTTACACAAATTTGGTTATGATTTAATGATTCACAGATTTATATAATTGGACACGTTTCTCTTCCATATTACTAGTTTTTCAAACATTGTGTCATTAACATTTCTTAATTCAATTGTAATTGATAATGGTCTCATTCCATTAACAATGAATTTTGTAACAAGATCATGAGATTTTCTTTGATCTATTCTTTTTTCCTGCGTATTGAAGAAACTAGATGTTAAACTTGTTTGTTTTAAGATCTTGGCTAGGGGCGTAGTGTCCATGGATGTGGATGATGTGTAACATACCTTGACAATATCAGCTATTTTACATTACCGTATACGTACGTATACACAATGTAATATACGTAGTATTGGGAACGTTATGTAATGCTGCGCGAAAAAATGGTGAAATTTCGGCAGAAAAAACTTCGTTGCCGCGCCCTGATAACGAAGAAGTGGATAAATTCAATTGCTAAATTAAGAAAAATATCCCCTAACACATGATAGTAGCCAGAATCCCGCGATGTAAGTCCTTGATACCGAAAAACCCATTGAAAGCAAATGTCTGTCTGTCTGTCCGTCCGTATTTGTCCGTCCGTCCGTATGTGAACACTACTAGTGCCTAACCTATACAGACGATTTTTTCAAATTCAAGAAATCCCTGTCTCGAGTCAAAGATTTGAGATTTTGAAAAATATTCTGTAAAATTTGGGGGCACTTAACATGAAGCCCCCCCGGACATTTTCAAACTTTTCTCAAAAACGGCTCCAATTTTTCTTCAAATGTATTGAGAGAATAGAGCAAAATACACTTATTAAGGTAGCATAGGTCAGAATTTCGTATTAACTCTGGATTTTCGAAAATTGCAAAAGTTTTAATTAGTATTGGCTAAAAGATAGAGATTTTTTCTTCAAATAAAATTTGTTCTCCATAGTGAGTTCTTTCTTTAAGATCATGTACATTTTTTTAAAAAATTGTAGTAGTTTTCGCGCAACATTGCGTTTAATATGTGCAATTTAAAAGAAATAGAAAAACAAGATTTTCGCAAAAACGGATTCTAATTGTTTCTTTAAACTTTCAGTAAGGACAGTGCCTAATGTACTCTGAGATGGCATAAACGCCATATTGCTCTATACTTTTGTTTTTTTCAAAATTACAGAAATGTAATTTTTTGGCTGGTCTCCCACGTCTTTAATATATATTTTAGTGGCGAATTGTTCGCATTATTATATTTACGAGTACATGTGCTTGAAATAATATCAAGTAAAGTTTCCCAAGAAGTCATCTATTTTTTGTGAAAACTAGCTCAAAATTCCGCATTTTCAGAAACGCTCAAACGCCATTTTCTCATAAAAGGCTCCAATTTTCTTCTTCAAACTTTTGGAACGGATAGTGCGATTTGTACATTTTAACGTGGCGTACAGTTCATTTTTGGATTTTTTTGTTATTTCAAAAATTACGCAACTGTAATGTTTTTGAAAGATCTCACACATCTTTATTATGTATATTACCAGCAATTTGTAAACATTTTTATATTTGTTAGTGTAAGTGCTTTAAATGTATTTAAATGAAGTTCCGAAGAAACTAAAAAATTTTCAGTGAAAAAGAGCTTCAAATTTCGCATTTTTAGAGGTGTTTAAACACCATTTTCTTGAAAATAGCTACAACTTTTTGAAAGAAAATTGCCATTTAGGACGATGTTTTTATGTCCTTTAATATTCTAAAATTAATATTTCCGTTCTACCATTAGAAATTCGAAAAAATTAAGAATATGACAAAAAAAGTACTTTGGGCGACGAAAGATGGCAGCTGGCAAGAGTATGTGGCAATTCCAAATAGGTAGCCAAGACCCAAGGAAATAGAAAGCTAATACGGGAAAGTCTGTGCCATTCCGTAGCACCACTAGTTCTAACTTTAAACCAGTAAACTACATGAAGTACGTGAGCCATTATTACTTTTACTGGATCTGTTTTCATTTTAAAGATACAAATTACTTGTGTGCTCTAATTGATCAAAGTGATAGAAATGGTATTGATGAATGAGGAATATTTAGGAGTTTTTAATTAATTTCTCATTTCTAGCGTTACATACCCTAAGCCAAAACTCAGGCTACGTCACTGGTTCTTGGCCTTAGTATCTCTATTCTCAGTGCTGTTCATTTTCCTCCTAAGTGAATCTGATCTTCTAGATTAGGGATGTGCAACTTGCAAGGCCTCAAGTGCCAGAACCAAAAAACATGTTTTCATTACTTGGTACTTGTTGATCTTTCATTAATCGGTACACGTTACTCATTACTTGATGATCTTGAAAACTGCATGGCTACTCTGAATGGGGGGGGGGGTGGATTGGAACCATGCGTGGATCAAGCTGTAACATGAATAACGCAGAGAAAGACGTGGGATGATTTTAAATTTCTGAATTTACTAGAAAAAAAATCTAAACTTAATCTATTTTTACTTTCTTGTTACCGCTTACGCAGTAGAAAGAAAGTTATGTAATGTTGCGCAAAAAAACGGCGAATTTTCGGTGATAAAACTCTTACTACATGGCTCTGGTAACGAAAAAGTGGATAAATCCAGTTGCTAAATTTTGAAAAAATCCTCCATAGGTTTCGTTAAAAATTTCTTAAAGGATAATTTGAAGGATGTTTAAGACAATGGTGCAAGTTCCATGTTTGTTGAAAACTGATTTTTCGAAAATTGCAAAATTTCAAAATTTTTTCGGCGTCTTCCAAGAACTATAATTCGGATTCAAACCGAACCATTCTACCACCCATCAATTATTACATATTACTGAAGCCATAGACAACGGTTTTCACCAAAAGAAACATACATTGACAGTCTTCCTTGATTTTACTCAAGCATATGACAGAGTTTGGCACCGATGTCTCCTATACAAAATGCAATCTTTAGGTATACCCGAATACCTACTAAAGGTCACTAAGAGTTTCCTCACGAACAGATCATTTATCGTTAAAGTCAATATAGATACATCTACCCCACACACTGTTGCAGCAGGTGTACCACAGGGTTCAGTTATCTCTCCCTTACTATTTAACATTTTCAGCCATGATATTCCAATCCAAGGCGATTCCAACGTTGCATTACACGCTGATGATATTGCGTTGTTCACCTCTCACAGTGATATCTTAATAGCGAAGGAGAATATTCAAAACGATGTTAACAATTATATTCAATGGACTCAAAAATGGAGAATAAAGATAAATCATAATAAGTGCCAAGCAAAGATATCCACATTACGCCGACCGAAAAATACTCCCGAACTTAACATCAATGGAAACCACATTCTCTGTGGACCTCTTAACCGGTGAAGAACCTAGGGGTGTTAGTTGACAAAAGACTAACGTGGAAACTGCACATCCAGGCAACTGCTAGTAACGCTTTGGTCAAAACGATAAAAATGTTTCCTGTAATTAACACTAAATCTGCTGCTAGTATCGAAAGCCGAATATTACTGTACAAAGCAATTATTCAACCAACTCTAACCTGTGCATGTCCAGTATGGTGTGGCGTAGCTCCTAGTAACCTCCAAAAGTTAGTTGCATTCCAAATAAGTTTCTAAGAAAGATCCTCAAGGCACCATGATTTATTCCAAATTCCCAAATTCATCGCGAGATAAATATATTACCATTAAATAAACACATTAACAAAATAGCTGACCATTTCTATCAAAATATTTACTCTTTACCCTGTTCCACAACATTTAATCATGGGCCACCGGACATCAGAGCCCAGTACTATATCAAGGTTCCCCAAGAGAGACCACCGTAACTTCTGACTTTTACACCTTTCCTAGCGCTACCATAACTTCAACGTAACACCTCAGACCAAACCTTGAAGCCTAAACAAATATTCGAACTTTGGACCATGTTCACGAGTAGAAATGAGTACTCTTTGCAATAGATGGCCATATCCAAAACGTTAGAATACATAATGTATTGTTTTCAAGTATCCTCTAGAGACAGAAATGTCGAATGAGAAGAAAATAAATTTAAAAAATGTAAGTATAAAGATAGAGATTTTTCCCATAATGAAATCTGTTCCTTAAAGATAGATTTTGAAATAAGGCCATGTACAATTTTTAGAAAAGTTGAGTACTTTCCGCGTAACTTTGCAGGAAAGTACGGAAGAGAAAGTCCGCGCTGACTTAGCATCACTAGTTACATTTAAGTGTTGACCCCCTTAGGCCGCGTGCGTTGGGCGCACAATGAATTTTTTATTATTATTTATTTTCTTTTGGATAGACAAATTCAAAGATCATTGTTTATGGTACACTCTACATTTGTTATGATTACATTTATCTACTTACAATTAAATAACCCTAATCTTACTAATAATCTTAAAATACAACTTACAGCACTAACACGGTGGTAGAGGTATCTTTATATAAATAATAATCTGTATATATCTCTACTTTGGGTCGAGATCTAAGAATTTATTAAGAAATATATGGAAATGAAATTTATATTTGATGCGGTTCTGTGTACTGGATTTTAGCAGAGTCTTAGAGGGGTTAAGTTGAGTGTGTTTGGAATGTTTTGGGAAGAAGTGGGTGAATAAAAATATAATGTGGTTGGTTATCGGTTCTAGCTGGAATTCTTTATGGGGTTGTGGTGGGAGATGTACCAGGGGCATTCGTGATCTTGCGGAGGAACTGATTTTGAATTATTGGAATTTTTTGCTATTAGATTTGGCCTAAAGTATAGTGTTGTTTAGTTGAAATAGTTTATTAATGTTATCGAGGTCTAGTTAATGATTTTGTGGATTGTATGTTGCAATTACAGTCCATGTGTAATTTTTAATTTCTAAGTTAATGGCAACAGTTTCAATGTTACCAGTACAAGGGAGAATTATTGGGTAATATTGAATATTTTTATTAATGACTTTTAGCACTCCGGCTCCTTTGTTTAGGTTTCTGTCGGCTCTGTAAATTGAGTAGTTTGGGATATAAATTTTATTTGTTTCCTTAAAGTGGGTTTCTGTGACGCAACCTATACGGTGTGAATTTAAGTGTGTTAGTTCTGCTTCTTTTAGTTACGCGCTTAGTATTTCAATTGACGAGCGTAAACTTTTTAGGGTGTTGTATTGCCGTTATTGCCGTTTAAGTAGGCGGAGAATGAATTTTGAATTGAGTTGATTATAATGGGTATAAATGTGTTTATGACTGATTATATAGGATGTAATTGTATTAATTATTGTGTTTATAATGGGAAAATTGTGGTGTGTTTCCTGGGAAAGGTTGGTTGGATTTGAATTGTTGATGGGATTTGGGTAGACCTGGGATGGGGTACTGCTAATATGAGTAAAATTATTGAGAAATGGTGTTTGGGGAAGAAAAGGGAAAGTGGAGTTTGATTGTAGTGGAATGGATTGGTGAGAAAATCTTTGGCATTGGTTTGGGAGTTGTTTTGGTTTTTCTTTTTTTCAATGAATTCTTTTAGGTAAGGGCAGCTGAAGTCTCGATTATTGGCCGGGTTTTCGGTACTTGATCACGATTAGGACAAGTTACCGAGTAGTGATTACCCGAGCAAAAAGCGCAGCTAATTGAGTGGTTGGAATTGTTTTTTGTACGGCCATAATCCAGACACCGCTGGCATTTTTCCTTGCTTCTGCTTTTACTCTGTGGTTACAAATTTGCTTAATGGCTAGAATATTGTCTATTGGTTCTTGTCCTGAAAAAAACTGGAACTACTGGGATATGTTTGTTTTCTTTGTGAAGTCGGGTGATTTTTATCAGTGAAGGAAAACGTTGTTTTAGATCTTGATATATTTCTTGGTCGGTAATGGATTGGTTGACGTTCTCGAACACTACAGATATGCTTTTACGCAATGGGTCTTTGAAAGAGTGAAAACTTCGATGAGTGTGAATTAAATACCTAATTAAGTTTTGAAATTAATAACTTACTGAATTAAATACCTCATTCGTAGATGAATTTGCACCTATTTTTATTTTGTTGGTTTTTTGATCTGCAATGAAATTTGAGGTGACTTTAGATTTAAGTTCTTTGATGAATGCATTGTAATTGGTGATGTCTGCTATTATGATTGTGCTTATGGTCTTTCTTTCAGAATGTTACATATTCATGCCAAATTAATGAGAGTGAATGACGCACTATTATTTGTATTGTTTCGACAATGGCAGTTTCGAGACAACAACACACACAATTTATTGACTTTCTTGAAGAAAGAAGATCAACAGATTTTTCCATTTGATGTGTGTAACATTGACTGGCCATCATTCCTCGAAACTTACTATCTGGGAATTCGACATTATCTACTCAAGGACAGCCCTAATTCTGTGGCCGACACCCGGAAGCGATTGGAAAGGTATGGGTGACACGTATGTAAGACAAGAGAGTGTTTTTCATGAATTTGAGATAGAAATAATGGGGCCACAACAGCACATACTTCATCGCATAATTTCTAAATTTTCTGTTTTCTATAACTCCGAGAGCTCAACGCAAATCAGGTCTACCTTTCAGCGATTTGTGAGGATTTTTTTGATTTAACTTCATGCAGAAATTACGATAAAATTATTCCTTTTTTAAAACAATCGTACATGACTTTGTTAAAGATCTGATTTTTTTAGAATATTTCATTTACAAAAATATCTATCATCAATATTGCACTTTTGTAATGTTAACTTTTTGCCATTTTCGAAGTTACAGAGTTCTCCGAAAATGGGTCTAGCTCCACTCTTTATATCGTTCCTTGATAGCTGCAAGAAGAAATTATGAAGAAAAAATTTGGAACAGTTTTCAGAAATATAATAGTCTAAAAACTGTATTTCACGAAAAAATACACAAATACTACTCACATTTCCGAAAAATGTATTTAACCTAATTTCATGATCTGTCTTTAAAGACCAAATTTTGTTAAGGAGAAAATCTCTTTCTTCAATATTGTAGTCGTTGGAAGACGTCAAAAGGAGTTAGTCGGACAGATAGGCGGGCAGATGTTTTGCCGTCAATCGATTTCTCGGTATGAAGTACTCACAAAACGTGGATTCTGACTACACGACATGTCAGAGGAAATAATTTACTAAATACAGGAACAAGCAGGACCGGCGCTAGGTTATTTTGCTCCCCAGGCAAATTAGATAATAAACATAATAGTGTTTAAAAATATTTTTTAAAGTAAAATATGGTTGATTATACATATAGGTATAATATATATATATATGTATAATAAATACATATATATATATGTATTATATATATATAACACAAATTATTTTAAATTACATATTTAGGTGTACCACAAATATAAGACAAATGATGTTTAGAAGTATAAAAGCAATCGTAATAAGTGTAAGACAAACGATTTTACAAAACTTTCAATGAAACATTAAAATTAACTTTACGCGCTTTTTGTTTCACGAATTGTTTGATTAATTCAGTTACCATTAATTCAGTTACCACCAGAATTGTTTGATTAATGTACCAAATTTGCGCCCCCCTGAGGTTTGCGCCCTAGGCGGTCGCCTAGTTCGCCTATAGATAGCGCCGGCAGTGGGAACAAGATTTATCCACTTTTCGCTACCAGAGCCCAGCAATAGGAGTTTTTCTGTCGAAAATTCGCCGTTTTTCGGGGCACGATCTTACTACGAGGGCAGATCGGAAAATAACACTTTTTTCTCCGCCGGTATTGCAACTAGCATGGCGAAATTGCACGACGAGACAGTTTGAAGTTTGTGCTACAAGTGATATTTTGTTTTCATGTGCAGCTTTAGCGAGTGTAATCTGAACTACGAAACAAAAATGGAGGCGTGTTACTGTCAACTTGTCCAAAGAAGAAAAGTGTAGTGCTAAATTTGTGGGTCAAAGGGCGTGGCGTAATCCCAGAGAAATCCACATTGACATGCGTGGTGTGTTCGGGGACGATTGAATGGACCGTATCTTCAGGTGACGTGCATTCTTCCAAGAGGGCTATACTCCCACTAAACGGAATTTTAAGAGGATAGCATATTGAAACTGGTAGCACGCTGACAGATAGGCGTTGATTAACTTGGCGACTATGTAGCAGTAGGTCAAAGATGTAAGGAGTTTGGGGATTTTTTGTGTTTTGGTATCAATTAAATTTTTGGGGAAAAAATTGTGCGTTACTTTCCGATCTGCTCTCGTACTTTCTGTTCTTAAGGCGAGAAAATAAAAAGGTAACAAATTCTCAGAGAGAATATCATGCGCCGATATTTTAAGACAAGATATTGATTGACGGGACACGACTCTCTCCCGTCCCTTGTAACGTCCACGAGAATCGTGGTCAAGTCTTACCCTTTTACATATTTCTACTTTCTTGTCTTATTTGATAAGAACAGAATATATTATGTTTATGCAGCAAAAATCGGCAAATGTTTGTCATAAAATACTTATTTCCGGGCCCTGGGAATGAAAAGGCGAATAAATCTTGTCTCGGATATAGTGAATTAGCAAAATATCCAACTTAGCTAGCGTTTTCTTCATATACTATTATTGTGAAAGTTGAAGATAAATTTTATACAAATAACGGCGTTTAAGATTATATATTTGTAATGAAATTGGTTCAAATTTTATTAAAATAGTATAATTTTCTTTCACTTTATTTTACACTACATCGCTATTACATTAAACATTTTTATGTAATGCACTGCTATTGGCCTCTGACGGAATATAATAGGAATCAATGTGCTCTTAGCAATTGATGCACTGCGGCTATCTTGAACACCCTGTAAATATTTCGTATCTATTGATACACCACTTTTTGCTGAATCAATGTGGGTTACATGTCGTCTAGTATTATTATAGATTACTTCTTTTAACATTGTGTTTTGTGAGTCTGTCTGTGCGTCTGTATCCATCAGTCTCTTTTCCGTGGTCAACGATATCGCCAAAACCATTCAGTCGATTTCTTCCAAAATTGATCTTACTCGATCACAGTAAAGGAACTTGAAGCATTCTGACTTCAAAACGGATATTTTGTTCTTGTTCTTTTGAGGTATTTTTCATGCATCTTTTTTACTTTCCCGTACTTATAGTATAGGGAAGGTTATGTAATGCTGCGCGAAAAAACGGGGGATTTTCGGCAGAAGACTCTTATTACAGGGCCGTGAGAACGAAAAGTTTAAAGAAACTATTTTGAGACGTTTTTGAGAAAATCTTGTTTTTGTACTTTTTTAACACTGCACATATTGCACGCAATGTTGAACGAAAACTACTTAACTTTTCAAAAAATGTACAGGATATTAAAGAAATAACTCACTATGAAGAACAAATTTTATTGGAAGGAAAAATCTCTATCTGCAATTTTGTAGTTGGAGGTAGACGCCGAATAAAATTCAAACTTACGGAATTTTCAAAAATTCAGAGTTAACCGTGAAAATCAGACCTTTACCACCTGTATAAGTGTATTTTACTCTATTCTTACAAGAAATTTAAAGAAAGAAATTGGAGCCATTTTTTTAAATTTTGAAAATGTCCAACGGATATCAAGTACCCCCAAAATTAAAATATCGGTTTCAAATTCAAGGGGCCACAAATACAGGGGACGCGAAAAAAGGGCGAATTTTCGGCATAAAAACTCTTATTACAGGACACTGGTAACGAAAAAAGTGGATAAATCCAGTTGCTCAATTAAGAAAAAAATCTCCTAACACGTGGTGCACTAAGAATCTATGTTTTGTGGGTCCTACCAAAAACCAATTGAAAGCAAAACGTCTCCCCGTCTGTTCGTCTGTGTGAACAACGCTAGCGATTAAACTGTTCAGCCGATTTTTCAGAAAATTGATACTCCCCGATTGATCTGATTGAACTCGTGGCCGCTTGATTTTGAAACCTATATTTTTGGGGGGTACTTTACATGAAGCCCTTGGGACATTTTCAAAATAATGGCGCCAACAATTTTGACTAAATGTTGTTGTTGGCTAATCTGAAGGTCATTTAAGAGAATGGCGTAGGTCCCATGTTGGTTGAAAACTGATATTTCGAAAATTGAAAAAAAGCAAATCTTTTTGGAATCTTCCTAACTTAAAATTATGAAGATACATTTTTTCTTAATGAAATGTGTTTATAAAAAAACAGGTCTTCAAATCAGCTCTTGTTCAATATTTCAAAAATATAAGTTTTTTTCGAAAATTTGTGTCAAGATAATTTTTTATTTTCTTTAAACCATTTTTCTTAAAAACTGCTCAACATTTTTTATTAAATTCGGACCTAAAATAGAATACCAAAAGCTTAAGAGAATGGTGCAAGTTTCATGTTCGTTGAAATGCTTCATATTACAAAAGTTTAAAAAAAAGTTCGTTGTCTTTCTACAACTACAATTGTGAAGATACAACTATTTTTCTTAATGAAATATGCTAATCAAAACTAGATCTTCAAATAAGGCCACGTTAAATTTTTTGAAATTATGAGTAGTTCTTTCTATAATTCCGTTACAAATGTGATAGCCCGGTCGAAATTCACTGCGCTTCGTTTTCATCATTTTCTTACAACTACAATTTTGAAAATATAATTTTTTTCTCAATTACATGTATTTATCAAAGCAACATCTTCAAATAAAGGTCATGTTTAAATTTTTGAAAATACGAGTAGTTTTTCATAATTTCGTGACAAACATAATAGGCCGCTTCAAGTATACTGCGCTTCGAACAGCTGGATGCGTCGTAAATTAGAATTTACAATTTTGTATATTATTTCTTTGTTCGTTTCTTACATTCGACCTTTTGTTATACATTTTCACATTAATCTTTTAGAAATTATTTATTCCGAAATATCTGAAATAAAAATTATTAGCTCTCAGAGAATATCGACAATGCTGGGAATGCAACAATGGAATTCCATTTCGCTCTCGCAAATTTGTGTGAATTACACGTCATTCTTGTGATTTGATGTAGCTGTATGAAAAGGGAGTTATAATTGTCAAATTTATGTTGATATTTGCATGAAAATATTTAGTTTTTGCACCAAATGCTGTACCATTTGTAGAGTACTCGTCTCTAATCATGGCCTTATGAAATGCATTTCTGTATTGTCCGGGTTATCAGACATCATTTTCCAAAATAAGTTTACAAAACTTTTGTATTATATTTTTATGCAGTTGTAGAATTCACATAGTTCTGACAACACTGCGATGGAAACAGTGAGTTGTTGGCTTCTTGGTTGAATTGAATGTTTTCAAATAATAGCTAAGATGCTAGTAGCGCAGAAAGTGCAATATTTTAATATTACATAGCTGTTTCCAGTAACGCGAGAAAGTATGTACTTTTGTAGCACCACTAGTTTAAAAAGGCTCTAAATGTTGGTATCAAACAACTTTGCCAACAAATTGCGTTAAGGCCACTTTAGAGCTGGCTTAGATCACTTTTCCGTTGAAATCCCTGAATTTTCGAAAATTTCAGTTAAAGTTTATTGGCGTCTTTCTTCAACAACATTGACTAAAGATTTTTTTCCGAATAAAATCTGTTGTTGAAAGAAGTTGAAATAATGTCGCGTATAATGTTTTCAATATATTAGTAGTTTTCGCGTAAAAATGTTTTTTTTCGCATAAAACTTGTACTTTCCCCTATTAATACGGATATACGACGTAATATACATAGTATAGGGAAAGTTATATAATGCTGCACGAAAAAACGGCGGATTTTCGGCAGAAAAAATCATTGCCGTGCCCTCATAACGAAAACGTAGTTTGTAAATTCAGTGGTCAGTTGCAATAATTGATAAATCCAGTTGCTAATTCAGGAAAAAATCCTCAAATACGTGGTTTTTTCCAGAATCCCTGTTTCGTGGGTCCTTGATACCAAAAATTCAATTTACAGCAAAACGTCCGTCCATCCCTCCGTCTGTGCGGTTTCTCTAAACAATACTAGCGCGTACACCATACATACGATTTTTTTCCAAGACGGATATTCCACGGTCGATCTGGTTCCACTGGAGGCGCAGCGATTTTGAAAAGCTTTCTTCAAAATTTGGGGGTACTTTACATGAAGCCCCCAGACATTTTCAAAATTTTATCAAAAAGTCTTCAAATTTTTTCTTTGGATTTCTTATAAGAATGGAGTAAAACACATTTATAAAGGTGACATAAGCCGGATGATCACGATTAATTTTTTCCGCGTCTTCCTAAAACTACAAAATTGAAGATAGAGATTTTTCCTTGAAATAAAATTTGTTCTCCATAATTATTTCTTTCATGAAGGTCATGTACATTTTTTGAATCTTTTGATAGTTTTCGTGCAGTATTTCCTGCAGTATGTGCAACATTAAAAAATAACAAAACAAGAATTTCTAGAAAATGGCCCCAAATTTTTTTCTTTAAAGTTTTGGTGCAGATAGTGCTAAATGTACTCTATGAGATGACATAACCGTCTGTTCGCTCTACTTTGTTTTTTCAAAATTTACAAAAATGTATTTTTTTGACTAGTTTTTAGTGATTTGTTTACATTACTGCATTTACGTGTACATGTAATTTAAATAAACTCCTAGAAAGTTTCTGGAGAACTCAACCGTTTTCTGTGATATCTAGCTGTAAATTCCAGATTTTCAGAAACGTTCAAACGACATTTTCTCTTAATCGTCTCCAAATTTTTTCTTTGAACATTTCGTGCGGATAGTGCTTATTACACTGTTTAAGATAACGTAGAATTAATTTTGCAGTGGTATGAGTGTCGGCAAGTTGTTTCTGCGGAATAGCAAGTTGTTGCTGGTAGAAAACACTTTTACTGGTTTATGTAGTAGTGTAAGTGCATTTGGGACCATGTAGAAGCATTGCGAGAAGGTATGTGCTTTGGGAGCACCACTAGTTTATATATGTATATGTACGTGTCTTTGACATTCTTCTTAGGTTGTAGATATTCACGTGATTTTTATCATTTTCGACACTGATATACAGTTTCGTGCTAGTCACTCTACATTGTTTCACCTTCGTCTGCCGCCAGCCCCAGAATGCGCCGTGACCATCAGAGCAGCTGTGGTTGCACATTCAGAGGGGAACGATTATCGCTTACATTCTGGGGTGGAAGGGGAATGTTGGAAGGGGTGTTATTACTATTTAATTTTACTTTCACAGGTTTATTTTGTATTGCCAATATGGCATTGTCATATAAATTTGTCCTTTTGTTGCTTTCAATCATTTTATTCATTGAATTTCTTAATTTGATGTGGTAATAATTATTAAAATAAATGTCTTTGCCAAATGTTACCTGATTAAATGTTACCCATTGCCTCTATCGTACCACGCCGTACCCGCGCTGGCCAGAATTTCCCCATGCGTTATCTTCTGCGCCCTTTGTTTGACATCATGGCCATCTGCCGCATGTTGTCTCCGTTTTAGCGCACCACGACTCTACAGTACCGTCACCTTGCACCTTCTATCCTGCCCGCACCCTTCGGTCGGTCGCAGTGCTGCCTAGGTCTCGTCATATCAACATAATGTCTGTCGCTTGCACCCTCACCATCCTGGGCACATTCCGGAGAGACTTTGCCTGGCGCACTGTACTTTCTGGGCGCGTTTCTGAACGAGTCAGAGTACAATTAGCAAAATCTAATTATTTTCCTAAGGAGTTATTTACATTCGACCATAAAGTTTATATCCAGCAACTTTCGTTTTCATGTTTGGCAAAAACTTTCTAATATGCATCTCGATATGTTTGTTGATTGATCAATATTTGTTTCAGGTTAAAATGGATGAACATATATGTACCTTGCCTACTTATGATATTTGCCATATTGTATCTTTTATTTAAATTGTAAATAGAAATTTTCAACTTTAAAAACATGTATCCAGCTTGCATGTATTATGCAATTTCTCACGAGAAGAGGATTTGAATTTCCACTTGAATGTTTCAAGTGACCACGCAAGATGAATCTTGCATAAATGTTTATACGAAATATTTTAGAAAAGTGTTACAAACTTCTAGGCCATGTAGAGGAGAGGAAGATTAGCAATAGTTATCACAGAACATGTGGTGGATAATTGCTTAAAACGAAATTTCACAAGGAACATTTGCCTCTCCTCATACACATACGTTCGGCAAGATACGTTCCGACGCAAGAGATTTCATGTACTCGTCCATCATCCTTGCATGTAAAATTGCATCACAATCAGGGGCAAATGCCACATGTGTAAAGTTACATGATATTTCTCACCATATCGTTTGTAGGCTGCAAAATTGGCACGACAAAAAAAAAACAAGTGTTGAGATAAATGAGTTAGAACTTTTCACCTTGTATTGAAATGCATTCACTTCTGCCATTTATTGGTGGAATATGGTACTGTAAGATATGCTGCTGTTGCTGGTGGAAGATAGGCCAATCTGCAATTCTTGAGAGTGCATTAACTCAAAACTTAGTGTTTTTTTTACTTGTGCCACTATTGTAGTTCACGAACAATACGTTCGTTGGCAAAACTGCTTAGCCCATTTTGGGGTAGACGATATCTGTAACTTTATGTTATAATGGGCGATGAGTGATACAAATTTTCTAATGAGAAAATGAGGACTTTAGTTTTTCCAAAAAACAAGTCTTCACATCAAAGTGAAAATAAATGTCGATGAATGTGCAAGAGATTGTATGTGATAATTTCAGGATAATAATCTGAAGCATATTAAGTACTACCATTGAAAAAGTCTTTAGATGGGTGATATTTTCGGGCTGCATCTTAACTTAAAACAAGCACAAAAACGTTTGGAATTAAATATTTAATATAAAGGGCATTTCACTCTAAATCGTTAAATTAGAGCATATTTAAATCGCTGTATACACAAATATTACAATTCACATTACTTTAAATTAGTAAATAAGTGATTATACGTTCTGACTAAGTTAAATCAGAAATGTATAATTGAATATTAACGTACCAACATTGTCATGTGACTCCTGGTATAATAAACTAAAGAAAATTAACTGCATGTGTCTTTATTTCATTCTTAATAATATTTTGAGAAAAAGTTGTAAACAACTTTTTAAATATTGTAACGAAGTTTTTACACCTAAATATAAATAGGACCTGTATACAGTATATTACACAAAAAAATCAATATTTTTTAAAAAAATATTTAAGGGGAGTCGAATGTGACTTTACTGCCAACGATAAACTTAGGATTTTTGATATAGTGATTTTGATATATTGTTTCTAAATAGTATTGAAGGTACAGCTGTTAAATTTTCACAGTATGCACTACATTAAGTTTTTCTTATCACTTTAACATGGACTTTTTAATTTATAGAATAGCTTTTAAGAAATATTTTTAACTACATTTTTCCTTAATTAAAAAATATTCCTGTCAAATACTAGTGTTTGTTAAATGCTCGAGTTAAAATTAAGACTGAATCACTGGAGCTGTGAAAGTTTGATACACCTACCATCCATAGTTCTGAAGAAAATGGTCCTTGAATGAAAACGTGTAATTTACATTTAATTGCTTTTAAAGTTTTATAACCGAGAAAGGACGAGCGAATGAGTGAGGCACACCGAATCCAGTTATTGGAGTTAAGTTCAGAGAGTCATTTTAAGTTACAAATTGTTGTGTACGGTTATTTTTGTTAATAACAGATTTTCAAAGAGGATCCCATAAGCTGGTTGTAAAATAAATTCCCTGCCCACTCAGGAATTGACAAAGGTTGTCAAGCATATGAAGTGGGAGTAAAAAATTGCGATCATAACGCTGGGAAACACACACTTTCTTGACCAACAAGTTAAAGTATTTTTAGGGTATACTTGATGAAGAGAATCCAAATATCGTACTGGTTTTGGTAGATTGGCTCTACTTTTTGAGATAATGAAAATGGCATTGAAAATATATTATTTAATTTTATAGAGTTCAAGATTTTCGTAAATTGCATTAAACTTCATAGTCTGCCACCATGTGTCTATCTTATCTGCCTTGGTATCAATCTTCCATCACCTTTATTTCCTGACAGAACTTTTCGAATTTTCCCTCACTCAATAGGCCAAGATTTTCTGAAAATTTGCCTATATAGATGGCTATCGAGAGAGTGCATCTTAATGCGCATAGTTGCAACAAAATTTTGAAAGTTTAAAGGCAGATCTTGCACAAGTTCTGCATAACTTGCAGCTTTATGATTACCCAAAAATTTCTTGACAACAATGACAAAGTTCTACCAGGCAGGTGATTCAAAATCAGTCATGAAACTTGCAAAATTTGGATCATTTATAAATTTCCGAATTTGGGATCCATCCATTAATTTTTTTGTAATCAGTCCATGGAAGAATCTACTAATGTATTTAAACAAAGCGTCATCCTTGTTTATCGCTCTCACAAATTGATTCATTAATCCCAACTTCACGCGCTGGAGGGAGAATAATCTTTTCTTTGGCAACAAATGGGTCGTTCACTATATTTTCTGCACCTTGTTTGATATTTTTCCTTGGCGACCATGTCGCTATTTTCCAGTGCTGCACCTTTGCTCAACTATCCCACAAGCAGAGAAACCACCGGTACTTTGTGTATACACTTTGTTGTCCAAATAAAAAGTAGACTATTTTCAAACCTACGCATGCAGACCATTAGTAGTCATTACTGAAAAGGTTTTGCAATACCATTTTGATATTATCATATACTTTTTTAAGTTTCATTGACTGATCAATTGAAATTGACGGATTTCCGTTGCCATTGGGCAGTAACACACCCTTCAACTTCGAGTGCAACTGTCTATGAAAAGCGGACAGTCTTCGGGTCGATAATCTGAAACACCCATATTAACATGTAGTCCAGAATAGTTAGATCAGTACACGAAATCTCCATTTTCCTGAAATATGGTATGAGGTTTGCTACTCTAACCCTGCAAAATGTTATTTTCGCTTCTGGTGCCGGATATTTCTTTTCGTTTAGTCTGGATACTAAAAGTTCACTTGCTTGTTTCGGCAAACTGACGTAACGTATTAAATAAGGTCTTCTTGGGAGAATTGCTCTTTTGTAACACTTCCATCGTATTCACTGCCACTGCTAACACCTGAATTAGGTACATCCCAGAATCTGTATATCCTACTAAAGGACCCAGGAATTCCAGGGAGTGTGGTGAACACTGGTATGAGAACATCGGGTACATGTGTGACAGGTCACCTTGCTGATTCCAAATCAGGATACTCCCAGTTCTTTTTCTTGTAACGATTGAACCCTTCGACGTTTACAACACAAATATAACAATCACCATGATGATTTTTGGGCTCCTCGCCATGCCATCGGTACATCAAATTTTAAACTCTTCAGTTTTCCAGGTTTGCACTGACGGAGACTCCACACAAATTTTTTTATCCAATATGGGGAGCCACAACTTATCTTGATCACTCAAATATGCTTCATACGTTATTTCTGTAAAGTTTGTAATATTTTTATCTTTTTGTTGCGTATATTCCCCACAAAGATAGCAAAATACATTAGGGTCGTTCAAACAATGTCTTACTGAAGAACGGATTCTTTTGTAACAAAAGAAGATGTATTAATAAGACTTAACTCAATCAAAGTATTCTGAAAATAATGCGATATTCAATGTTTAAAATGAAAAACAACAGTGTTTATATAAAGATAGATATTTGCGTTAAATGATGTGAGATTTGTGATAGCATCATTCATTACAACGTTTGTAACAAAAAAACTAGAGTCAATTCAATGAAACTAATGATATATTTGGATTCAGCATACCCGTTTTACTGTAAATGTGTTGCAAAATCCTGGGCAAATAAAAAACCGTTTTTTTTGTTGAACGGTGTAGAGTGTATAATTTGATTATTTGTCGAGTGTTTATTTGGTTTGTTCGTTATTGTTGCCTTTATGAGGCTAAATAAATCCCACGTTCATGAACAATCGTTTCAGTTTTATGTTGTGAACCAAACCACTCACTTCTCCCTACAAAGATGAAATCATCCAACAATGATAGTTTCAAGTCTCCTAAATTAAACAAATTTATTTCGACGTGTAGCAGACGTCATTTCGACGCCGTTTTACGGGACGAACAGCAGCAGATGCCGAAGGCGCGGGTGAAAGGTAGGTCACTGCTCATATAACTTGTAACAGATTATCTGAGTGATATAATAACATAGCAAAAGAGAAGTATAGAGAACGTGCTAAACAGCACGTACTTTCTCGCCTTTAGTAATAGATATATAATACTATTTATACTGGTTTTGTAATACAATTTTTTAAAATAAATTATGAAAGTAAATGAATGTTTCATCATTTGAAATTTTATCTATGTCTTTTCCATTATAAGAAGCCCCTGGGACATTTTCAAAGCACAAAAACTAGCTCCAACGTTTTTGGATAAATTTTGTTGTTCCATAGTATGAACGACTTTTACGAGAATTGTGCAGGTCTCATTTTCGTTGAAAACTCTGATTTTTCGAAAGTTACAAAAATTTCAACCGTTGCTTGTTTCTGGTGCAATTCCTTGTATTTTTCCACACCTGCCTCCTTACCTGAGTAAGCCAAAACGTGTGCCCGGCAAGGATCCTAACAAAGGGAGATTAGAATATATTGAAAGACAAGAAGCTGCAGTTAAAAACTTTTTAGACTGATATTATAGTCAATTTCCAGTGTCCAATTCCCAGTGAGATCAACCGAAAATGCTTTTTTTTATATTTTAGAAATTAGAGATACACGGAAGGTAAAGGTTAGTGTTAAGGTGGACAAGGACTTGATTAGTTGTGTTGTTAATAATTTTATAGTTGATAAGTTAGATTTAGCATCGATTTGCCACAGAGTCTAAAAGTAAATAGGTGGTCACAGTTTGAAAATCCGTTAACGTGTTATTTAGATAAAGAGAAGGAAATATTATACGTACTCTTTAAGTTATTGGAAACAGAACTGAAATGCACAGATATTGTAACAGAAGGTAAATCTGAAAGTGTTAGGTTTTTAAGGGAACAACTTGTACTGTTGTTTTCCCAAAAGAAAACGTATTCTGTTCACACAATAATGTGGCATTTATGGTATACATGCAATCATCAGTATGCTATTCACCATTGAGAGCAAATAATTTTCTGTTTGATTCACACAAAGCACTTACAACAGCTATGTGCAAAATTAGGTTTCACATTTTAGCAGTGAACAGAACATGCATTTTTCGAAACAATCCTCAAAGTTTTTAACTGAAATAGTGATATAACAATTAGATGGTATATATATGAAGGTGGGCATTAATTATAGGAGGAAATGCTTTCTGGATTTGCCAAAAATAATGTACAAACGAGAACTGTGCGAACAATGCGAGAACAGTGCAGGCATTTATGGTAACATCTGCATTTGGAAAGGAAGTAGTATCTCGCATCTTAGTGACGAATTTGATGAGTCAAGAGCTGAATGAAACGATAATAAATGTACTAAAGCTACTATATGACTGTGGGTTTCAGGTTTTGACTATTATCTCTGATAATCACAGGCTGAATAGAAGTACATTTTGATTATTACAGGTTATTCAGATTTATTCTGCTTTACTCTTCCTCCATTTCCTAATGAAATTATTTTAATGTATGATACAGTTTATCTCTTGAAATGTGTGAGAAACAATTAGGTAAATTTGAAAGTTAGAGTGAAAAGACATTTTCCTTTCCCACATTTGAGAAGCATGATTCTGGTTGTACCAGTTCTTTAATGAAAGCTCAATTTTCCTCTTTAAGAGAGTTGTACAGGAGTGAGTCAGAAAATGTCATTAAAAGTGCTCCTAAATTAAACCATAAGGCACTTTTCCCCAATAGTATTCTCAAGACAGAATGTTAACTTAGCAGTTAACATTTTTCATGAAAATCACTGCTTTCCAGTGGTGATACTGAAACTGCAGCATTTGTTAAAATAATTCTCACTTGGTGGACCATTGTCGACACAAAAGACACCGTGAAAGGAAAAAGAACATGAAATTCATTAGCTTGTCTAGACTGTTGATGATAGGTTACAATTTCTTAATACTGGCCGCTTCCAAAGCACATTAACCGCTCTGCCTGCCTCTTTTCCGCCACCCGCCTGGGCCTTTCCCGCAATGGCCATTTCCTAGAAAAAACCCTGCGTTCTCCCCCTCCCTCCATTGAACGTTTCCTTTAAATAGCGTACAATGCCTTCGCCCTTCGCTGTCTTGTCTGGACTGAGGCCCACAGCCGCCTCTGATAGGTATGTCAGTTTGCTCACCTAAATTTATTAATTTATTAATTCATTTATTTATTTAGTTACATATTTATTCATTTTCTATTTTCACCTCTCTTCAAAATGTACATTTGTTATTCAAAATTATGTTTCCATTTACACATTTTATATTATACTTTTCCAGTTTTCTTTCACTCCAGTTTGCTTCATAATATTATTTGTAATAGATTCCATTTATTTTGTTTAATTTTCATTTGTCATTAAAAAAAATTATATGTCCATTTCACATTTTACATTTTCTTAAAAACCAATTCTTGACAATATTCTGTAAAAAGTTTTTAATTCTTTAAAATTTTTTGTAATTTAGATATATTATTATTATTATTATTGTTATTATTATTATTACTATTATTATTTTTGTAGCACTGAAGATGGCCGCAATGCGGCCGAAAAAGCTTTATGCCACAATAAACTGTTACGATGGGGAGCCTACATCTAATATTGATTTCGATGATAGCATCGTAAATGCCACACCATTTCCTACTATTTCTTAATACGTTTCTGAGATGGCTTCTTGCATGGATGAACTTGAATTTGAAAGACAACTTTCTCTCAGATGATACACTTAATACTCTATACTGTAGTACCGTTGTGATATGTAGAATAATCATCTGGGATAATCGAAGTATAAAGCTCAATATGTGTTACCTGATAAATTTCAGACTGACTGCTTGGAAATTCAGTCTCTACAGACAGCTGGAGCAAATTTTAATGTAAGTGTTACTACTACTACTACTACTACTTATAAATAATAAGGAAGTAGATTTTACGAGTGTTACTCGCGAGAGGACACGTTTATTAAAAAAAATTTAAAATGTCTCTCTCTATCTCACTGATGTTTTTTGTTTTTAACAATCATGGGTTTCTTATGGAGATGGACACTCTTACAGAAAATGGCGATGAGTATGTCGTGGTCGCTTCATTTGGACCAATTGTACCACCGATGCCGGTCGGTCTGCGTTGAGAGGAAGAGCCTGCCAGGGCACCGCGGAAACCATTAGAAGTCGGCCGGCTGGAAGCCCCGGAAGTGACGACAATCACGGCAGCTTTCCGGGACGTTGTGTGGGTTGGTCGTGCGAGTCTCAGGTCGTCAAACGTCGCCTGGACCACGTTTACGCAGACGAGTCTTCGTACTGCGCACCCGAACGAGTGTCGTAGCGGATGATAATGTTTGTGTCGACAGGTGTGAGTCAAGCACAAGGTAGCAATGTTATCGTCAGTAGTATTTTTGCAATGTCTAGTCTGTCTCGTTAGTTACACTCCGCCGTTGTTTATCATTGAAGCGAGTCAGTCGTTGTCGGCCGGCAATTCAGATAACTGACCGTCCGCCAGCTAGTCAGAAGAGCAAGTAAATGTATTTTTCCTTCGCCCCGGCTCCCGCATTTCCGGCCTCCCTACCCCTTTTCTTCGAGTCCGCGCACACTGTCACGTGTGTGATTCCATAATTCGGATTGGTAGTAATTGCTATGTTCTGGATTTTTCAAGAACGTTTTGAGATTTAGCGTGTTTGACTGGTTAAAGTAATCCCCTACTTTTTTTAGTTTGTCACCAGATCCCTAATTGGTGGGCCTTTGTTGCAGGGCACGTGGTGTTCACGTGATATGAACGTAGCCCGAAAGCCCGCACGCCGAGTTTTTGTGTTCCTAAGGGATTATCTGGTGCTGTATTCTGTTTGTGCCTCCTCTCTTCCTACCCTCGGAACAAAGAACGTGGTCAGGGTTGCCCTCTGCCGAAGGCGACCGACTATGCCCAAGGAATGACCCTTTGGGTTATGAAAGTTCAAGGCGCTGGGCGCTCACAGCTGTGCGCGACGAATTGGGAGCTCCGTAAAGTTACAATCGCAAAGTTGTCAAAAAAATTTGAAACTAATCTCCAAATTTGTCGCTTTTTTGTTGCTAATTTGTTACGCAAAACAAAAATTTGTCGCTCTTTATTTGACACTGCTATAACAAATGCTGCTAACTTGATATCAAGTTAGCATCGCAAAAACAAGAAAACCAAGAAACTACACAGATAAATTAAAAATCAATTACATGGGAATTTGTCGCTTTTTTGTCGCTCAAAACTTACCATAAAACAAATTTTGTTACTCTTCAAACAAAGCCAGAAATGTAATTTCCCAAAAACGCTGTTTTTCAACGCAATGTCAGGAAAACCAAGAAATAACAATAATAAGTAAAAAATATTTACATGGGAATTTGTCGCTAATTTGTCGCTCGAAACCTACCGTAAAAGAAATTCTTTTACTCTTTAAACAATATGCGAGAAATGGAATTTTTCCCAAACGCGATGCTAAGTTGATATCAACTTACAATCGCAATTTCAAGAAAACCAAAAAATAACAATAATAAGTAAAAAATAGTTACATGAGAATTTGTCGCTTTTTTGTCGCTCGAAACTTACCGTAAAAGAAATTTTGTTACTCTTTAAACAATATGCCAGAAATGGAATTTTTCGCAAAACGGGATCTGATGTGTCGTCAAGTAAGAATCGCAATCTCAAGAAAACCGAGAAATAATCTAAATACACAAAAACTTTTTACACGCGAATTTGTCGCTAATTTGTCGCTCGAAACCTACCGTAAAAGAAATTCTTTTACTCTTTAAACAATATGCTAGAAACGGAATTTTTCCCAAACACGATGCTAAGTTGATATCAACTTACAATCGCAATTTCCAGAAAACCAAGAAATAACAATAATAAGTAAAAAATAATTACATGAGAATTTGTCGCTCGAAACGACGGAGGCAATACGACTCAAGAACGGCTGGATCAATTTTAATTATTCTGTTTTTTGGATTCAGCTACGCCCCGAATAGCAGTATAACTAATAAAATACCGAAAAAAAGCGCTACATGGCACTCAAGAATAAAATACTAAATGTTCGTGTAAATGCAACCAGCTAGACTCGGTAGGATTTATATCATTAAATAACTATAAAAGAAACGTTCTAGGGCCGTACAAACTAAAAGTTTGAGGCCCAAGGTCTCAAAGAAACATTTTTTCACACCTTATTCTACAGGATGGGATCTTTTTGAATATTCTATAACATTTTTGCTGGTCCGGCTCTTCTCAATATAGCTTCTCAAAGACGTGCAGAATCTAAGTAAATAAATCAAAATCGAGTTAGTTAAATTATTTATAACTCAAGAACGACTGGAGCAATTTTAATTATCTCCAATTTGTTGGATTCATCTCCGTCCCGAATAGTAGAATAACTATTAAAATATCGAAAAAATTTCAGTTAAATGCAATTCCCAATTGACGTGCGTTTCATTGTTGCTGGGCGTTGCCGTGTGCCATGGGGCGAGGTCGAGGAAAACATGAGGAGCAGGCGGCGCAGGTTGATGACAGGAGAGGGAAAAAGAGAATGAGGGCCAAAAAGGGGGAAAAGAGAGAGGAGGAAATGAGAAAGCGAATGAGAGAGGAAAAATAGAGAGAGGGAATATAGAGAGAGAAGTAAATAAAGAGAGGGGGAATTAGAGAAAAGAGGGAAATAGAGAGAGGGACAATACAGAGAGAGGGAAACAGAGAGCAGGAAAAAAGAGGGAAAAGAGACAGAAGGAATACACACAGAGGGGAAGAAGAGACAAAGAGGGAACGAGAGACATAGAGGGGCATAAGAGACACAGAGGGGAAGAAGGGACACAGAGGGGGAAAAGAGAGACAAATGGACAAAGGGAGACAGAGTGGAGAAGGAGGAAAACGACAGAGGGGAAGGGAGAGAGGTTTGAAGATATTTGTAGTTTTTTAATTCGGAAATGCATGGAAAACATGTAGAGTGTTCAGTTCTGCTCGTAATAGTTCTCTTTCAATATGAGATGTCAGCCACGGCTGTGACTCTTAGACTAAAAAAAAAGATGGACAAAAAATCATGTTGGCGGGGCGCTTTTTTGGATTTTTTTGGACGTCCGAGTCGGAGACAGGGGGAACTTTGGAGAAAAAAAGCTCTAACCATCCTTTGATGTGTTGTTTCCCGGGTAGAGTTAAGCTGAGAAAACGCATTTTGTGCGGGCACTTTTTCGGCCTTTGTTGGTTTGATTTCGGCGGGACGACATGCTTTGGTTTCGGCCGGACGGTATTGCTGCTCCTTAATCTAGTACAATTCTTGGACGTGTCGTTTCAAATCGTTTCACACCGTTCTCGTGAGTACTCACGTTAGGGCGGGTTCTTGACACGCCTCGCAGGTCTGAAGGTCGTGTGCGGAAGATGTTGAAAAATTTCGGAAACAATTTTATGAAAATTGTTTAAACGAATTCCGAAATTTGCGAAAACCGTTTTTGCGGAAAAATGACGAGATGGATCCCCTGGCGCAGAAACCGGCGACCCGAGAAACGCGAAACTTCGTCGTTCACACCAGTTTAAACTGCGAGAAGATCCGAGTTTTAGTTCCGGAGAAAGTAGTTCCCAAAGTTGCGTTTTCGGTTTGAACTTTTCGAAACTGGAATTCTTTGCAACGTTTGTCGCCCTCCAGCACTGCAATGGAAAGAGAAATCGTCGAGAAACCTCGGATTCGAACGGAAAGACGTGCGCGGAAAACGACGGACATGTTGAAAAATTTCGGAAAAAAATGTTTATGGAAATTGTTTAAACAATTTTCAAAATTTGCAACACCATTTTTTTAAAAAACACTAGTTGTTTATCGCAGTACAAATCGAAAGGCGATACGAGTTGTGGTTCCGGAGAAATTAATTGCCAAATTAGGTTTCCACTTTGAGGTTCAAGTTCTTGCAAACTTCAACGCTCTCTGGCGCCGAAACGGAAACGTGAAACCTCGGATTCCTGTCAAATGAAATGCGGAGAAGAAGATGCAATGGCTTTCGGGAAGGCAAAAAAATGTTTAAACAAATTGTGTAAACAATTTTCAAAATTCGCAACACCGTGTTTCAGAAAAAATACGAGGTAGATGGCGTAGACTCGTTCACCTCCAGTCTAAACCGGAAGGCGATCGAAGTAGTAGCGGAGAAATTAATTTCCAAAGTTGCGAAAAAGGTTTCGACTTAAGAGCTCCATTTGTTGCAAAGTTCAATGCCCCCTGGCGCGGAAACGGGAAATTGGAGAGTCGGGAAACTCGGGATTCCTGACGAAACGCACACGGGCAACACGATGCGTGTGGTGAAAGAGCCGTAGAAAAATTGTTTATAGAAAATGTTTAAACAATTTTGAAATTTTGCGATGACAATTTCGCGAAAACTAGAGGCATGAAACGAGACACGATTCCGAAAGCGGCCCTGCGAA
>JAHLJT010009436.1:126525298-126538029 GCA_031308135.1 Acheta domesticus | reverse complement strand
ACCGTTTTTTTTGTTGAACGGTGTAGAGTGTATAATTTGATTATTTGTCGAGTGTTTATTTGGTTTGTTCGTTATTGTTGCCTTTATGAGGCTAAATAAATCCCACGTTCATGAACAATCGTTTCAGTTTTATGTTGTGAACCAAACCACTCACTTCTCCTACAAAGATGAAATCATCCAACAATGATAGTTTCAAGTCTCCTAAATTAAACAAATTTATTTCGACGTGTAGCAGACGTCATTTCGACGCCGTTTTACGGGACGAACAGCAGCAGATGCCGAAGGCGCGGGTGAAAGGTAGGTCACTGCTCATATAACTTGTAACAGATTATCTGAGTGATATAATAACATAGCAAAAGAGAAGTATAGAGAACGTGCTAAACAGCACGTACTTTCTCGCCTTTAGTAATAGATATATAATACTATTTATACTGGTTTTGTAATACAATTTTTTAAATAAATTATGAAAGTAAATGAATGTTTCATCATTTGAAATTTTATCTATGTCTTTTCCATTATAAGAAGCCCCTGGGACATTTTCAAAGCACAAAAACTAGCTCCAACGTTTTTGGATAAATTTTGTTGTTCCATAGTATGAACGACTTTTACGAGAATTGTGCAGGTCTCATTTTCGTTGAAAACTCTGATTTTTCGAAAGTTACAAAAATTTCAACCGTTGCTTGTTTCTGGTGCAATTCCTTGTATTTTTCCACACCTGCCTCCTTACCTGAGTAAGCCAAAACGTGTGCCCGGCAAGGATCCTAACAAAGGGAGATTAGAATATATTGAAAGACAAGAAGCTGCAGTTAAAAACTTTTTAGACTGATATTATAGTCAATTTCCAGTGTCCAATTTCCAGTGAGATCAACCGAAAATGCTTTTTTTTTATATTTTAGAAATTAGAGATACACGGAAGGTAAAGGTTAGTGTTAAGGTGGACAAGGACTTGATTAGTTGTGTTGTTAATAATTTTATAGTTGATAAGTTAGATTTAGCATCGATTTGCCACAGAGTCTAAAAGTAATAGGTGGTCACAGTTTGAAAATCCGTTAACGTGTTATTTAGATAAAGAGAAGGAAATATTATACGTACTCTTTAAGTTATTGGAAACAGAACTGAAATGCACAGATATTGTAACAGAAGGTAAATCTGAAAGTGTTAGGTTTTTAAGGGAACAACTTGTACTGTTGTTTTCCCAAAAGAAAACGTATTCTGTTCACACAATAATGTGGCATTTATGGTATACATGCAATCATCAGTATGCTATTCACCATTGAGAGCAAATAATTTTCTGTTTGATTCACACAAAGCACTTACAACAGCTATGTGCAAAATTAGGTTTCACATTTTAGCAGTGAACAGAACATGCATTTTTCGAAACAATCCTCAAAGTTTTTAACTGAAATAGTGATATAACAATTAGATGGGTATATATATATATATATATATATATGTATATATATATATATATATATATATATCATATATATATATATGAAGGTGAGCATTAATTATAGGAGGAAATGCTTTCTGGATTTGCCAAAAATAATGTACAACACGAACTGTGCGAACAATGCGAGAACAGTGCAGGCATTTATGGTAACATCTGCATTTGGAGAGGAAGTAGTATCTCGCATCTTAGTGACGAATTTGATGAGTGAGGAGCTAAATGAAACGATAATAATGTACTAAAGCTACTATATGACTGTGGGTTTCAGGTTGTGACTATTATCTCTGATAATCACAGGCTGAATAGAAGTACATTTTGATTATTACAGGTTATTCAGATTTATTCTGCTTTACTCTTCCTCCATTTCCTAATGAAATTATTTTAATGTATGATACAGTTTATCTCTTGAAATGTGTGAGAAACAATTAGGTAAATTTGAAAGAGTGAAAAGACATTTTCCTTTCCCACATTGAGAAGCATGATCTGGTTGTACCAGTTCTTTAATGAAAGCTCAATTTTCCTCTTTGAGAGATGTTGTACAGGAGTGAGTCAGAAAATGTCATTAAAGTGCTCCTAAATTAAACCATAAGGCACTTTTTCCCAATAGTATTCTCAAGACAGAATGTTAACTTAGTAGTTAACATTTTTCATGAAAATCACTGCTTTCCAGTGGTGATACTGAAACTGCAGCATTTGTTAAAATAATTCTCACTTGGTGGACCATTGTCGACACAAAAGACACCGTGAAAGGAAAAAGAACATGAAATTCATTAGCTTGTCTACACTGTTGATGATAGGTTACAATTTCTTAATACTGGCCGCTTCCAAGCACATTAACCCCTCTGCCTGCCTCTTTTCCGCCACCCGCCTGGGCCTTTCCCGCAATGGCCATTTCCTAGAAAAAAAAACCCTGCGTTCTCCCCCTCCCTCCATTGAACGTTTCCTTTAAATAGCGTACAATGCCTTCGCCCTTCGCTGTCTTGTCTGGACTGAGGCCCACAGCCGCCTCTGATAGGTATGTCAGTTTGCTCACCTAAATTTATTAATTTATTAATTCATTTATTTAGTTACATATTTATTCATTTTCTATTTTCACCTCTCTTCAAAATGTACATTTGTTATTCAAAATTATGTTCCATTTACACATTTTATATTATACTTTTCCAGTTTTCTTTCACTCCAGTTTGCTTCATAATATTATTTGTAATAGATTCCATTTATTTAATTTAATTTTCATTTGTCATTAAAAAAAATTATATGTCCATTTCCATTTTACATTTTCTTAAAAACCAATTCTTGACAATATTCTGTAAAAAGTTTTTAATTCTTTAAAATTTTTTGTAATTTAGATATATTATTATTATTATTATTATTATTATTATTATTTTTTTTTTTGTAGCACTGAAGATGGCCGCAATGCGGCCGAAAAAGATTTATGCCACAATAACTGTTACGATGGGGAGCCTACATCTAATATTGATTTCGATGATAGCATCGTAAATGCCACACCATTTCCTACTATTTCTTAATACGTTTCTGAGATGGCTTCTTGTATGGATGAACTTGAATTTGAAAGACAACTTTCTCTCAGATGATACACTTAATACTCTATACTGTAGTACCGTTGTGATATGTAGAATAATCATCTGGGATAATCGAAGTATAAAGCTCAATATGTGTTACCTGATAAATTTCAGACTGACTGCTTGGAAATTCAGTCTCTACAGACAGTTATCTGGAGCAAATTTTAATGTAAGTGTTACTACATTTACTACTACTACTACTACTACTACTACTACTACTACTACTACTACTACTACTACTACTACTACGACTACTACTACTACTACGATGCCGGTCGGTCTGCGTTGAGAGGAAGAGCCTGCCAGGGCACCGCGGAAACCATTAGAAGTCGGCCGGCTGGAAGCCCCGGGAGTGATGACAATCACGGCAGCTTTCCGGGACGTTGTGTGGGTTGGTCGTGCGAGTCTCAGGTCGTCAAACGTCGCCTGGACCGCGTTTACACAGACGAGTCTTCGTACTGCGCACCCGAACGAGTGTCGTAGCGGATGATAATGTTTGTGTCGACAGGTGTGAGTCAAGCACAAGGTAGCAATGTTATCGTCAGTAGTATTTTTGCAATGTCTAGTCTGTCTCGTTAGTTACACTCCGCCGTTGTTTATCATTGAAGCGAGTCAGTCGTTGTCGGCCGGCAATTCAGATAACTGACCGTCCGCCAGCTAGTCAGAAGAGCAAGTAAATGTATTTTTCCTTCGCCCCGGCTCCCGCATTTCCGGCCTCCCTACCCCTTTTCTTCGAGTCCGCGCACACTGTCACGTGTGTGATTCCATACTTCGGATTGGTTGTAATTGCTATGTTCTGGATTTTTCAAGAAAGTTTTGAGATTTAGCGTGTTTGACTGGTTAAAGTAATCCCCTACTTTTTTTAGTTTGTCACCAGATCCCTAATTGGTGGACCTTTGTTGCAGGGCAAGTGGTGTTCACGTGATATGAACGTAGCCCGAACGCCCGCACGCCGAGTGTTTGTGTTCCTAAGGGATTATCTGGTGCTGTATTCTGTTTGTGCCTCCTCTCTTCCTACCCTCGGAACAAAGAACGTGGTCAGGGTTGCCCTCTGCCGAAGGCGACCGACTATGCCCAACGGATGACCCTTTGGGTTACAAAAGTTCAAGGCGCTGGGCGCTCACAGCTGTGCGCGACGAATTGGGTGCGGACGGCGCCAGGGCGCTGGGTTGCACAATTAGCGTGACGGAGGGGGTTGTGCTATGCAGGAGGCAATACGACTCAAGAACGGCTGGATCAATTTTAATTATTCTGTTTTTTGGATTCATCTACGCCCCGAATAGCAGTATAACTAATAAAATACCGAAAAAAAAGCGCTACATGGCACTCAAGAATAAAAGACTAAATGTTCGTGTAAATGCAACCAGCTACACTCGGTAGGATTTATATCATTAAATAACTATAAAAGAAACGTTCTAGGGCCGTACAAACTAAAAGTTTGAGGCCCAAGGTCTCAAAGAAACATTTTTTCACACCTTATTCTACAGGATGGGATCTTTTTGAATATTCTATAACATTTTTGCTGGTCCGGCTCTTCTCAATATAGCTTCTCAAAGACGTGCAGAATCTAAGTAAATAAATCAAAATCGAGTTAGTTAAAACATTTATAACTCAAGAACGACTGGAGCAATTTTAATTATCTCCAATTTGTTGGATTCATCTCCGTCCCGAATAGTAGAATAACTATTAAAATATCGAAAAATTTCAGTTAAATGCAATTCCCAATTGACGTGCGTTTCATTGTTGCTGGGCGTTGCCGTGTGCCGTGGGGCGAGGTCGAGGAAAACATGAGGAGCAGGCGGCGCAGGTTGATGACAGGAGAGGGAAAAAGAGAATGAGGGCCAAAGAGGGGGAAAAAGAGAGAGGAGGAAATGAGAAAGCGAATGAGAGAGGAAAAATAGAGAGAGGGAATATAGAGAGAGAAGTAAATAAAGAGAGGGGGAATTAGAGAAAAGAGGGAAAATAGTGAGAGAGGGAAACAGAGAGCAGGAAAAAAGAGGGAAAAGAGACAGAAGGAATACACACAGAGGGGAAGAAGAGACAAAGAGGGAACGAGAGACATAGAGGGGCATAAGAGACACAGAGGGAAAGAAGGGACACAGAGGGGGAAAAGAGAGACAAATGGACAAAGGGAGACAGAGAGTGGAGAAGGAGGAAAACGACAGAGGGGAACGGAGAGAGGTTTGAAGATATTTGTAGTTTTTTTAATTCGGAAATGCATTGAAAACATGTAGAGTGTTCAGTTCTGCTCGTAATAGTTCTCTTTCAATATGAGATGTCAGCCACGGCTGTGACTCTTAGACTAAAAAAAAGATGGCCAAAAAAATCATGTTGGCGGGGCGCTTTTTTGGATTTTTTTGGACGTCCGAGTCGGAGGCGGGGGGAACTCTGGAGAAAAAAAGCTCTAACCATCCTTTGATGTGTTGTTTCCCGGGTAGAGTTAAGCTCAGAAAACGCATCTTGTGCGGGCACTTTTTTCGGCCTTTGTTGTTTTGATTTCGGCGGGACGACATGCTTTGGTTTCGGCCGGACGGTATTGCTGCTCCTTAATCTAGTACAATTCTTGGACGTGTCGTTTCAAATCGTTTCACACCGTTCTCGCGAGTACTCACGTTAGGGCGGGTTCTTGACACGCCTCGCAGGTCTGAAGGTCGTGTGCGGAAGATGTTGAAAAATTTCGGAAACAATTTTATGAAAATTGTTTAAACGAATTCCGAAATTTGCGAAAACCGTTTTTGCGGAAAAATGACGAGATGGATCCCCTGGCGCAGAAACCGGCGACCCGAGAAAACGCGAAACTTCGTCGTTCACCCCAGTTTAAACTGCAAGAAGATCCGAGTTTTAGTTCCGGAGAAAGTAGTTCCCAAAGTTGCGTTTTCGGTTTGAACTTTTCGAAACTGGAATTCTTTGCAACGTTTGTCGCCCTCCAGCACTGCAATGGAAAGAGAAATCGTCGAGAAACCTCGGATTCCAACGGAAAGACGTGCGCGGAAAACGACGGACATGTTGAAAAATTTCGGAAAAAAATTTTATGGAATTGTTTAAACAATTTTCAAAATTTGCAACACCATTTTTTTAAAAAACACTAGTTGTTTATCGCAGTACAAATCGAAAGGCGATACGAGTTGTGGCTCCGGAGAAATTAATTGCCAAATTAGGTTTCCACTTTGAGGTTCAAGTTCTTGCAAACTTCAACGCTCTCTGGCGCCGAAACGGGCGGTCTCGGAAACGTGAAACCTCGGATTCCTGTCGAATGGAATGCGGAGAAGAAGATGCAATGGCTTTCGGGAAGGCTAAAAATGTTTAAACAAATTGTGTAAACAATTTTCAAAATTCGCAACACCGTGTTTCAGAAAAAATACGAGGTAGATGGCGTAGACTCGTTCAACCCCCAGTCTAAACCGGAAGGCGATCGAAGTAGTAGCGGAGAAATTAATTTCCAAAGTTGCGAAAAAGGTTTCGACTTAAGGGCTCCATTTGTTGCAAAGTTCAATGCCCCCTGGCGCGGAAACGGAAATTGGAGAGTCGTGAAACTCGGGATTCCTGACGAAACGCACACGGGCAACACGATGCGTGTGGTGAAGAGCCGTAGAAAAATTGTTTATAGAAAATGTTTAAACAATTTTAAAATTTTGCGATGACAATTTCGCGAAAACTAGAGGCATGAAACGAGACACGATTCCGAAATCGGCCCTGCGAACGAGATTCTACAATTCTCTACCTTTCACCGAAAAGGTGTAAAACCAGTGAATGCGGCCCTTTCGGAGCTAACCTCTTCATAAAGCGAGGGCCTCAGGGGGAAAGAGCGGTCCGGGTTCGATATCCGGGCACTTCTCCTGCTTGCAGAACAGAGACTCCTCAACATTGTTCGTCAGCTAGTTATTCGAGTCCCAAACGAGCCTCTTTCGCCTGGCGAGAACGCCTGTTCCACGCAACCCACACGACAAGACCGACGCCGCGAAAGTTGACTCCTTCGAGCCGGGGAAAGGTCTCGAGGGGGAACGGCGGACCCCGAGGGGAAACGGTATGAGGCACGTAAGTTCTGAGCATATGAGTTCGGATCGCGGAACGGGAAAAGAATTTGCTGGTTGAAAACACAATTGCTGATTAATGTAGTATTGTAATAGAATTTAGGACCATGTAGAAGCAGTGCGAGAACGTATTTGCTTGGTAGCACCACTAGTTTTAAACTTCTTCTGCATTTCAAATATCAGTTTAATTACATTTACTCGTTACTTTCTAAAAAGTAGCGAAGAAGGCCGAAAAATGTGGTGTTTATTGGATTTGTGGCATCCCTGAACCCATTTTAAAAACTCGTGCCGATGTTTTTACTAGTACCGATGTTATTCTTGCATCGAAAACTAACTTTTTCCCCTAAGTCTCTACAAATATCTTCAATACAGCCTAATCGTGAATAAAGAAATCATTTTGAGCAGTGCGGCACAAATGTCAGTAGTAAATAGTGATGGCGTGCGGCGCAATTTTAGCAGATTGCAGTGAAATAGGTAAACTGTGCTTAGCAAAGTTCTTAAAGTGTAAATCTTAATCTCTAATCTTATCTCAATTAAAAGTATTTTGGATGAACATTTACGGAATAAATGTGAAAAGTGTCTTTTTTTATCGTTTTAACGAAAAATTGCCTATGTTCCAGCTAATGTGGCACACTGAGTCAAATAAGTATTGTTTGCTGATCATAAAATTATTGCGGGGTGACGTGAGCACCACCTCAGCCCCAACTCCAATGATAAAACTCACATTAAATAATATTTATTCGTTATCTTCTAAAAAGGTAGCGAGAAAGGCCGAAAAATGGGGTTGTGGGGGAATGAGGTTGTGAGAGAGAGAGAGAGGAGAGAGAGAGAGAGCAGCGGACCCCTTTTTTTGTATATCCGGGAATATCCTGTTCTCCTTCCCCCAACACCTTCAATAGTTCAACTTATTTAGAGGGATTCGAAGGACCAGCTTTGGACAGGTTGCATCTGTTGTCTGTGATTACTGCTATTGTACTTTAAGGAAAGTAAATTTGTGAGTGACATAAAACACATATATTAAATTCAAGCATAATAGGCAAGTAAGAGATACATTGTTTGATCAACATTTGCACAGTTACACATGCGGACATTTTCTTCCGCTCGCGTCAGGGGACACGAGGCAGAAAGGCTCGCCATGAAGAAGCTGTCATAGTCTGGCGCTCGCCAGAAACACCATCACATAACACGTGGCACAGGCAGCATTTCAGGCAGCGTTGATGGATTCCCCTCGCGTTATGCAACACAAGGGAGAGGCTCGTATGAAGAGATTGCAGCTTACTGTTGCTAAACGCTGCACTTTGAACTGAATACGTAGCACGTGTCAAAACAACGTTCTGCGAGCATTTCACAGACTAGACCTTAAACTGAACATGTAGCACATGTGGAAAACAACGTTCTACGAGCATTGCATTCACGAGGCTTACTGCCAGGAGGCTCACACAAGACTGTACTTTGAACTGAATATGCAGCACATGTCGAAAACAACGTTTTACGAGCATTGCATTCACGAGGCTTACTGCCAGGAGGCTCACACAAGACTGTACTTTGAACTGAATATGCAGCACATGTCGAAAACCACGTTTTACGAGCATTGCATTCACGAAGCTTACTGTCAGGAGGCTCACACCAGACTGTACTTTGAACTGAATATGCAGCACATGTCGAAAACAACGTTCTACGTGCATTGCATTCACGAAGCTTACTGCCAGGAGGCTCACACAAGACTGAAAACCGGATGCGTCGGGTGACGCACGGAGAAAAACTCGCAGCCAATGAGCGAGTGACATTGTAATTGAGCTTTAATGATTAAAATGAAAACTTTTGAGTTTTATAAATTTAGCGAATGTTTTAATTGAGATTTTGAATTTGGTGAATTTTGAACCTGGTGAATTTGTTTTAAACGCATTATTGATTTGATTTGATTTTGTAATTTTATGTGACAGCGATTACGATTTCTCGGAATCGCTGTGGCTGTTTGATTGTTGTTTTCGCTTTGTGACGGAATGAAGCTGATAAATGTTACTGCTCAATTATTTTACAGACGTGCTTTCTTAAAATTTTAAGGAGCCGTATTCGCTCCGCTGTCCCCCCAGAAATATTATAATTAATATTATTTGTTATATTATTATGTAGTGTACTCCGACAGGGGTGTTAATGGAGTTTGTGGCAACCCTAAACAAAAATTTGAATTTCAGAAACACAAACATTTTAGAAACATGTTAATTGCTTATTATTTACAAAACGGGATTTTTAAATTTAAAAAGCCCCCAATTTACACAATTCAATAGTTTTTCCTTTTCCGTGTGCATATATATAAACGTAGTAGAGGAAAGTTATGAAATGCTGCGGCATATTAATTTCGAGATTTCAACAGCAAGTTTTGGGGTCCCCTGATACCGAAAAGGTGTTGTTTTTTCAAAACGACCGTCCATTCGTCTGTTCACCCGTCTGGTGTATGTGAACAACACTAGCGCCTAACTACTAATAATATTATTTTGTCAGAGTTGGCTAGTTTGAAGAAACCCATGTCGATCTGTCCCAAGTTCAAGCTCTGAGATTTTGAAAAAAATTGAAATTTTGTGAGGTACTTTACATGAAACCCCTGGGACATTTTCAAAATTTTCACAATATTCTTTTGTTTTGTTAACAATTACAAAAGTGAATTTTTTTGCCACTCACATCTATCTTGTCTCTCAGATCGTTAATATTGATATTAACGGCGATTTGTTCACATTATTACATTAATGAGTACATGTGCTTTAAATAATATCAGATAAACTTTCTCGAAAACTTAACATATTCTCTGTATAACAACTTTCTGCATTTCAGAAACGCTCGAACGCCATTTTCTCATAAATGGCTCCAAAAGTTTTCTTCAAACTTTGGGAACGAAGAGTGTTAATTTCACTTTTAAATGTGAGGTAAAATTCATTTTAGGATCCCCACCCCACACACAATTGCACACATTTAATTTTTTGAAAGGTCTCTCATATCGTTAATATGCATATTTCCAGTAATTTGTAAGCACCATTGTATTTGTGTGTTAATGTGTTTGAAATGACTTTCAATTAAGTTTTTCGAAAAATCAAAAATGTTTTGTGAAAAAGAGCTGCTAATTTCGAATTTATAGTAGCACTTAAATGCTATTTTCTTAAAAACGGCTCAACATTTCTGAAAGAAAGTAACCATGTAAGACGAAGTTTTACTGCTTTTTAATAGTCTCAAAATAATATTTTCGTTCTTCTGTTAGGAAACCGAAAAATGGAGAAAATGTCAAAAATATACTTTGGGCGGCGAAAGATGTCAGCTGGCAAGATTATGTAGGAAGTCTGAAGAGTCGAGACCTAAGGAAATATAAAGCTAATACGAGAATGTCTGAGCCAATCTGTAGCACCACTAGTTTAATTTCTGTGTTAATTTTTCTTTGTTGCTGTATGTTTTACTGAGCTCAATTTCTTAGTTGTAGCAGTAGAGCCAGGAGTATGGTTAACCCTTTTGTTAGAAATACAAAAACTCGTATCTGTAGATCGTTTACCAATGCAAATACGTTTTCTGGAACTCGAGAGCGAAAATATATATTTTGAGATATTACTAACCTTGCTTTGTTTGTAATTTTATTCATCGTTCAACTATTTAGGATTAAAAGGTGGGGAAGAGTTTTCAGAAGACATGCGCATAGTGTACTATTCTCTCCCATATTTCGCATACATTTTTTATTGTTCTTTGCCCAAGTAAATCAGATCAATATTGAGTGCGTGGATTATACTTCCACGACCAAACGTTTGATAGGTTTGATTGTTTTAACGATAAATTAAATTAATGACAGAGTTAAGCTTCAAAGCGGTCTGTAATCAACAAAATAAAGAGTTTGAAACCTCGGCAATTCCACGAGACTAGACAATAAAGATTAACAGAACGGTGGCATCTATAGGACCTTTTTCGCTGATATAGATGATAGTGGTAATGATGATGGAGTAGCTAATGGTGCAATGAGAGACAGAGGAAATTAAATAACCTCCAGCAAAGATGCGACGAATTCACTTTCCCAAGCAAAAATTCCGTATAGTTTTAGCCGGGTATTGAATCTGAACTCGAGTGGTGGTAAAGTGTGGGCGCTATCTGTTACTCCTCGATCCCCACCCACTTCACATAGTAGAATATGCCAAGTTGAAAACAGATTCAAAATTTACGTTAGTTAAAATGTCGCAAAAAGACAAGTAACAATAACCAAAAATAGATTGGATGTAAATGATACTTACAAAGTACTCCTACGAAATGAAATGATTCAGACAAATTTTACGTCTAAATAAAAACATATGAATATAGCATCTTCAGAAAAATCTGGACTCTAATAAAAAGTGTCAGCCAGAGAACAATTACAGTAGCCTATTTTCTCCTTCACTCCCTATTGGTCAATGATTGCGTGACCAAACTAAAGAGAGAGGCTTATATAAGGTGAGACATTTCAGCGTCAGAAGAGAGGTAGATGTGTAGATGAAATCGAGTGCATGCATTTCTTCATACTAGTGTAGCAGCCTTTCAGCGCTCTATTGGAATACTTCTGTAAAAACAGGTGAGTGTTATTAGAAAATTAATAAGCGTGTCAGAGGGAATGCAGAAGCAGACAGGCAGCACTTCCCTGAAGATTTTGAAGCGAATATTATTGTCCTTCATTACTCCGCTGTAAACTCATATTTCCGGAAAGTTAATTGTATTTACATGTATGTAAACATTTATAAAGTATCACTATAATTTTAATTATATCAAAGTGTATTGGTGACTACATTCTAAGAGCTTATTTTATTTTATTCTTAATGAATCTCTCTCTTACGTTAGGATAATGGAAAGATTAGATGGTCGACATTCTGTTCATTTTGTTGTTTTTACAGAAATAAGGTCTTTCATGGCTCTGAAACGATGAAAATATGCACTAAATGTAAGAGTCCAATTAGAAATGATGAGTTCGGTTTTGGTGTTAATTTTGTTGCTGGTCGGTCAATTCGAAAGGAGAAAAAGGATTTCATTACATTTCCTTTTACATATTCGCATACGTATGTGAATACAGATAATTAATATACGTAATTTAGAGAATGTTATGGAATGCAGCGGAAAATAGATTTTGAGATTTCAACGGAAATACACGTTTTGGAGCTCCCTGAAAACGAAAAAGTGTCTTTTTCAAAACGTCGGTAAGCTTTGCCAGATAATTAAATGTATACACCAGTACCAACCTTCAAAAATGCAGATACTTTCATTAAAATTCCTGGTACCAATGTCAATTGAATTAAATTCAGAAAATTGTTCATATTATACGTTTGTTTTAACACGCACAGAAAGTTAAACTTAACTCAATAACTATTCATTTTATATCGACATAGTAAATGAAAAACTAAGAATTCTATCCTTTTTTACTTTAGCATGTGCTAGAAAAAGACCATCCTACGGTTCTTCTAATGTTTTTACAGCAGCGTTTTCGTCAATGTCATAGTTATTTGTAACACTGGTTTTAGTTATGCATTATTGAATAACACGTTTTTTGAAGAATCTTAAATCGTACGTCGTCAATTACCGTGGACTTAAAATCCTGTTATTTAAACGTATTAGGATGTCTTGATACACGGTATTTTCATTAAAATTCTGGAACAAATACCGGGATCATGGTAAGTC
>JAHLJT010009436.1:126420997-126524298 GCA_031308135.1 Acheta domesticus | reverse complement strand
TTTTCATGACATGCAACACAGAATTTGGGGTATGTTTTTGCAAGCTAGTTGATGCTTTTGTCACCTGTATAGATATCAACACTAAAAGAAATTGAATATTCTGTTTAATTTTCGCAATTAAAAATTGGATATTTGAAGCCTCTTTTTCAGGCAAAAAATGTGTTCATTGCTTGCCAATCATGGATTTCTTTGAAATTAATCAGCGAAATCCAGGAATTCATGGATGAGGTTAACACTCGATCCCTGTCTTTCATCTTCACAAACCGCGGTCATCAGAGATTTGGCGGATTTGAGATTACCCTTGGCCAGAATGTTAAGTAAATATCATTGTCTGTGGAGTGTCTCAATTTCGTGGTTCTGTTTGTAACAATAGTTATTGTTATAGACACTTCAAACGCGATCACCATGTCATATAATATTCTCTTAGCTTTGTGCCTCATGACTCCAGGGCATAACAACAACCGAGAACGACGCGAAATATCGTGAGATATTCCATTTTATTGACACACACCCGTGCTAGCAAGAAGAGAACCGCAGTTATAGCTCGGAGAGCTGATCTGGGAGTGGAGTACAAGAGTTTTTATTCTCGTCGCAGAAAACTCTGAAAACGTAAGAAATTACCACTGTTAGAATATTTATTACGAAAGAATCAGTGATCATTGAATAGAATTGTTATGTTTTTACCTGTTCTGGGCGCGGGGAAAAGCGGTTTGCACTTATTTCGGTTGCCAAACCGTGGTCTCGGTTTTCAACACTATTTATGCGGGAAGCGCGCGTTTTCTTAGAAACTATTGCTCGTTGCCAGCTTTATCGAGTTTTAATGCAGTTGTCACAGCACTGAAAATACATACGCACTTATGTTGCTCCATATGCTGACAATATGACGGCTAGGATTATCATAGTTGTGAAGTTTTAAATTTTTTGAAAGAATAAGATTTTTTGCTATCACACGTGCAGTAAAACTTATTGATTTCCGTGTTTTTCTAGCACCAATTGTAAAGCAGCGAAATAGTGCTTCGAATTATTAACGGGAGAGCTGCTGATTGCGGATGTGATACAGAAATTGTTTCTAATTCTCTCGCAGGCGTTTTGAAAAAAGGAAGACGTTACGACTGTTAGAATGTTGTAGAAAAAGAATCAGTGATCATTGATATATTGTCAAGCTTTACCAGTTTTTGGGGCGGGAAAAGCGGTTTTGCTTCTTATTTCTTTGGTAGAGAGCACACCATGGCTCTTCTTCAACACAATTATTTTTTTGGGGAAAGCAGCTGTAATTTCTTAGAAGTTAATGCTCTTTGCCAAATTTTTCGAGTTTAAATCAATTGTAACGGCGGCACTACAAATACATACGCACTTATGCTTGCTTCCATATGCTGACTATAAGACGGGCTAGATAATCACTGTTGTTGGAGTTTTAAATTTTTTGAAAGAACAAGATTTTTTTGCTACCACACGTCAGTAAAACTTATTGATTTCCGTGTGAGCCATCACTTTTGTGGAAGTTTTGATTTGTAACAATGATCGGTCTCGTCTAAGCAGAACTCAAGCTTTTTTAAGAAATTCTGATAATGTCACAGCCATGCCAGGTGGCCAGTAAGCGCTGAAATCGGTCGTTTTAAACGCATGAACGGTTTGAAAAATGCCACCAAAGAACCGTTCTCGAAAGCACATCGTTGAACAAAGTGACTCTGCTTCTTTATCTCCAACGTGGGAGTTCGAAATGTACGTTCTGAGGCTAGTATTAATGCCAAAGATTGTTATAAATAACTTCACGAACGGTGCCAAAATTGAACCTTTTTTGGCCGCTTATGTGTCAACTAAACATGACAAAAGCATGAAAATAATGGTTTAAAAATCAGGATTAATAATAAAGTTTATATTTACAATGATGGAAGAAGACTAATTGATGAAGAGGACGCTGTGCACTTAATTGGATGACAATAACTGCATTCATCAGCTCAAATGTCTGCCAGGGACAATGATGAGATATGGATATGGAGTTAATATGCTTTTTGTTATATCTACCGTTGTATGTTTTGTTTTTAATTCCATTTAAATAATTAATTTATTTATGTATTCAGATGTATTTCCACCATCTATATATTAATTTTCAAAATAACATTTGGCTCTCTTTCCAAAGAAATTTACACGCAGTCCCACGTAGTCCCACGCAGTACACGCATAAATTTGGTACTTTGTGTACTGAGGAACGGCTATACGCAAAAATGGTTTCAGTAGCTTCAGTGCAACTAATAAAATAATTACACTCCATTAGAAGTCAAAAATATTTTTCACATAACTAGTGGTGTTACAAGAGCAAATACTTTCCTGCGTATTGGATACAGCTACGTAATATTGAAATATAGCACTTGCTGCGCTACTAACAACTTCCCTATTATTTGAAAACGTCCAATTCAACAAGAAGTGAACAACTCAGTTTTTATCGCAGTGGTGTCAGAACTATGCAAATTCTACAACTGCATAAAAATATTATACAGAACTTTAGTAAACTTGTATTGGAAAAAGAAGCCTGATACCCCAGACAATATAGAAATGCATTTCATAGGGCCATGATTAGAGAAGAGTATTCTAAAACCATGCAAAAACACTCTACTCACTACAAATGGTACTGCTTTGGTGCGAAAACTATTTTCATGCAAATACCAACATAAATTTGACAATTATAACTCCTTTTCATACAGCTATATCAAGTCACACCAATGACACCTAATTTACAGAAATTCGCGAGCGCTAAGCGTAATTACATTGTTGCATTCCATGCATTGTCGATATTCTGTGAGACTAGCAATGTTTTTTCCATATATTTCAAATAGGTTTTAAATAATTTTTAAAAGAGTAATGTGTACATGTATAACAAAATATCGAATGTAAGACACGAACAAAGAATAATATACAAATTCTAACATATGAAGCATCCAACTGTCTGAAGCGCAGAAAAATTTGCCGTGAGCTATTATGTTTGTCACAAAATTATAGAAAAACGACTCATATTTTCAAAAAATTAAGCATGACCTTATTTTAAAATGTTTTATAAACGTATTTTATTAAGAAAAACCATTGTATCTTCACCATAGTAGTTGTAGAAAGCATATTTTTTAAATTTTTTAAAAGTTTGGCGAAAATAGGCATTTCAACGAACATTAAACCTGCACCATTCTTTTAAACATCCTTTATGCTATCTCAGGTTCCAATTTAAACCCAAAACTGCGATTTTTAAGAAAAAATTGTTTAGAGAAAATAAAAAATTCTATATGTTTAACCCAAATTGTCGGAAAAAAAACTTGTTTTTGAAAATTAAACATGACCTTGTTTCAAGTTGTTATTTATAAACACATTTCTTTAAGAAAAAATTGTATCTTCATGATTATACTTGTAGGAAGATATAGGAAAAAATTTAATTTTTTTTCAATTTTGGAAAATCAGAGTTTTCAAACAACACGAGAACTACGCAATTCTCTTAAATGACCTTTAGACTGTCAAACAACAAAAGTTAGTCAAAATTGTTGGCGCCAATTTTTTAACATTTTAAAAATGTCCCAGGGGCTTCATGTAAAGTGCCCCCAAAATTAAAATATTGGTTTCAAATTCAAGAGGTCTCGAGATCAGTCAAATCAATCGTAGAGTATCAATTTTGGAGAAAATCGGCTGAACGCTTCATTTGCTCGCATTGTTCGTAGACGGACAGACGTTTTGCTTTCAATTGGTTTTTCGGTCTCAATAACCCAAAAAACAAGGATTCTGGCTGCACAAGGTATTTACTCTCCCGTATACATGTAAGTACGGAAAAATATAAGTAGCAAGGGAATGCTGCGCGAAAAAACGGCGGATTTTCGGCAGAAAAAATTCATTGCCGGTCCCTTATTACGAAAAAGTAGATAAATACAGTTGCTTAATTAAGACAAAAATCCCCCTAACAGGTCGTGCAGCTAGAATCCCTATATTGTGGGTCCTTGATACCGAAAAACCAATTGAAAGCAAAACGTCCGTCCCTCTGTCCGGTATATGTGAACAACATCAGCGCCCAAACTATGCGTACGATTTTTTCCAAATTAAAGAAACACTTGAGCATCTGGTCTGAGTCGGAGCTCTGAGATTTTTAAAACACATTATTTAATTTTTGCGAGGTACTTTATATGAAGCCGCCCGGAATTTAAAATAAATTCTCAATAATGGCTCAAATTTTTTTCTTTAAATTTCGTGTAAGAATAGTGTAAATTTAACTTGTACAGTATTTTCATTGATGACAACCTCAAATTATAGTCATTTTTTAGGTTGGTAGCATTTTTTCTTCTTCTTGCCTGTCTGTGCCACGTTACGCATTGCCATTGTTCCATCGTTTATTTGTAAGGAAGTAAAACTGTGAATTCTTTTGATGAAATTAATCATCATTTTTATATTCAACTCAAATTTTATTCAAGACGCCTCGTCAAAACTTATTAAGATTGCATAGGTCCGGTTTTCACGGTTAACTGTGAATTTTCGAAAATGGCAAAAAGTTTGAATTATATTCGGCGTCTTCCTACAACTACAACATAGCAGATAGAGATTTTTCCTTTACAATTTGTTCTTCAAGTTAGTTACTTCTTTAAGGTAATGTACAAATTTTTGAAAATGTTAGTAGTTCCGGGAAATATTGCGTGCTATATGTGCAATTTTATAAAATACAAAAAGAAGATTTTCTCAAAAACAGCTCCAAACTTTTCTTTAAACTTTTGGTAGGGATAGTGCTAAATTTCTCATCATATTGCTCTTTACTTTGGTTTTTTCAAAAGTTGCAAAAATGTATTTTTTTTACTTGTCTCTAACGTCGTTAATATTTACATTAGCGGCGATTTGTTCACATGATTATATTAATGAGTACATGTGATTTAAATAATTTCGAGTAAATTTTCTCGAAAACAAACTTTTTCTGTGAAAACTAGCTAAAAGATTCGTATTTTCAGAGACGTTCAAACGCTATTTTCTGATAAATTGCTCCAAATTTTTTCGTCGAAGTTTTCGAACGGATAGTGCTGTTGCACACTTTAATATGACGTAAAGTTTATTTTGAAGTATTTTTTCTATTTTTTTCAAAAATTCCGCAAATTCCGTATTTTTAAAAAGATTTCTCACATATTTATTATTCACATTACCAGCAATTTGTAAACATTATTAAATTTGTAAGTGTACTTGCTTAAAAAGACTTCTAATGAAGTGTTTCGAAAACTCGAAAATTTTCTGTGAAAAAGAACTTAAAATTTCTCAATTAAAGTAGCGCTTAAACACCATTTTCTTAAAACCGGTTCCCAACTTTTCAACGAAAATTACCATTTAGAACGAGGTTTTACTTTTCTTTAATATTCTAAAATTAATATTTCCGTTATACCATTAGGAAACTGAAAAATTAAGAAAATGTCAAAAAAAAAATATTTTGGGCGATGCTTGGCAGATGGCAAGAGTATGTGACAATTCCGAATAGCTACCCCAGACCCAAGGAAATAGAAAACTCATACGTGAAAGTTTGTGCTATTCTGTAGCACAACTAATTATATTACTTTACAATGAAACTATTTGCCATAGAGCTAGTGGAGTCTCTTTCCCTAGGCAATGAGTAGTGACGGGAGAGGTAGTGGGGAGGCCAGCGAATGGCAATTAGTCCTCGTGTCCGTTGAGGTGTGATGTGTTCAACACGAGGCAATGGTCACTGGAGCGCATGCTCCGTTGTATCTAATCACCCATTATCGGGGTGATCCCTTTGCGAACAGTACGCATAAGATCCTCATGTGCAGACAGAACAGTGCTATTTACTTTGCGATATTTATTGACTCAAATTACTTAACACAAGTCGCATGTTTTTTATTGAAAGGTTTTTGCACGCCGCCACGTGAAATAATCACTCTGACGTATAACTACTGCGCCTCTTTTTATCTCTCTGTGAGCTTAAAGAAGAACTTGAAATAATCACAAAAACTTTGGAGTGGTTTAAACGATATACAATATTCGCCAAGACTGGTATGTGTTATAACCGGTCAATTTACGTGCTGGTAAAAACATGGTTCCTCTACTGGGTACATGGCTATTCGTGGGCACATTTCTCACGGATGCTCAAAGCCAACGGAACTGGCAACTTTCAGACACTGCTAATTGGTCACTGACAACGTATTGTATGAAATGTGTATGGTAAACTCCAACCTAGCAAGTTATTTATCATGCAATGTTATTTTTATGTACAATTTGAACTTCAGGTAACCTTTGTTCGTAATCGAACTCATTACAAGTGTTTATAGTATGTGTATTACCAATTCTGTTTATCACAGAAATGTTTCTATTCACAATCGAGCTCTTGTACAAGTGTTTATATGTATATTACTAAATCTGTTTATCACAGATATGCTCCTTTTCAAAAACGAGCTCCCTTTCAATTGTTATTACGTATATTGAAAGCTCTGTTTATAATAATATGTTCAGTCATTAACAGTCAGCCAAATGCTTTATGTATTGCCAAGTTGTTCACTAGAAATTTGAAATGCTTAAGAAACAAGATCAGAGCTAGTGTTGTAAACTCAACAAGAATTATTGAACCCTAATGTGAACTTTGTGACTTTTGTTAATAAATACATCGTTTTTATTGCATTGCTTTTTTATTCTCTGTTATTGAAGGGAAAGGAGTTAAAGCCCCAAAACCCCAACCACAGTCCACTTGCTCACGGACATTTTAACCCTTTCGGTAGTCGTTCGACATTGTGTGTGTGTGTGTGTGTGTGAGAGAGAGAGAGAGAGAGAGAGGAATACGAGCTCCGCGGAACTCACAGACGTCGAACGTGGTCAGTTGATTGGAGGTCACATGTGTCAGAAGTCTGTTCAAGAGTTTTTCACACTCCTAAACATCCACATTTCACATAAAAAATTACTAATAGTAAAATAATTTGAAATTGAGAAGCATAATATAATATTAAATACAATTTTAATACACATTCGCGAACGAAACATTTACTGCAACGATTCTTATTGATAAATGAAGTGCCAATATGTGGTTTGTAAGCTTCTCTGTGATTGGTTAAGAACTTGTATCATAATGAAATCTGTATCGTAATGACTATCATTATGCAACGGGTTGCAGCCATCAAATAACAGCAGGGGCGTAGCGTCCATGGATGTGGATGATGTGTTACATACCCTGACAATATCAGCTGTTTTATTTTAAAATGATTGTAAATTGTCAATTTGTTATTTTCTTTTTCTACTACAAAATAGTTCATTATATTTCAAACATTGCGCCGTTGGGAATTCGATTCTTCACAAGGATGAACGAATCAGTATGAAATGCCGCCTGCGCTGTGAATCAGATGCACAGTGACCCATTACATCCAGGTGCCTACGAAATAGCTGTCGTTTTACAAAATGTCATTGTTCTCTTCGGTGTTTGTAAGAAAATGATGTTAATTAATGAATATTGACCCTTTATTTAAGTTTTATTACCTTATTTTAATGCACTTAGAAACTATATATTTGTAGCCAATGTAGATTAGGGATTGTGCTGGTTGAATGCACAATGGTATGTGACTGTGCAATCCACATCTGTGCCCTGGTATGGCGAGCACCACGCGATCCAAAGTGCCTACATAATTATGGAGTCGTAATTTTGTGTGTGTGGACAAATGTGGACGTGAGAAACAGTTCAAATATTTGAAAAAAATGAGAGGATAGAATTTTATTTAAACAGCCAGCAGAGGCTATTTTGAGCAATACAACAGTGATATCAGGGAAAATAGGGAAATTCTCTCACACTTCATTCGAGTTGTATCCTTTTTTGGGAGACGAGGGCTTGTATTTTCTAGCCGTAATGAAAATAGGGGATGATCAAATAGAGAAAATTTCATGGAATATATAAGTGAAATAATGAAATATGATAAAACTGACAAGGATGATATGAACATTCCAGTGTTTCGTGCAATCTCTCCAGAAATTCAGATTCATTGGATTTCAAGTGTGAACACAGTAATGTCCCATTGAATTAAAAATGAAATTTCTAAAGCATCTTTTGTCTCCGCCATTCTGGATGAAACCCTTGATGTAAGCAGCAAAGGACAACTGACAAACTGTTTTTCATTACGTGTCTGTAAATTGATTGATTTTTTTCCTATTATATTTTTATTACAGATCATTGCTTTCCGTTTTATAAATTATGCGAATTCTACTGAGTTCGAAATGATATGAATTGGACAATTTTGAAAATCATTGGGTTTCATAGTGCTCTTATTATTAAAGTATGAGGACACACATTTATATTTTCCTAGGTCGTGAACTTAAGTCAACTTTTTCTACCAGTAAACTACATGAAGTACGTGAGCCATTATTACTTTTACTGGATCAGTTTTTATTTTTAAATATACAAATTATTTGTGTGCTCTAATTTATTAAAGTGACAGAAATGGTATTGGTGAATGAGATGTATTTAGGAGTTTTAAATTATTTTCTTATTTCTCGAGTTACATACCCTAAGCCAAAACTCACGCTACGCCACTGAATAACAGAATTATTGAATGGGAGTAGAAAAACGTCCTTTACACTATCCAATAAAAAAATGTAAGAAAAAACGATGGAACCACTTTTTTCAAAATTCAGAAAATCGTATAAGAGCTTCATGTAAAGTATCCCCCAAAATTAAAATATCGGTTTCAAATTCAAGGGATCGCGACACCAGGCAGATGAATTGGGGAATATCAATTTTGGAGAAAATCGGCTGAACAGTTTAGACGTTACCGTTGTTCACGGACGGACGGACGTTTTGCCGTCATTCAATTTTTCGCTAACAATAACCCACAAAATGTGCATTCTGCCATAGAATGCTTAAAAAAATTTAATTCATTAGGAAGTATTTATCATGCATCCCAAAAGTTATTCCAGGGTATTGTTCCTTCAATTTTGAGATGTTAGTAGCGCAGAAAATGCAAAATTTCAATAATATGTAGCTGATTCCAATAACACGAGAAAGTATGTGCTGTTGTATCACTAGTGTTTCGATTGTTACTTTCTCGCCTTACAAAGACTTCGTAAGAAGAGAAAGTTATGTAATCGTGCGGCGGAAAACGGGGAATTTTCGCCAGAAAATCTCTAATAGCAGGGGTCTGGTGACAAAAAAGTGGATAAAACCTGTTGCTAAATTTAGAAAAATATCCTCTATCTCGTGGTGTTGTCAAAATCCATGATTTGTTGCTTCTTCACACTTAAAAATCGATTGACGGCATTCCGTCCGTCTGTCCGTCTGTGGTCAACGCTAGCGCCTAAACCGTTCGGCCGATTTTCTTCAAAATTGATATTCCCCGATGGGTTTTACTCGTCTCAAGGCCTCTTGAATTTGAAACCGATATTTTAGTATTTGAGGGTACTTTACATGAAGCCCATTTTGAGATTTTCTAAGTTAAAAGAAAATGGCTCCAAATTTTTTGATTATATTTTGTTGTTGAATAGTGCGAAGAACGTTGAAGGGAATGACGTAGGTATCATTTCCTTGATAGGCCCAATTTTTCGAAAATTGCAAAAACTGTTTAAAAACTGCAAAATTGAAGGTAGAGATTTTCGCCTCAGACAAAGTCGGTTGTACAAAATTACCACTTCAAATAAGGTCATGTACCATTTTTTGGAAAAACGAGTAGTTTTTGCATAATTGCGATTCAAATTTACAAAACAAAATTTTCTCAAAACCGCTCCAAATTTTTTCTTTAAAATTTCTGCACGTGTGTAATAAGGGACGGTAAATATATAAATAAACTAATGGTGTTACAGAATGGCACATACTTTCTCGCAGTAGTTATTTTCCAAATGCCGATCAGCCGATAAATTATTTGCTGCCTTTCTTGGTCATGTTTGAAAGACATGTTTTTCGCATGTTGACAATTACCGGCTTCCTAATGAATGAACTGATACAATTACGTTTTGACTAAGATATAAGTAGTTGGTCGGCATGTGGGTTCCGTGGCGCGGCTCGTTAAAGCACCTTCGGGTTGAGATCTTCAATAAGGAAGGTACCGAGTTCGATTCCCCGAGGGGGATTTTTATTTGATGAATGTGATGTTGCAGGAAAAAACATTGAAGGATGTAGATACTTTAATGAAAATCATTTGAAGTACTTCTACTCACGAATAGAATCAATGGAGATAAATAGACCGGACTTGTCTGTGTTTGTTTTCCCTAACTGCATCTTTTAAACAATTTTTCAACTCTGTTGTTCGATTTCTGAAGCGTATGACATGTCAAATCAACCGTTGTCTAGTGTATATCTGTATGAACCAATTTAAGTAAAATTATGAGCATTTTAACGTTAAATTGTCATACATTATAACTAGAACGCATGCGATAAATTTACAGTCCCTAACGGTTCCGAAATTATTATTACATTCTAGCATTACGAATACTTCGTAAAGCGGTTCACCGCTGCCTTTCTTGGTCATGTTTGAAAGACATGTTTTTCGCATGTTGAAAATTACCGGCTCCTATGATAAAATCGATACAATTACGTTTTGGCTAAAATATAAGTTATTGCGATAAATGTACGGGAAATGTCTCTATATATTTGTTCAAATTTTTAACTTTTAACAATTTTTTACTTCTCTTCTTGGATTTGTAAAGCGTATGTACCATCGTATCAGTTGTTTCTTAATCACGCATTTACCATTTTTTAGGTCGGCTCTATTCTTTCATGGCTCTGTTCGACAGATGCGGTGTTGGTGTTGCGTAGTGGTATAAGTGCCGGTTCGTTGACTTCGAGTTTCGGATGTCGGGTTTCGGTACGGAAAACGTTTGCTGGTATAATACACTTTTGCTGGTTTATGAAGTAGTGGAATAGCAATAAGGACCGTATAGAAGCAGAGCGAGAAAATATGTGCATTGAAGCACCACTAGTTTAGTTATGTTATATAACCGTTTAAGTATTTCTTTTTGTGATACACTGTTAAGTGTATAAAAGTGTCACTAGGTGCTAGTATATTCGAGGAAGCGGAGTTGATCCGGAGATTAACCTTTTGTTTTCTGCAGGTCGCGGGAAGGTAAGTGTAATTACGTCGATCTAAATTATAAATAGATGTTCATCAAATGAGCGATAATTGTTAATATTACTTTGAATTTATGAGTGCAAATTTTATTTGCCACGGTATATTGTACAAAAAAAGACTGCGTGCGAAATCGTTAAATCCAAATGCAATGAACATATCATGCAATCACATTACAAACAAGTGGTGCTACATATGCACATTCTTTCCCGCGTTATTGAAAACATACGTAGAATTGAAATATTCCACTTTTTGCGCCACTTACATCTTTTCTATTCTTTGAAAACGTCATATTCAACCAAGAAGCAAACAACTCACAGACTCCATCGCAGCGTTGTAAAAACTATGTGAATTCTACAACTGCATTACAATATTATACAGACGTTTTCTAAACTTATCTTGCAAATTGAAACCTGATACCCCGGATAATATTGAAATTCATTTCATAGGGCCATCATTAGAGAAGAGTATTCTAAAACCATGCAAATAATACTCTACTCATTACAAATAGTAGATCATTTTATACGAAAATTAAATATTTCCATTCAAATGTCAACATACAGACAATTATAACTCTTTTGCATACAGCTATATCAAGTTACAACAGTGATTCACTGAAATTTGCGACAACCAATCGTAATTCCATTGTTGCATTCCCTGCATTCTTGATAGTCCCTTAAAGAGCTAGCAATTTTATTTCAAATATTTCAAAATAAATAATTTCTACACGATTAATCTGTAAATGTATAGCAAAAGGTGGAATGTAAGAAACGAGCAAAGAAATAATATACAAAATTGCAAATTCTAACTTACGACAAAGCTATCTAAAGCGCAGTAAATTTGAAACAGGCTATTATGTTTCTCAAAAATCTCTATCTTCAATTTTATAGTTCTGGGAAAACGTCGAAAAAATTTACGATTTTCAAAAATGTAGAGTTGACCGTGAAAATGAGACCTATGCCACCTTAATACGTGTATTCTACAAGAAATATTCTTACATTCTTCTATTCTTACAAGAAATTTAAAGAAAAAATTGGAACCATTTTTGAAACAACTTTGAAAATGACCGGGGGCTTGATGTAAAGTACCCCCAAATTTTGAAGAAAGTGTTTCGAAATCGCGGCGCATTGAGTGTGACGCATATTGACCGGGAAATATTCATTTGGGAAGAAATCGCACGTATGGTTTAAGCGCTACGCCCCGACACGACAAGCTTGTCGAAACGAATCGACGTCCTGCCTTCCGCTAGCTTTCGCCCCTGTAAGAAAGGTATCAACGTCTTACGCGTTTGCCGCAGTGCCCAACTCAAGTCCTCACGGACGCGCACACTGGTATTCCGGGAGAGATAGTCCCGGGCTGCACGCAGCAGCTCCTCACGCTTCCTGAATGAGGCCAGCTTGGCCACAATCATGCGTGGCTGTCCGTGGTGCCGTCGTCCGGTCCTGTGCGCGCGCTCGATGTCGTGTAGCTCCAGCCTGACACCCAGCTGCTCTGCTAGACCCAGAATGCACCTTTCCGAATCCGCCCACGATTCGTTCTGCTGCTCCGGGATGCCAGTAACAATGATATTGTTACGTCGCGACTTGTTTTCAAGGTAATCAACCTTGTGCGCCAGCCGCTCGTTCGCTGTCTGCAGCGACTGCACCGTACCCTCTGCCGATGCGACCCTGGCCTGCAAAACATCGATCCTGTCGATCATTTCTCTGTGGTTTCTATTGATAGTGTCGATGATATCGCCGTTAGTAGGAGGGCTGGGATTCAGCTCCACCCCACCAGTCGCCAATAGCACCGCCACCACCGTCGCGCCCAGCACGCTCGCAAGGAGCCCCAGCCCCTGCGCACTCCCCCGGGCACCGCCACCCCGCCGCAGGTAGCCCCTGGCCCATCGGCCGATCGCCGCCCGCCACTGCTCCGTCGACACCATCCTGAAGCAGGTAGAGCGCTTAGGAAAACACGTCCGCTCGGCTCTGCGTCTGACGAGAGAAAGGGAATGTTATACACTTGAGCCCTTACCAGAAAGTGATCAGAACCGCATGTAACCCGTCTTTGTACTCTTACATCGTAGACTTTCATGGGCGCACCTATTGAAATGAGAATGTAATCAATTACTGATTTTAAATCCTTTTTTGCTTGGAACCATGTGTATTTATGAATATCTTGATGTACTGCAATTGATATCCCTGATTGAGCTCTTTTTTTCTTATCCACTTCACTATAAAAATTCAAGTAATCCCATTTCCTTTCATTTCCATTTCCTTTTTTCTTTATTTCTGACAGAGCCATTTTCATTTTCTTCAGCTCTTCGAAGGATATTTTATCTTTGGTAGAGATCTCTTGTACATTCCAGCATCCAATATTCATTAACGAAGCTTGTTTCTGTTTAAAATCGTGTTCCGACGCATACTTGTAGAGTTTTTTGCACTTGATCGTTTTCCGAAGAATGGGTCGCTGACCCATAGCGCCTGGAGGACCAGTGGCATTTATTTTGGCATGCCAAATCCTAGGTGAGTTGCCTTCTCCACGACTTGAAGTCCCACCCACTCTCCAAGAGTCCCACCAGGCCTTCCTACTACTCTAAATAACTGAGGACGAAGAGAGAAAAGACTCCCTAACCTTCGAAACCTAATAGCGTGGGGGTCAGAAAAAAACAAGAGTTGGCCAAGGAAGGCCGATAGAATAGATAAAAGCATTATGGCACAAGTAAGTTAAAGATGTCACAAGTGGTAGACAAAGGAACCATAACGACATGAACACGTCGTTACGGGGAAAGGACAAAAAATATTTGAAAGGATGGGATGGAGAGAGATTAGGATGGACAGGACGTGGTAGTACACGACTTAGTCTGGCCCCTCAGTTTTGCCCTCCGGCATGGGTGATCCTACCAGTAGTCATGCGTAAAAATGCATGCTACCGCCGGCTTAGCCCTCCACCTCACTGAAGCACACAAGCCTCCCCGCCCGCATAGACAGTGCTACTTTAAGGCGGTGTCCCCAGGGGAGGACATTACATTTGTGCAATTTAAAAAACAACAACAAAAGAATAAAGCAATATGGCGTTTATATCATATCATAGAGTACACTTAGCACTATCCCTACCAACGGTTTAAAGAAAAAATTGCGGCAATTTTTAAGAAAATTTTGTTTTTGAATTTTTTATAATTGCACATATTACACGCAATATTACGCGAAAACTACTCAAATGTTAAAAAAATTACTTACTTTTCAAAAAACAATAATTTAAAGAAAGGACTCACTATGATGAACAAATTTTATTTAAAGAAAAAATCTGTGTCTGCAATTTTGTAGCTGGAGAATAAAATTCAAACTTTTGCAATTTTCGAAATTCAGAGTTAACCTGGAAAATTAGACCTAAAGCCACCTTAATAAGTTTATTTTACTGTATTCTTACAAGAAATTCAAAGAAAAAATTTGGAGACATTTTTGAGAAAATTTTGAAAATGTGGTTCATGTAAAGTACCCCCAAAAGTGAATGAATGTTTTTCAAAATCTCAGGGCTTTGACTCAGGCCAGATGGACAGAGGTTTTTTTCCAATTTGGAAAAAATCGTACGCATAGTTTAGGCGCTAGTGTTGTTCACATACACCGGACAGACGGACGTTTTCCTTTCAATTGGTTTTTCGGTAGAAGGGACCCATATAAGGATTCTGGCTACAGCAGAATCCAATCCAATCCTTTTCTCTCAATTTGGCAACTGAATTTATTCAATTTTTCCGTATCATAGGCCCGACAACAAATTTTTTTCTACCGAAAATTCGCCATTTTTTCGCGCAGCATTACATAACTTTCCCTATACTACGTATATACGTTACTCCGTATATACGTACGTATACGAGAAAGTAAAAATATATCCTTTTATTTAATAAATTACACACTTTCAGAACTCTCTATTCAGAACCTCACACCCCGATCTGTCCGAACAAAGGTACACTTTGGTACAGAAACAACATACACATCTGTTCGTGAAAGATTAACTAAATATTACTTTATTTGTGTCAAAATCTTACAACGCAAATATTTGCTATTCATTTTTCTTGTGTACGTAATGTTTTTTTATGACTTTCTTTTTATTCCCGATTTCTAAACTCCTTGTGTACAAACGTTTGAGTTTTCTAAGCGATGAAATGAACAAATATAATTACTAATGATTGGTTTTATTTAACTTTTTTTGAATTCAATCCTCGTATTGTTTGCAGTTTCTTTTGACATGATTGTGTCTCCCCAGCCCCAAATCTCGTGGGTGCTATCGCCTGTGCGTTCCGCTCTTCTTTTAATCATGTCACTCGGAATAGTCTTGAGATCATGTGCCCATCCTATTTTGGCAAAAAAGTCAATAAATGCTGTTGTAAAATTAGCACGGTAGTTTCCAAGCTCTGATGTCTTGTAGTCCCAGGGGAAGACGTGATGGTAATTATGCCAGCCTTCACCTAGAGATGCGATGGACACTCCGAGATTTTGTGCAGCATAAATATTCCTGCAATAGAAAGTCATATATTTTTGTTAGATCTAATACCTACCCGAACATCACATCATTTTTTGAAATACATTTTAATGTATTCTCTAGAAAAAATTACAAATTAAATTTTTATGTGGATGTGGTTTTATGTGTTAATATGATCAGAAGTTGAGGTATAATTTTACGTAAACGTTACTGGCGAGAAAAAAAAGTGTGTAGTAGCACCATTAGTTTAATACTCCCGCAAGCTAACAAGCAGGCCACGGTCCGCGTGCGACCATTCCTCCCCATTCGTGTCCCCTCCTCATTCCTTTCACTAATTTAAATGCACTACACAATCACCCATATCAAGGGACCAGTTGAGAACTTGGAACGTATTCCGTCTGAAGGGGGCCCTGTTTGGAGAGATTCCTGAAAGGGGAAATCCCGCAACTCGCAACCTGTTCGAACTTCACCTCCAAACTATAACATCGATTACACTCGTGATGGAGGACTTGTATTGCCCAAAGTAGTTGATCCGCCCAGAAAAACGAAATATGCACTCACTCACTCATTCATTCGAAACATTACGCTGTACGAGGAAGTGTGTGGGTACAGTTGGAGAATCAGGTCTTCCATCTGTGTGTACGAGCTAACTAGAGATAACTAGTCTTTCTTACATTCGACCTTTTCTTGTACATGTACACATTATGCTTTTAAAAATTATTTAAAACATGTTTGAAATTATTGAAATAAAAATTGGTAACTCTCAGGGAATATCGGCAATGCAGGGAATGCAACAATGGAATACCGCTTCGCGCTGTGGAATTTCTGTGAATTATATGTCATTGTTGTGACTTGATATAGCTGTATGAAAAGGAATTATAATTGTCAAATTTATGATGATATTGCATGAAAACGTTTAGTTTTCGCAGCAAATGCGTTACCATTTGTAATGAATAGAGTATTTTTTTGCATGGATTCAGAATACTTTTTTCTAATCATCGCTTTATGAAATGCATTTCTATATTTTACGGGACATCAGGCTTCTTTTTCCAATACAAGTTTACAAAACTTTAGTATTATATTTTTATGCAGTTGTAGAAAATATGTTCTTATTTCATGTGTGATATTTTCTCTTCTCTCACGGACTCGATTGAGATTTTGCCTCTTCCTAGGTCTCGGCAAAGAATCTCGACAGTCAAATATACGGAAACTTTCCACACTTCACATGAATTTAATTTCAATCATTTTCAAATCATGAATTTTTATTTATGATTATGAAGTGGTACTTCATGATCCTGATACAGGTTTGCATTGTCAGTGGCAAAATTATGAATGCAGAAATTATTAACACTTAATTGTCTATAGTAAAAAACGTCCTGCATGGTACATAAAATACCAGCATTTAATCAAAAGTAAAATGATTTAGGGTAGCGAATACGAGAATGTTCTCTCATCAATTCAAGGAGCTACGAACTATTGAGAGCAGAATGGGCATGAGTCAACGACATATGCCCTTTAAACAGTCAAAAAGAATTTGACATGTCTGTAATTGCGACTGGGTTAATGATACTTGTATCTCCATTACCCAACGATGTATCGACCTTCAAGAAAATTGATAACACCATGTAACAAAAAAAACTTTTGTTTGTTTAAGCAAATTTTAAGCTTGTTTTGGATGAATTAGGTCTCAACTAAACTACACCGAGTATTCCTACTTTTACATAATTGTTTCGTTGCTTTTTATAACCAAGTGCGGAGATAGAGTATAGAAGGTTTTTTTTCTTTTCTTTTCTCTGTTAATGTAATTTAATGTTTAATGAATCAGTCAGTTTTTATATCATTATCATTATTTTACCATTATTATTATTATTATTATTATTATTATTATTATTATTATTACTATAATTAGTATATAATTTGCTAGTTATATTATCTTATTATTATTGTTCCATTACATCACGACTAAAGATCTTATGAGTCGGCTGAATATAAAATCTACTCCAGGTTGCAACCAGCTACCTAAGGAGCAGATTCGGTGACTATCAGTGCCTCTACAATACTTTACGCAAAATGTGGGCTGTTCCAAATAAAGCAATTTCTTGCACTTCCCAGTCTTTTGAATTACCTGGGAGTTTAGACAAGTTCTTACTCAAATTTTGCGGAACAAATCCCAGAGCTCCGATAACTATCGGGACGACCTGTGCTTTTACGCCCCACATTCGGCCGATCTCGATTTCCAAACTCTTGTATTTAAGACGTTTCTCTGCCTCCTTGGTAACGACGTTTTGATCGCATGGTACAGCAACATCGATAAGTAAACACGATTTTTTGGCCAAATCCCGGATAACTATATCCGGTTTGTTTGCCGCTATCGTGCGATCAGTTTGAATTTGTTGGTCGTACAATATCGTACACAATCCAACAGACGTCACCGGTTTCGGTGAGTGTTCGTACCACTTGGGGCATGTGATTGGAACTTCGAGGGCGGTACAGATCTGCCAGTGGAGGTAGCTACACACCCTGTCATGTCTTTTAAGGTATTCGGTCTTTGCTAGGATTGGACAAGCTGAGACAATATGATCAATGGTTTCTACTTGCTCCAGGCAAATGCGGCATTTGTCATCTTGGGAAATTTTGAGAACCGCTTTATCATAATGTCGTGTTCTCAAGGCCTGATCTTGGCCAGCTATTACAAGTGCTTCCGATTCTGGCTTCATCCTTCCCCTTTTAAGCCACATAAATGATTGATCTTTATTGATCTGCACCTTGTCCATTCTTTTTAGGTATTGACCGTGGAGTGGTTTGTCTCTCCACAATTTCTTTAACATTTTTTGTGTCTCACACTTCATGTTTAGCAGCATCAGAAGTTCAGTGTCTGTGTTATTCGACGTGTCTTGCCTAGTTTTCTTCGCAATGTTTCTTGCTACACTAACAATGCCTCTGTTTCCCATTCTTCGGTCAGATTTCATGACCTGCCTCATTAGAGGGTCGTCTTGATGGCTGACTACATACTTACCCAACCCGACTATTGCGTTGTGCCAGGAGGCCTCAATTTGTCTGAGGCCTCTTCCTCCTTCCTTACGTGCCACATAAAGTCTATGTATATCAGCTCGAGGGTGGGAAACATGATGCATTGTCAGCAGTTTTCTGGTTTTTCGATCCATGGTGCGAATTTCTTGCTCAGTCCAGTCCACTAGTCCAAAACTGTATTCGGCTACAGGTACCGCCAAACTACCTATTGCAGATATTTTATTCCTGGAATTCAGAGCGGACTGCAGGACCAGTCTCACTCTTCTATAATACTCCCTACGAATTCTCTCTTTCATTCTGTCATTCGAGATGGTTTCACATTCTTCAATGCCCAGATATTTGTAAGTTTTACCTGGCTCAAGATCTTGAATCACAGTGTGCGTATCAATTTCAATGTTCTCAGACGTTGTGAGTTTCCCTCTTTTTAAATTGATTTTTGCACACTTGTCAAGACCAAACTTCATGCAGATGTCATTGCTAAAGTCATTCACGACAGACAGCATTTGGGAGAGAATCGCTTCATTCTTGGCAAACACTTTCAGATCATCCATGTAAAACAAATGTGATACTGGCCTTTCATCACCATGGAGCTTAAAACCAAAGTCAGCTTGCGACAACTGTCTCGATAGTGGGATCAAACTAATGCAAAACAGCAGAGGGGATAGTGAATCTCCTTGAAAAATACCCCTGTTAATCTGAATACTTCTGGTTTCTACTGCTTCCTTTCCGCTGTGGATTAGTAACCTGGTACTCCACGACTTCATACTAGCCTTGCAAAACTCAACAAGTCTAGGATGAAATCGATAGATCTCCAGGGTCTTCAAAATCCAATCGTGTGGTACACTATCAAAGGCCTTTTGGTAGTCAATCCAAGCCATGCTCAAATTACGTTTGCGTTTCTTTACATCATTCAAGATGACTTTATTCAGTAGCAAGATTTCCTTACACCCATAAGAGCCTTTATGACATCCTTTTTGTTCAGCTGGCATTAGATGATTCTTATCTAGATGTCTATACATTTTGTCAGCTATAGCTGAAGTTATAACTTTGTACACTACTGGCAGACAAGTAATTGGCCTGTAGTTCTTCGCCAAAGAGCTGTCTCCCGCTTTGGGTAGCAATTATTATTGTTATTATTATTATTATTATTATTATTGGTATTAGTGTTCTATGTTACTGAGAGACTACGTATTTTTGTTTTTGTAATTAGCTGTCACCGTTATACCCATTTGCAGTTTAAATAAATCTATTATCTATTATATGTTATCTGATTCACATTCACATAATCGATTATTAATGGCATCTTCCCGTTGTTGTAAGCGTAATCCAAACTGTTTTTGTTATGTTTGTGGCATTTTTCTGGGATCGAAAGAAGTAAAGCATAGAATACAGGATTCTAATATCTAATACAGAGACAGTAATATTGCTAATCCTGATTGGATGTTAGAAAAACATGAGATCATACGTATACGTATTGTTGATATTGCAAAGAATTTGGTTCGTACACAAAATGTGAGGAAAGTCATATAGGGATAGGATAACAAGTGTCGCCTGTCAATCACACATTTTCTGGAAAGAAGCAGCCTTCACAACTAGGAAAAGTTAGAACAAAGCCAAAAAAGAGATATCGTTTAAGCCCTTGGAAAGGAAGTAGAAATTAAAGAGATGTAGCATCTGTTCAAAACTTCTCTGTAATGAGTATACCCAGGTAAACAGTATGTTCGAACTGTAATAAGAGAAAAAAACTGTTTAAAAATCAAATGGGAAGCATTTTAAAAGCTTTGTTAAATTAAACAACTATTGTAGAGAGTTCTGTTTCATTATCCATGTCGAAAATGTACACCTGTAGCATAATTCCTTCACTGACATTTCTGAGTCCGCTGAACCCCGCTTGCCCCGTTGCGTCATTAAAATTGGTTGCCAGGAAAAGGGTTAATTGAAATTTGCGAAACAATGCGCACTGGATATTTGAGATGTTCATCGTTTAAGGGCGAGGAGGTAGCGGAGATAATAACGGCGATAAGATAAAGCGGTTTTATTTACAGTCGAGTTTGTGTTATACGTTTACAAATTAGCCTTTTAGAAATGATTTGAAAGCTATTTGAAAAGATTCTAAACCTATTTGATAATCCGTATTTATGTCAGCGTTGCTAGCGATAAAACCTTTTCACTGAAGTCGCTTATCTATGCACATTAGCATGCAAAGAATGGGCTGTACCACCACTAGTTACTTTCGTGCTACTGCTTACTCAGTATCGTGAAAGTAAATTAATGCTGCGAGATATATTTTCGACATAAAATCTCTTATTACCGGGCCCTGGTTACGAAAAAGGGGAAACATCTTGTCCCTATGTATAGAATATTATTTCTTCTAAGATTTCGTGTATTCAGAATCCCTGTTATGTAGGTCCTTGATACCGAAAAGTCGATTGAAGGCAAAACGTCTGTCCGTCTGCGTACACCGCTAGTCCTAATCAACAAACAGTCCTAATTGTACTGATTGTTCTCGCGGTCTCTTGAATTAGAAACCGAGAATATAATTGGGGGATATTTTACATAAAGTCCGTGGCACATTTGAAGATTTTCAAAAAATTAAATTTTTCCTTGTATTGCGTAAAGGACGCTTAAGATGTGGTGCAGTTCTCATTTTCATTGCATCCCCTGATTTTCCTAAAATTGCAATTTTTCTTTCAAATAAAATTTGTTCTCCATAGTGAGTTCTTTCATTAAGGTCATGTACATTTTTTTGAAAATGTTAGTAGTTCTCGCGCAATATTGTGTGCTATAAGCGCAATTTTAAAAAAATTACAAAACAAGATTTTCTCAAAAATGGCTTCAAATTTTTTCTTTAAACTTTTGGTAGGGATAGTGCTGAATGTACTCCGTTAGATGACATAAATGCCATAACGCTATATTTTTTGAAAAATTACAAAATTGTATTTTTTACTTGTCTCTTATGTCATTAATATTTATATTAGCAGTGATTTGTTCAAGTTATCGTATTTACGAGTACATGCGCTTTATACAATGTCAGATAAAGTTTCTCGAAATGTCAACCGTTTTCAGTGAAAACTAGGTCAAATTTCCGCATTTTCAGAAACGCTCAAACGCCATTTTCTCAAAAAATGCTCAAAATTTTTTCTTTAAACTTTTGGAACGAATAGTGCTAATTGCACTCTTTAATATGACGTAAAGTTCATTTTGGGGTATTTTTTATTTTTTCAAAAATTACAATAATGTAATTTTTTGAAAGGTCACTCAAATCTTTAATATGTACATTACCAGCGATTTTTAAACATTATTATATTTGTGATTATAAGTGCTTCAAATGATTTCAAAATAAGTTTTTTGAAAACTCAAAAATTGTCTGTGAAAAAGAGCTTCAAATTTTGCATTTTTAGTAGGGCTTAAACTTATTTTTTTTAAAAAACAGCACCAAATTTTTAAAAGAAAACAGCCATTTAAAACGAGGTTTCATTGTTCTTTAATAGTTTAAAATTAATATTTCTTTTCTACCTTTGGGCAACTGAAAAATTAAGAAAATGTCAAAAAATGTACTTTGGGCGGCGATAGATTGCAGCTGGTTTTCTCAATGAAACGTATTTATCAAAAATACATCTTGAAATAAGGTCATGATTAATTTTTCAATTTATTGAAGTGGTTTTTCAATAATTTCGTGACAAACGCTACAAATTTACTGCGCTTCAGACAGCCGGATGCGTCGGAAATTAGAATTTGCAATTTTGTATATTATTTCTTTATTGTTTTTACATTCGACTTTTTGTTATATATTTACACATTAATCTTTTAGAAATTATTTGTTTAGAAATATTTGAAAAAAACTTGCTAGCTCTTTAAGCGAGTATCGACAATATAGGGAATGCAACAATGAAATTCCGTTCCGCTGTCGCGAATTTCTGTGAATTATGCGTCATTGTTGTGAGTTGATATAGCTGTATGGTCTCAGGCTTCATTTTCCAATACAAGTTTAGAAAACTTTTGTATTATATTTTTATGCAGTTGTAGAATTAACATAGTTTTCACAACACTGCGATTGAAATAGTGAATTGTTCATTTCTTGGTTGAATTTGACGTTTTCAAAAAATAGCTAAGATGTTAGTAGCGCAGAAAGTGGAATATTTCAATCCTACGAAGCTGTTTCCAATAACACGGGAAAATATGTGCTGTTGTAGCACTAATAGTTTTCACATTTTTTCAATTTTTCGATCCCGTAATTTTAGTACTGATACATCACTTGATGAGATTATTATAAAAGAGTAAAACCAATATGGAAATTTTCATCATTTCATACAGCTTTACAATAATTTTCTATTCTTTGTAAGCAGTACGCGAGAAAGTAAAATTGTCGAAGTATGCATTATGCATTAATTTTCCTAATTAATGCATAATGCATACTTAATTTCCCCTTCCATGTGACAAAATATGCAAACATGCGCGACATTTTCAATTGTGTTCGACATGAAACACTAATTTGTGATGATTGAAAGCACTAGAAAGGTGAAATAAAACATGAATTTGAATGGGAATCCGGGGATAAACTTGAAAAGAATAGGTAATTATTGTTAGAAGTCTCAGCACTCTCACTATTCATATTACATTCACCAGTATTTTCAATTGTCTTTCGAAAGCCTCGTCTCAATCTAAGGGCTGTATTTCTCAGCAGAATAATCAGTATTAGTAGATCATAAGAATAAATCACCAAGAGAGAATCTAAGGGAATGATGTTTATTACATTTCATGTAAAAGTAACTTTTATAACGTGAACCTACATTCGTATTTTGAGTTGGGAGCCATTAAATCTGAAGAAAAAAATTAATATATCAGAGAAAGTTAGATGTTGGAGTAATGTAAGAAAGGGACTGAAGTACTTGTATTTCAACAGAAAAGTCAAGAAGGAACTGAGTAATTGTACTTACTTGTCATATGGTTTGTTGCCCCAATAATGAGCAGCACTGTTTACCAAAAACGTCACATTGAGCGTCCACACATAACGAAATATTGCCACATGCCAAGCGTTGTTTAGCGTTTCACCCCAAAAGTACATTGGGATGACGGTGGGCAAAATGCCGAAGAAAATGAGAGTTAAAAAGTAAAAATACCTGTGAAAGAAAAAAATAATTGAATAAAAAATAAATGGCTATTGAAGAAGTTTGCATTTTATTTCTAGTACCGCGTAATTCTAGAAACATCGAGGCAAATATTATAAAACGAGATTTGTGTATTTAAAATAAGCACTCAATATATTTTCAAAATTTAATTCAGTAGAGTTTTAGGCGTGTATTTCTCTTTCTGAGTCGCTTAATAAAATATTAATTAGAAATTTGATTTTTTATAAATATAGAACTAGTGGTGCTACAGAATGGCACAGACTTTCCCGTATTAGTTTTCTATTTTCTTGGGTCTTCGCTAGCTATTCGGAATTGCCACATACTCTTTCTTGCCAGCTACCATCTATCATCGCCAAAAGTACATTTTTTTGTCATTTTCTTAATTTTTCGGTTTCCTATTGGTGGAACAGAAACATTAATTTTAGAATATTAAAGAACACAAAAACCTAGCCCTAAATGGCAATTTTCTTTTAAAAATTATGTGCCGTTTAAGAGAAAATGGCGTTTTAGCACTACTAAAAATGCGAAATTTGAAGCTATTTTCACAGAAAATATTTGAGTTTTCAAAATACTTTATTTGAAGTTATTTGAAGCACTTACACTCACAAATATAATCATCTTTACAAATTTCGGATAATGTGCATATTAAAGATGTGAGAGATCTTTCAAAAAAATTACATTTATATAATTTTTGAAAAAACAAAAAAAACTCAAAATAAACTTTACGCTATATTAAAGAGCGTAATTAGCACTATCCGTTACAAAAGTTTCAAGAAAAAAATTGCAGCCATATACGAGAAAATGACGTTTGAGAGTTTCTAAAAATGCCGAAATTTGGGCTACTTTTCACCGAAAACGGTAGTGTTTTTGAGAAAATTTACTTGACATTATTTAAAGCATATATACTCGTAAATATTATAATGTGAAAAAATCGCAGATAATGTAAATATTAACGACGTGAGAGACAAGTAAAAAAATTTACATTTTTGTAATTTTTGAAAAACCCAACCGATAGACCAATATGACTTTTATGTCATTGATATAGTACATTTACCACTATCCCTACCAAAAGTTTCAAGAAAAAATTTGGAGCCGTTTTTGAGAAAATCTTGTTTTTGTAATTTTTTAAAATTGCACATATTGCACGCAATATTGCACGAAAACTACCAAAATTTTGAAAAACATTTATATGACCTTTATTAAGAACTCAATATGCAGAGCAAATTTTATTTGAAGAAAAAATCTCTATCTTCAATTTTGTAGTAGGAGAAAGACGCCGAAAAAAATTCAAACTTTCACAATTTTCGAAAATTCAGATCTGTACGCGAAAATCGGACCTATGCCATGTTAATAAGTGTACTTTACTCTATTCAAACAAGAAATTTAAAGAAAAAATTTGGAGCCGTTTTTGAGAAAATGTTGAAAATCCCCAGGGGGCTTCATATAAAGTACCCCCAAATTTTGAAGAATCTTTTTCAAAATCTCAAAGCTTTGACTAAAATCAGATCGACTGGGGAATATCCATTTTGGAAGAAATCGTACGTATGGTTTAGGCGCTAGCAGTGTTCACAGACGGACAGACGAACAGACGGACGGACGGACGGACAGACGGACGTTTTCCTTTCAATTGGGATTTCGGTATCAAGGACCTAGAAAACAGGGTTTCTGGCTACACCACGTGTTAGGGGATTTTTTTCTTAATTTAGCAACTGGTTTTATCCACTTGCTAAATTTTCACGGCCCGGCAATTAATTTTTTCTGCCGAAAATTGGCCATTTTTTCGCGCAGCATTTAATAACTTTCCCTATACTACGTATATCACTCCGTGTATACGTACGTATACGGGAAAGTAAAAAGGAAATTAAATTATAATATTTCTGTCAATGTAGTTACCTACTTCATGATGTATAAAAATTTGAAATTAACTTTCTTGCCCTTATAAATGTAAGTAGGGGAGTATTGGAATAGTGCTCCGGAAAACAGCAAATTTTCGACAAAAAGAAGTTAGGCCCTCGTAACAAAAAGTGGCTAAATACTGTTCCTACTTATAGTAAATATCTTCCTGTGACACGTAATGTAAATAAAAGCCGTGTATCGGGGATTCTCGTCGCCGTAAAATCGATAAACACCAAAACGACTGTCCGTTTTCTGTGTGCATTTGTGATCAACGCTAGCACCTTAACCCTCCAGCCGATTTTCTTCTAAACTGATATTCCTCGATCGATTTGAACGAACTCGAGATTTGGGAGTTTCTAACGGATATTTTAATTTTGGATGGTACATTTCATGAAACCTCACTATTATTTTAAAAAATTCTCCAAATGTTTTGATTAACCTTGTTCTCGGCGTGCAGGTCTCATGTTTTTTGATATCCTTTATTCTTTAAAACTTGGAAAAGTGCAATTTTTTTTGCGGCGTCTCGCTCAACTACATTAAAGATTGAGATGTTTTCTTTACTGAAATTTGTTCCTTAAAGACAGAGATTGAAGTAGGATCATGTTCAATTTTTCAAAAATATGAGTAGTTTTCGTGTAATTTTGCGCCAAGTGTAGGCAGTTTTAATTTTTTAAACAAGTTTTTCTCAAAAATCGATCGAAATTTTCCTTTAAATTTTCTCCTCATATGTATCAATTTCCAGAAAAATATGGTGCTAGTTTCATTTTCTGCGAATTCTCTGTATATTTGAAATTGCAAAAAGTTAACATTTTAAAACAAAATTGAAGATGTAGATTTTTGCCTGAGACGAAGTCCATTGTAAATAATCAGCCATTTAAAAACGATCATTTACTACATTTTTTTTTCAAATAGACAACAACAAAAATCGAAACAAAACAAACGAGTAGATATTGCGTAATTTGTGACCGAGAGATGACTGCTCAATGGATATGGCCGTTTGATTAGGTTACACTAATCACTTCTACTCGTAATTGAAATTAAGCCTGGAGGGATTATCTAATTCATGTATAGTGAGGGTTATTTAAAATAAGAAGCTCCCAACTGCTGAAGGATTTATTCTGGGCACCCCTGTTTAGCCGAACTCGCAAGCACACTAGACTTCAAAATTCAATCCACCTTCTGTGAGCAGGGCTGTGCCATGAAATAATTCGCGAATCATCGTCATATCGCTTTCCCGAAAGAGGCGTAGCCCTACTTCGTCGCCCGTTAAAAAGTACTCACCTTATTTCATTGAGAAGTCCGTTTTTCAACCATTGACAGAAAAAGTTACTCTAGATATTTGTTCTAAGAAATCTTACGATGAACCCGATCACAGGAGGATATCTATAGTATATCCACCGCTTGTCCGCTTCTTATTCTATTAGAATTCAAAATCGATAGAGGTGACAGCTTAATAGAGGTGAATCTAGGAAATGTACCATGCCGCTTCGTCAGATGAACACTCAAAAGAGGGAAAATCGATCAGTTTCACGAAAAGAATGGTCCTTAAGTGAGATGACCATGTAATAGAGGTGGCCATTTTAGCAGGTTTCACTGTCCCTTGATTTCCATAGCAGAAAACCAATATCATTTAAAGTTCTGTATTTACAAAATAATCAGTTATTAATTTTTTTAGTCGTGCCTCTTGCAAATCAGTTCGTAAAGATTGTCTTGAAACAATGGTATATTGTTAGGAGAATATAAGTTGCAATATTATATTACATAACCGATTCAATTGATACGAGAAACTAAGTTCTGTTAAATCTCCAAGTTCTAATATCATCTGTCGTGAATATGAAGCAATGAGCAGATTACTTACTTCTTTTGGAACATAACTACTGCATCCTGCTCCAAGTCGCTCATATCTATTGTCCGACCTTTACTCAAAACTTGCGGATGTTTACGGACCAGTAACCAGCCAATATGAGAAAAGAAAAACCCTCGTTTGGCATTGTGTGGATCGGCGTCAGTCTCTGAGAATTTGTGGTGCACCCGATGATCATGAGCCCAATCATAAATGCTGTTCTGGTTGCTGACAGTATTGAATAGCATGAGCAGCACACGCAATGGCAAGTTGACCTTGTAGGCGCGATGTGCCCACAGACGATGCACTCCAGCTGTGATCCCGAAAGAAACACATTTCTCCAAGTATGACGGCTGTGGAATGAAAAATAGAAATTACAAAAATTTTGTTTATTGTTGTGTTCTATTACATAAAATTGTGTGGGACTCGACACAATGGCCTCAGACCCACGGCAGAATTTCATTACTGTCCTTATCGAGTTTTTCCGACCCGGGTTAGGAGTTTCTATTTAGCTGTGATATGTGTGATTATAATGTGAGTAAAGATTATTGAAGTTTTCAATATGTAACATGTGCTCCAAATAACATGTTACGTCTTTTTGAAAACACGAGACACTACACTTGCGCTCCGTCCCATTGCGGGATTCGTCGTCACCGTCGAGTGCGTAACTTTCGATTCATAGAGTGCAGAAGAAAAGCGCCATGTTTGGCATCAGTGTTGCCATAAAAGACCGTACTTTATTCTTAACCTCGATCGCGCAGCAGCACTTGACCACGCGAGAAATACTTTCTGGTCCATTATACGCTACCAACTACTCCTCTTGGTTCGCGTTAAGCAAACTCGCATCTTCCTGGGAATTGTCTCCCATATTATTTCAGTATTATACCTTTCCATTGCGGCTCTCACACGCAACCTATCTTTATGAATGAGATCTCTAAAGAAAGATATTTTCACAGTGACGTGACAAATTTCAGTTTACTAAAAATGTGAAGGATTTGTTTAAAAACTCAAGTAAATATTTATTTCATATTCAACCCCACAACACACGACAGCATTGTAAAAATCTATGCAGTTAAATAACTCCTAAACGAAGCGTTGTATGACTTTGACTTGAAATTTCGAGGCCGAAGACCTCAAGGAATCGTTCCCCACATTACAATCTACAAAACAAGATATTACTAGACATTTTATTACATTTTTGTTGCTCCGGCGCTCATCGATATTACCAATACCACCTATATCACAAGTCTTGGCGCAGGAGGTCGTGAACTACAATCGACAGAGAAATCTTTTACATCTTATGATGTTCTTCGTCTAAAAGAAGAAAGAAACAATATTGGCAAAGAATGGACGATTCTGAATTGTAAAGCGTGAAGACTATCTTGTTAGGTTTAGTAATAAAAACAATATAATATAAAAGGCTCCTGTCCGGTGAACGATAATATCCAGGCGGACCGAATGGAAGAGAATCGGATCATGTGAAGGCAAGCGATATCCTGCTTCTCGTAAAATAGTGTAGAAGTAAGTTCACAGTAAACCCGAGATTAACCGGTTTGGTATGTACTTTGCCTGTGACAGTATTTTTGTTATCCGCAGTGATTCTGTCAAATTTTTAAGTCGGCGTGTTCAGACATAAGAGTAATATTGCATTTGCAAGAAAATTTGCAGAAAACAAATCAAACTATTTGTATGAAAACTGGGAGGACTTTCCTCGTGGTACATTCGGTAATGCTATTTTAAGCATGTCAGTAAAATATGTAGATAATAAGTTCAAGCAAGTTAAATTTATTATTAAGCAGATTGATTTATTAACCATTGAAAAACAGTGTTACAGATACAGTGCAGATTTGTCTGCTTTCTGCAGTATTTTGTTTCCTATTTACCCTCACACATACCATTTTTTTATGAAATCGTGATATGTTATTTACAGTTACAAACAGTAAAAAATGTACTCGGTGTAAACGTTCAACCCACAGCAGAAGAAAACAGACGAGGATATTTTGAAGTGTGTTAAAGAAAAATGCAAAACATTGCGGGAATCAGTTTGCATAGGTTCATTAATGTTAGATGGACTTTATATTAAATATTACTTAGTCAACAAAGGTGAAAATTTATTTGGTACCTCATACGATAGTCCAGATGCTGCTACATCACCTAATGTTTTATTAGTTATATTATATAAAATCCCCTATTATACGAGGTTCATTTTGCGGTTCTAACATAAAACGAATCTGTATATATGAGGTCTCCAAAATAAGAGAATTTCAGGAAGACGTGGCTAATTACACTTTGACTTGATAGGATAGGACTTGAAGGATTTGATATGAAGGATTTGTTGAAAAAAAGGCATCTAAATATTCATGACAAATGCAACCTGCATCTGGCAGAATTTTTAAAATCTATTTCATAACTCCTAAACGCAGGTTCTCTGTAATTCTGTAAACAAAGGGATTTTATTCTGTAATTCTGGGGCCTTACAGAGACATTCTTCGCACCGTAATCTATAGAATGAGAGCTTCTGGGACATTTTATTTCATTTTGAGTATCCGACGCTTCTCGATACACCCTGTTTGGAGATGAGTAGTATCTGCAAGTGTATGGGAAATTAAATTAATTTCTTGATATTCTAGGCAACTGAATTGCACGGAATGTTCCTCTCAATTCGGTAATAAAGTTAAAAAATATTCTAAAGAGTAGGATAATACTTGCCCGATGCGATATTTTTGCTTGACCAAATTTACGTAATTTTCTCAAGAGTAAAAACTATTAGAATTAGTGGTGCTACAGAATCGCACATCGTTTTCCGTATTAGTTTTCTATTTCCTTAGGGTAGACTAGCTGTTCAGAATTACCACATACTCTTGACAGCAAAAACAAAAAGTACCCCAAAATGAACATTACGGTCTATTAAAGAGTCCAATTTGGATTATCCGTTCTAAAAGTTTGAAGAAAATATTTGGAACTATATGTGAGCAAATCGCGTTTGAGCGTTTCTGAAAATGCGGAATTTTGATCTAGTTTTTACAAAAATCGGTTAAGTCATCAAGAAACTTTACATGACATTATTTAAAGCATATGTACTCATAAATATAATAATGTGAACAAATTGCCGCAAGTGTAAATATTTACGACGTGACAGACAAGTCAAAAAAATTACATTTTCGTAAATTGTGAAAAAGAGAATAGAGGAATATGGGGTAATGTCATAGAGTACATTAGGTACTATCCTTACGAAACGTTTAAAGAAAAAAGTTGGTGCCGTTTTTGAGAAAATCTTGTTTCTGTATTTTCTTAAAAATTGAACATATTGCACGCAATATTGCGCGAAAAGTACCAAAGTTTTCGAAAAAAATGTACAGGACCTTAATCAATGAAATCTCTCTGGAGAACAACTTATATTTGAAGGAAATGATGTACTGTATACTTCGGTTTTTCTTTCTTGGCGCACGGGGTGTTAAAATGGAATATGGAATGGAATAAAATGGAATATCTCATAGTATTTCGCGTCGTTCTCGGTTGTGTCGCTAGGAGTCACATGATCGCGACTGTATGAAGCAGCGCTGGCGATCATGCGACTCCTGGCGGCACAACGGAGAACGACGCAAAATACCGTGAGATATTCCACTTTAATTGACACATCCCCGTGCGCCAAGAAAGAAAAACCGAAGTATATGACATAATAGTACATTGTGAAACGATGATGTAATAATGGGTATTAATACACGAGTGTGAAATTACGATACGAGCGAGTATCGTAAACTTCACACGAGTGTATTAATGCCCATTACATCGAGTTTCATACGGTACTTTTTCTACGACTTATAGTAACTTTCATAAGTTAACCTTCTCCACTGAATCGTTTCCTGGCAGTCGACACTCAAGATTCAGCCAAGGCCACCTAGCGGGCACCTCTCTACCCTACACGCACAGATGGCTTTGTTTTACCAGAGCGCTTGCGAGGGACTACAAAAGTTCCGGGATTAATATTCCGACGTCACCATTATCGCATTTTCTTTCATTTCTTGAAATGTCAACACCACCAGAAAGAACCACCATTCACTAAATATTTTAAACTAAAGAATTGGCCGGTTTTTAAGGACGACCACACGGCAGCAGCAAATAACACAAAATAACTCGCATGATCTCGCGTGGAGATCTTAACGTCACTCAAATGTTCTCTGTAATAACTACCACTGCGCTAGTCAAATACGATCAAAGTGAAGTTACAACGCAATTTATTTTAACTAATATTTCACTTAAAAATCACTACTAATAAAAGAAATTAAGAATGAGAAGCATAAAATAATATTAAATGCAATTTTAATACACACACTGGTACGAAACATTTACTGCAAAGATTCTCAATGATTAATGAAATGACAATATTGGTTTGTAAGCGACGCTGTGATTGGTCAAGAATCTGTATCATAATGAAAACTGTATTGAAATGACCATCATTATGCAACTGTTTGCAGCCATCCAATGACAGCATTATATAATGGGAGTAGAAAAACGCCATATTACTGTTTTTGTAGTTTTTCAAAACTTACAAAAATGTTTTTTTTACTTGTATCTAACCTCGTTAATATATACATTGGCAGCGATTTGTTCACATAATTATATTTACGAGTACATTGCTCTAAATAATGTCAGACAAAATTTCTGGAGATTTCAACAGTTTTCTGTGAAAACTAACTGAATATTCCGCATTTCAGAAATGCTCTAAAGCCATTTTCTCAAAAATGGCTCAAATTATTTTCTTTGAACTTTTCAAACGGATACTGCTAATTATACTCCTGAATATGACGAATGGTTCAATTTTGGAAGTTTTTTTTTTGATTATGCAAAAATCACACAAATATAATTTTTTTAAAAGTCTCTCACTCCGTTAATATTCACATTTCAACGTTAATTTTTGAAAATCCAAAAGAATAGAGCAATATGCCGTTTATTTCATTTCATAGAGTACATTAGGCAATAACCTTAACAAAAGTTTAAAAAATGAGCCGTTTTTGAGATAATCCTGTTTTGTAATTTTTTAAATTTTACATATTGCACACAATATTGTGCAAGAACGAATAAAATTTTCAAAAAACGTACATGACCTTAATGAAAGACCTCTTTTTGGAAAACAAATATAATTCAAGGGAAAAATCATTATCTTTAATTTTGTAGTAGAAGGAAGAGGGCGAAGAAAATTCAAAGTTTCTGCAATTTTTCAAAATTCAGTGCTATCCGTGAAATTAGGACATATGCCACTTTAATAAGTGTATTCTACTCTATCCTTACAAGAAATTCAAAGAAAACATATCGAGCCGTTTTTGAGAAAATGTTGAAAATGTCCAGGGGTTTCATGTAAAGCACCGCAGAATTTTGAAGAAAATTTTCAATATCGCGGCGCCTGTAGTGGAATCAGATCGACGGGGGAATATTTATTGAGGAAGAAATCATACGTATGGTTTAGGTGCTAGTGTTGTTCACAGACACTGGACAGACGGACGGTCGGTCGGACGGACGGGCGTATTGCTTTCAAGTGGTTTTCCGGTACCAAGGAGCTACAAAAAAGGGATTCTGGCTACACCACGTGTTATGGGATTTTGTTTCTTAATTTAGCAACTGGTTTTATTCGCCTTTTCGTTATCAGGGCACGGAAACGAATTGTTTTCTGCCGAAAATTCCCGGTTTATTCGCGCAGCATTACACAACTTTCCCTATACTACGTATATTACTCCATATATACCTACGTATACGAGAAAGATAACTAGTGGTGCTAGAGATTGGCACAGACTTTCCCGTATTAGTTTTCTATTTCCTTGGGTCTGGGCCAGATAATCCGAATTGTCACATACTCGTGCGAGCTGCCATCTATTGCCGCTCAAAGAAGATTTTTTGACATTTTCTTAATATTTCGTGTTTTTAATGGTAGAACGGAAATATTAATTTTCGAATATTAAAGAACAATAAATCGTCGTAATTAGCAAATTTCTTGAACAAATATCGAACCGGTTTTAAGAAAATGGCGTTTAAGCTCTACTAAAAATGCGAAATTTGATATTCTTTTTCACAGAAAATTTTCGAAGCATTTCATTTGAAGTAATTTGAAGCACTTTAACTTACAGATACAATAGTGTTTACAAATTGCTGGAAATGTGAATATTAATGGTGTGAGAAATCTTTAAAAAAATTATATTTATGTAATTTTTGCAAAAACAAAAACAAAAAAAAACGAAAATGAACTTTACGTCATATGTGCCATTAGTACTATCCGTTCGAAAAGTTTGAATAAAAATTTGAAGCCCATTTTGAGAAAATTGTGTTTGGGCGTTTCTGTAAAGTAAAGGGGGGCTTCATGTAAAGTACCCCCAAATTTTGAAGAATGTTCTTCAAAATCGCGACGCTTCGAGAAGGCAGATCGACCGGAGAATATCTATTTTAGAAGAAAATGTACTAATGGTTTAGGCTATGGTTTAGGCGTACTATTGGTCAACGCTATCGTTGTTGACAGACACCGAAGAGACGGACGGACGATTTGAAAAGAACCACTTTTTCGGTATCAGGGGACCCCAAAACGTGTATTTCCGTTGAAATCTCAAAATCGATTTTCCGCAGTATTACCTCATTCTCCCAATACTACGTATGTTACCCCGTATATACGTACGTATACGGGAAAGTAAAAGTCAATATGGCTATCAAGGAAAGGGAAAATGTGTCAAGGAAAATTGCATAATTAATTCAAATGCTGTTTTTGAATACGTGTTATGAATTGTTCTAAGACCATTTATCTATAATACTGAATAAATATTTATTCAAAATTTCTTTTCAAACATCAGTTTCTTGAGGTTTTTTTATTTTATATTCTATAAATACATCGGGAGTTATCATTATACATTTTTGAAACAAATTAACACGTTTCGTTAACAACTTTCCGTCTTAATATGAAAATGGAAAAATAGGGAAAGTGATGGGATTTAATATGAGAGAGTTCTCGCACAATACGTTAGTTCTTCCAAATTCTTTGAAATTGTGGCATGTAGCACGCGCTTGTTCAGACATTGTTACGTAGGGCAAATACTGTAGTTACCTTAGCAGAAAGTAATTTTGCGTATTTAACTCTCTGCATCTAGGATCGCGGTATTTTCAGAAACATAAATTTTTCTCCAGCGCGAGATGTTTGAAAATTCTCGAGCTTACTGTTGGGACAACCTGACGGACCGCAATGCCCAATGCCCAATGCCCAATAAGATTGCAAGGACGGCTATGTCAGTACTGCCAACTTCTGAAACGACATTCAAAGTGACGGATGTTCTGAATGAATTGGAGTGCGGGATTCTTATAATAGTTTTCTCATTCTTTCTTCATTTTGTTAGGTTTGGAGGTCGGGGAATAACACATTAGTCTTAAATGATCATTTGATCAAATGATAATTTAAGACATTACATATAATTATTATTTTGTAGTAAAAAATAAGTCTTGAAAATTCTTGATATATTATGAATAGGTGAAAGACCTGTTGGGGTTAATTTATATTACAGTGAAACCAGATTTGAAGTGTTTTCAATTTTGCATTTAGTACAATGTGTTTAGAACTATTTTGCCACATCAGGTATTATCAGGTATTACCACTTCAGGTATTATCAATGGTTACAAGAATTATTTTTAAATGGTCAGAAAAATATATGCAGGAAAAATGTGTTATTGGTGTCCAATCGAAGTATGTTTGTGTGTTTATGTAAAGTATCAACACACGAAATTCATACTACAATATTTTTACATACATAGTGTACGGAAAGTTATGTAATGCTGCGCGAAAGAACGCAGAATTTTCGGCAGAAAAAAATCATTGCCACGCCCTGATAACTAAAAAGTGGATAAATCCATTTGCTAAATTAAGAAAAGAATCCCCTAAAACGTGGTGCAGGCAGAATCCCTATTTTGAGAGTCATTGATTCCCAAAAAGCAATTGAAAGCAAAACGTCTGACCGCCTGTTTGTCTGGCTGTGAACAACGCTAGCGACTAAACCGTTCAGCCGATTTTTTGGCAGAATTTCCGGCAGTTTTTGTGGGTTCTTGCTACCGAAAAATTGTTGACGTCGAAACGTCTGTCCATCTGTTAACGACGCCAGCGGTTAAACCGATCAGCCGATTTTCTCCAGTATTGATATTCTCACTACCAGTGGGAATATCAATAGTAGAGGCGTGAATTCAAAAATTCCAGCGACGCGATGTAATCGCGTTGGTAAGCTGTTACACTAATGATATGTATACTTCATGTACATCCGAAATAAAATGCTGTTTACGAAATACACACAAAAGTACTAATCAATGTTTACTTACAATATTAATAATTTGCTCCTTTCCGTCAGAGGATCACTGAAGTCATTAATGATAGCCAGTTAACTTACCGAATAGCCCATCTTCATTTTACAGATTTCATATACATGATCTGATATATCTGATTCTTCATCTACCACATTTCATATATCTGATTACCTCGTAAATAAAGGTCCATGAATTTGTTCCTGAAGATAGGCATTATTAAAATAGCACGACACAAACACATTTCGCACTTATAGTGCAACGATTCAAAAAAATCATTGGAGATCATTTGAAACTGTTGTGTTAAAAAATGTATTGAAAATGAAAAGAAATATTACATAAATTTTAACGACGTGAGAGATATTTAAAAAATACATTATGTATTTTTTTTTTTGAAAAATCAAAAGAAAACGCAAATAACGTTTCTGTGCACTGCATTTAGTACTATACATATAAGAAATTTAAAGGGAAAATTGCAAACATTTTTGAGAAAATCTTGTTTTTAATACTGCCCTCATTTCATCCAATATTGCACGAAAACTGTTAATCTGGGTTATCCACCAACTACTCACTGAACACGTTATGTAATAAATCCATGCACCCATCTTTGTAATTATCACACGCGCTGCATTGCCATGTACACTTCAAATAATTATTTAAAATATTTACAGGGAGTGATTCAAATTGTTGATATACATTCATCACTTGTGCTATATCTGTGACTCAGTATATTTGTAATATCGGTAACTATTATTATCGACCATTTTACTATGAGCGACCATTGTAAGTTTTCTATGAAATGTTTTATATATAATTGTAATATCTACGCAAAACATCAAAGAGATGAGGGAGTTCTGATTATTATTAGGAAATAGTATTTCATAATTTTGTTGTTTTTACTTTCCTGTATACGTATGTATATACGGATTAATTAGAGTATATAGAGAAAGTTATGAAATGCTGCGCGGAAAAATGGCGAATTTTCGGTAGAAAAAAATTCGTTGCCGGGCCGCCATAATCGAATAAGTGGATAATACAATTACTAAATTAAGAAGAAAAAATCCCCGTAACACGTAGTGTAGCCAGAATCATTGTTCTGTAAGTCCTTTGATACCTAAAAAACAATCGAAAGCAAAACGTCCGTGTGTCCTATGTATGTAAGCTACACTAGCATCTAAACTATGCATACGATTTTGACCAAATTGAAGAAATCATTGTCAATCTGACCAAAGTCGAAGCTCTGAGATTTTGAAAAACAGTCATTAAGTTTTGGGGGTACTTTACATGAAGCCCCCGGACATTTTCGAAATTAAAAAAAACGGCTATAAATTTTTTCTTTAAAATTCTTGTAAGAATAGAGTAAAATACACTTATCAAGGTGGCCTAAGTCCGATTTTAACGGTTATCTCTGAATTTTCGAAAATTGTAAAAGTTTGAATTTGTTTCGGCCTCATCGTACAACTACAAAATTAAAGATAGAGTTTTACTCCCAAATGAAATTTGTTTTCCAAAGTGAGTTCTTTCATTAAGGTAAAGCACATTTGTTTGAAAATTTTAGAAGTTTTTACGCACTATTGCGTGCAATATGAATTTTAGAAAATTGGACAAACAAGATTATCTTAAAAGGGGTCCAATTTTTTTCTTTAAAGCTGTGGTATAGGTATTACTAAATATACTCTTAGAGTTGACATAAACGCCATATTGCTGTATTCGTTTGTAGTGCTATTTGCACTCTTTAATGTGACTTAAAGTTCATTTTGAGGTATGTTTTCGTTTTTTTCAAAACTTACCAAATGTATTTTTTTGAAAGTTCTCTCATACCGTATGCTCATTTCCAGCAACTTGTAAACACTATTTAATTTGTGAGCGTAAGTGCTTCAAATGTCAAATTCAAAAATTTTCTGTGAAAAGGAGCTTCTAATTTCGCATCTACAGTAGCGCTCAAATACTATTTTCTTAAAAACCGCTCCAAATGTTTCAAATAAAATTGCCATTTAGAACAAGGTTTTACTGTTCTGTAATATTCTTAAAATAATATTTCTGTTTTACTATTAGGAAACCGAAAAATTAAGAAAATATGAAAAAATGTAGTTTGGGCGGCGATAGATGTCAGCTGACAATAGTGTGTGGCAAGTCCGAATAGCTAGCCGAGACCAAAGGAAATAGAAAACTAATACGGGAAAGTCCATGCCATTCGGTAGCTCCACATGTTATCTTATATTTTCATAAATATATTCGAGCAAGCCTAATGCTGTATTGTAATGAATCATCAATTATACTCTAATGAATTGAATGTAATAAATTCCCTTAATTTTAGTCATGAAGGAAGTTTAGTATTCTATTTATCATTCGGAAGATCACAATGTTAATATTTTCAAAGATGGATAATTGCTTGTTGGAAAATTTATATTGAGATGAAAATCCGTTTCAGTACCGAATAAGGTCGTTGAGAGTTTGGCTGAGGTGAATATTAGGTAAGCTCCATACACAGCAGCAATGTGCAAATATGAAAACTTCAGAATATTGAACCACATAATCTGGTGACGGTATTGAAGTTCAATCGATGTTTTTTGTTGATTACATTCCACCAACGGGTCGAGTGTATCTTGCTCGAAAAGCACACCTGTTGGGCGGGCCATATCCCCTCTCTGTGGTGGCATCTGTAATGTGACAGCAGACGAGAACTATTAGAGTTAGAATTACAAAGAAGGAACTAGAATATACAAAATGAATGACTAGGCATATGTTGCATTCTTAAACATTCTCTTTGATGACTCAGTTGCATTCTTCACACATACGTTCAAAAACCTTAAATATGTATTTGGTAAATATTAACACAGGCACAGATTTCAGTCAGTGTCCACGTTTTATTTATTAATAATAGTTTTTGGAAATTAACAGATAACTAAACCTAGACTAAACTATTTTTATTTTAATATATCTCTGTTGTATTCTTCACACATTCATTCAAAATTATATATTCGCACCAACATCTTTTCGCGCTGCACAGGTGGGTGGAATGGGGTGGGGTGGGCAGAGGCATAAACCAGCAAACAAAATTTCTCTTTAGGCGATTCTCTCCAGTGTGCTTAAGAAACAAAAACGTAATATTGAAGATGTGGAGGGAAGTTATGACTGATTTTTAGATTTATTAACAGCAACGTAACAAGAATTATTATTTAATGAAAACCGGCTCAGAAATTAGAAAGATATCTCGTGAAACATAACCGCCAAGCTCTTCATTATTTATAACAATAATTATTATTGTGGAATCTGAAAAATTAAAAATTGGAAAATCGTAATAAAATTAATTAAAATATTAATGAAATAAACCTCCTGAATTTTCTAATAATGTCTCCTCCTTTAAAATAGTGACACTGCGATTCCGCATCCTATCCATAACGTTCCCCGTGCCCTGATGTACTGGATTAATCTAAAACTTGTTAACTTGTTGGATACTGGCGTTTCCGGAAAATTTTCTCGAAACATTTCCTGACTCGTTAAGAAAGATTTAGTGCAGAAGTAAACTTCCATCAAAAATACACGTTGATCGTTCGTCAGCATTTTCGAAGCGATTCTTCTTTCCTAAACGTGAGTTCACACGATAATTAATGAAACGTGAATGAATGACTGCCCAAGGACAGAAAAAGTTCTTGCTCTTTCTTCCAACTAAAGTAGCCACGTTCTTCCATCGCGAAATCTGCGATGGGGAGGGGGGGTTGGTCGTTAAAAGTGAAAGGGAAGCCATAGATATTTCACGCGTTGCCAAATTGCCAAAACAAGTTGTTGAAAGTAAATATAAAATATGTCGACTAAAATAAGAAGCAAGGGAAATGATGAATGAATATGAACAGGAATGGGACATTGGGGACGCAAGACGTCGTTTAACGTCAATGAAAATGAGTGAAGATGAATATATATGAAATATTCGGAAAATATTTTAATATTTATTATGTAATAGAGGCATTGTAGCTAAAGAAAAGAGGATTCAAACGGCGTAATTAACGAGGGCAAAATAACATCGGATTAGCAGAGTGTGGCGTACTGGACAAGAAGAACACAGACGACTGATTCTGTATAGTATTTACAATATATTTACAATAATAAAATAAAAGATTATGATACAAGATTGAATCCCTTCGGCAACCTTTCGATTCTCTTAGCCGCGAAACCCCGCGACCGTCCCTAGGCCTAGCCCAGTACCTCTGCTCGAGAGCATGAGAAAGCTACGCGAAGTGCGAGCTGTCTGACATAGAGTCCCCGTAACTTGAGAAGTTACATGGCCTGACGCCAAAACGTGCAAGGTAGCACTGGAGATACCTCCCGTCTTTCGACTCACTAGCGTATCCCCCGAGCGCATGTCGGCGCCGCAATAAATATCCCACGGCTCGTCCCCCACTCTACCAGCGGCGGGCGTCATACGGCTCGCTAGCCAGCCCTCTCCAGGGAGCAACCGTCATTACCTAGACTCGCGCCCGCGCGCGCCCTGTTAGTCCAAGTTATTTTGGGGCCGGGATTTTTCTGCCCGGCGCGCGCCGGCGAGGCGCCGCCGCGTTCCGCCCCTATCCCCCATCCGGCTTAAGGCTGGGCTTTCCAAGCGAAACGGCACGCCGGAGCGTGCGCTACCTCGCGACGCTACAAGAGTAACAATACAATGTACACATGAACATGTACACATGGGAACATGTATAACACAAAAACACATGTATAATACATATATATGTAAAAACACATGTTAAGTTTTAGATGAACAGACTTTGGATTAGAAGAAATCTGGAGCTGGTAGAGTTTGGATGTAATGCTGTCAATGACATAAGAAGTTTTGCTTTGCAAAAGTTTTAAATCGGAAGCGATCTCGAGTCGGTAGGGTAAAGACGAGATGCTGTCAGTGGCGTAAGAATTTGTTGTGGAAAAGTATTAAACTAGATTTCGTAAAATATGGGCGACGGAAAATGAACATCCGCGAGATAGATATGATCGCGTAAGATTAGCTATGTTGGAATTATAGAGTATTAATAGAAGTACAACACGATCACTTAAGAAACCGGATGCAGAGGAAATGTGGAATTCCAGGAATGGTAGATGGACGACACGACGGGCCGAGTGGTAGTCACAACGCCAAGAGTAAATTCGAATTCTGCGCACAAAAACATGTCAATTTTATTTGGTGCATTTATTTTTTAAAGCAATTTCATAACGTTATTAACAATAACTATCAAATTACCAAAAATAACTTACATTTGATGCAATATGAAACAGTTTCTGAAGAAACAAATTTATACGAGAGAAACATGTAAATGTGTGTAATGAAAAAATTAATAAATTATTATAATTAATAATATATGCATTTAATAAATAAATATATAAACTAAATTACACAGTAATCTCTCAACATTCGCGAGAGCTAGGTTCCCAAAAACATCACGAATGTTAAATCCGCAAATGTTGAGTCTGTCTTCTAATGAAGAAAGGTGGGTCTAGTTCCTGGATATCGAAAAACTGTTAGCAAAAGAGAGAAAGAGAAATAAAGAAAAAAATATGTGACAATCAATTACAGTGGAACTGAGTAAGCGCTACTACAAAAAGAATTTACAATTCTTTCAATAACTTCAAATGACATTTTTCGAAATCTCAAAAATTTTCTGTGAAAATGTGTGTCATTTTTAGTGGCGCTTAAACGCCATTTTCTTAAAAACGGCTCAAAAGTTTTCAATGAAAATAGTCATTTATGACGGGATTTTACTATTCTTTAATATTCTAAAATTAAGATATCCGTTCTTCCATTAGGTATAGGAAAAATTAAGAAAATGCCCAAGAAATGTAGTGTGGATGGCGATAGATGGCAGGTGGCAAGAGTGTGTGGCAATTCCGAATTGCTAGTAGCTAGCCAGACCCAAGGAAATGTAGAACTGATACGAGAAAATCTGTGCCATTCTATGGGACCATTAGTTACAGTTTATTTTTTTATTTAGGTATATTATTTTACTGTTTCTTTTTACATATACGATATTCTCACCTTTTGGAGAAGTACCTGAGTAAACATTTTTATACCTTGAAAAAATGAATGGTGCCCGCTGCCTCACCGGCATCATAGTATGTGCTCTTAAGTGCAAAAATGTTGGGGACCACTGTCTTAGAGTAAGAGTAGGTGTGAAACGTTCGCAACTTGTCGAAGGGTCCCTCAGGGTTACCAGGGCCAGGCAATAAGAGTTTTTACGTCGAAAATTCGATTTTTTTCTGGCGCATAATTACAATACTTTCTCTTCTTACGTTAGTAAGTACAAGAAAGTAAAAATATGACAAATATGTAGTAATAAATGTATTCAAGTTATAGGTATTATTCATTAGAATTTGACGTACAAAGTTGTTGCAAAAAGAAAACATTGAAAAATCTTACATTAATATTTAATTAATGAAATTGCTTAATTTCTTGTGCGTTTCTGTGTTTGGCATTTCGAATATGTTTTTTTCATTAATAAGTTTAATCAATGTTGTTTTACTAACAACTGCCAAGTATTTGAAAAAACTTGTGAAGCGTCTCCAGTGCATTTAAAGCTTCTTACGTCTTTGGAATGTTGGGATTTTTTCAGATAAACAAAACACGCTCTGTATTCATTTTGCAATGTCCTGCTCTCGAAAGCAGTCATTATTTTAAGTTTATAACATGATAAGTTATGTAGGTATTTGAATAGAATACTTTACAAAAACAATGTTAGTTTCACAAAATTTATAAGCACAAAATTAGCGGTTAGTCCCACGAAATTTAAGAATGGGTCATAAATACCAACATTAAATACGCTCGACTTTCGGTTCTGAAGCTACAGACAAGTACTAGTCTCAATTATAAAGAGGAGCGAAAAACTCTTTATCTTATAGAAGTTTCAGTTCCTCGCGTAGGGTTAAAATGACGCGACCAGGCAATTGCTCTCACTTGTAGAGTTTTCTCGCTTATCTAGTTCTCACTCACCCACGTTTGCCTGTATATATAAAATTAGGGTATAAACATTTTACGTAACCGTTACTAAGGACGAGAAAATTTGTGCCTTTTTGCACCGCTATTTTTTGTAATTATCGACAATTCACAGTTAACAGTAAAAATTGGACCTTTACCATCTTGACAAGTGCATTGTTCGCCATACTTACAAACAATTTAAAGCAAAGATTTATATTTCTGAGAAAATTTTGAAAGTTTCGAGTGGGGTCAAAACGTTCGTTCGGGGAATATTAATTTTGAAAGAAAATCCTACGAATAGTTTAGTCACGAGTGTTGTTCAAAGACGGGCGGACGTCACTGTTGTCAGACTTACCATGATCTCGGTATTTGTTCCAGAATTTTAATGAAAATACCGTGTATCAAGACATCCTAATACGTTTAAATAACAGGATTTCAAGTCCACGGTAATTGACGACGTACGATTTAAGATTCTTCAAAAAACGTGTTATTCAATAATGCATAACTAAAACCAGTGTTACAAATAACTATGACATTGACGAAAACACTGCTGTAAAAACATTAGAAGAACCGTAGGATGGTCTTTTTCTAGCACATGCTAAAGTAAAAAAGGATAGAATATCTTAGTTTTTCATTTACTATGTCGATATAAAATGAATAGTTATTGAGTTAAGTTTAACTTTCTGTGCGTGTTAAAACAAACGTATAATATGAACAATTTTCTGAATTTAATTCAATTGACATTGGTACCAGGAATTTTAATGAAAGTATCTGCGTTTTTGAAGGCTGGTACTGGTGTATACATTTAATTATCTGGCAAAGCTTACCGACGTTTTGAAAAAGACACTTTTTCGTTTTCAGGGAGCTCCAAAACATGTATTTCCGTTGAAATCTCAAAATCTATTTTCCGCTGCATTCCATAACATTCTCTAAATTACGTATATTAATTATCTGTATGCGTATATGTATGCGAATATGTAAAAGGAAATGCGTATATGTAATGTCATACGTAATGTCATATGTAATGTCATACGTATATGTAATGTCATACGTATGCGAATATGTAAAAGGAAATGTAATGAAATCCTTTTTCTCCTTTCGAATTGACCGACTAGCAACAAAATTAACACCAAAACCGAACTCATCATTTCTAATTGGACTCTTACATTTAGTGCATATTTTCATCGTTTCAGAGCCATGAAAGACCTTATTTCTGTAAAAACAACAAAAATGAACAAAATGTCGACCATCTAATCTTTCCATTATCCTAACGTAAGAGAGAAGATTCATTAAGAATAAAATAAAATAAGCTCTTAGAATGTAGTCACCAATACACTTTGATATAATTAAAATTATAGTGATATTTTATAAATGTTTACATACATGTAAATACAATTAACTTTCCGGAAATATGAGTTTACAGCGGAGTAATGAAGGACAATAATATTCGCTTCAAAATCTTCAGGGAAGTGCTGCCTGTCTGCTTCTGCATTCCCTCTGACACGCTTATTAATTTTCTAATAACACTCACCTGTTTTTACAGAAGTATTCCAATAGAGCGCTGAAAGGCTGCTACACTAGTATGAAGAAATGCATGCACTCGATTTCATCTACACATCTACCTCTCTTCTGACGCGAAATGTCTCACCTTAAATAAGCCTCTCTCTTTAGTTTGGTCACGCAATCATTGACCAATAGGGAGTGAAGGAGAAAATAGGCTACTGTAATTGTTCTCTGGCTACACTTTTTATTAGAGTCCAGATTTTTCTGAAGATGCTATTATTCATATGTTTTTATTTAGACGTAAAATTTGTCTGAATCATTTTCATTTCGTAGGAGTACTTTGTAAGTATCATTTACATCCAATCTATTTTTGGTTTATTGTTACTTGTCTTTTTGCGACATTTTAACTAACGTAAATTTTGAATCTGCTTTCAACTTGGCATATTCTACTCTGTGAAGGGGGTGGGGATCGAGCAGTAATAGATAGCGCCCACACTTTCCACCACTCGAGTTCAGATTCAATACCCGGCTAAACTATACGGAATTTTTGCTTGGGAAAGTGAATTCGTCGCATCTTTATTCGTCGCAGGTTATTTAATTTCCTCTGTCTCTCATTGCACCATTAGCTACTCCATCATCATTACCACTATCATCTATATCAGCGAAAAAGGTCCTATAGATGCCACCGTTCTGTTAACCTTTATTGTCTAGTCTCGTGGAATTGCCGAGGTTCCAAACTCTTTATTTTTGTTGATTACAGACCGCTTTGAAGCTTAACTCTGTCATTAATTTAATTTATCGTTAAAACAATCAAACCTATCAAACGTTTGGTCGCGGAAGTTTTGAGAACTTCTTTCTTTCCTTAATAAATCTCCGTTCAATATTATATTTTATCGTCTGTTCGAACAAGTTACTATATGCATATTTTATTTTATTCTCTTTATCACGTTTGTATTGAAGCACCTCGCAAGCTCTTTCCAATGCCTGTGTCGCAATTCCTGTTTAACGGAAGAACATGTCACAACAATGTTTCCTCAGCGCAACCCAGCTGCAACGCTTAAATTCTCAGGATCCGACCTCCCTCCCCTTTTCTCAGAACTGCGCGTCAAACTGCTACGTGTTAGCCGTTATATCCAGCTTATAATATATAAAACATTTTAAGATTTCCCTGTCAGTCACATTTGATGGCATAATTCTTACAATTAAAAATCATGCCTGTTTCGTATATTTTATCTTGAATTCGTTTTCCCTTTCAGAATAATCGTAAATACATCATCTTTGTTACGTTAATTCTGATTGGACAGCGCCCAGTATGCGCGCGAAAAGGCCGCACACGGCTCATTCTACCCTCTGCGAGCGAGCCGAGGCAGTCAGTTGTGTTCTAGTTGTGATATGAGCTGCACGCGGCACACTCCACGCCGCCCAGGCGCGTGTTCTTTCTTTTGTGAGGCAACCATGCCTTTGTGCTAGTGACACCAGTTCAGTATGTGCTCTCAGTTTTTCTTATGTTCAATCACGCTGCCCACGCAAGTGTGTTTCTCTCTCTTGCAAGGCAATTCATGCCTTGGCGAACTATAAGCCATGCTTATGACACCGGTTCTTGCTGTGCCAAGTAATTACAAGGTGTACTCACAGCAGCTAAGCTGCATATGTGTTATCATTTCAACATTCTAGAAAATGTACTCGTGTCAGTGCGAATACTGTAATGTTCTGGCAACATCAATTAACATTGCCTTAACATTTAACCTGCAAAACTATGAGCCATGCTCATATTCATAATGTGTTTGCCTCAACGCTGTGACAGTGCGTGTCGGTGCGAACAATTGGTTGCTACTCAGTTGGCGACAATGCATCATGTGAATTCGTTCAGTGTCGTCTCGCTCAACAACTGTTCCTGTTAATCTTGCCATCAGTGTCGACTGCGCTCTGCCTTACGTCATCAGATGCGGGTGACGTCATCCAACGCAGTCCAGCTGACAACGGCACCTTCTCTCAAGACAATATGATTTTGTATCTATGTTTCTCTTTCAGTCCATTCATTCAATATGTTCAGTGTACTTGCAACTAACGCATACTTCACCGTGCTTTCATATAGCACGCCTGTAAATTATTCAGCTTAATTATATCTTTGTTAAATATATGTGTTGTGTTTCACTGAAGCATTTGGTGACATCTCACAAAACCAGGCAACTTTCCTGCCTTGGGAATTCTAAATCGGAAAGTGGTCCTTCACAAGCTATTGCAGGTTTTGTTAGAAGAGAGGAAAATTCAATACGTCCACTTGCTCAGCCTCCGTTCTTACATCGTCCATTAAATTAAAAATATTAATATCCCGCTAACGTCCCTAGGCATGCGTCATGGACACCTATACGTGTACTGTTCCACAATGAACAAATTCCAAGTTTTTCTCTAGATGGCATCTTATCCTTCTCTAATATCGTGAACATATTTTTTTAGATTAATCTCACCCACAGCTAAATCTTTGATCTGCTCGCTGCCGTGTCGTGAGCAAGAGCATAGACTAAGGATGTATAGACAGCTCACTGCCAGCAGCAAAGAGGTTATGCTTTTAAGGTAACTCATTCAGAGATGGCACCACCGTCGCATCTTAGTTCCGTAATATGTGGTAACCGAGTAGAGTGCGCACAGGTCGCGACTCTGCCCCCACTACCGATTTCACCCCTCCACCATTCACTGGCGGTATTTTCAAATTATTGAAACTATTACTGCCACAAGATCTTCTACGGCATTTACATTTAGGGAGCACATGGTGGGCTGTTGCCCTAAGCGTTAGCACGCGGGGACCTTCACCTACACTCTACCAATTAACTGCACCGCAACAATGACGTGATCCTGTGACCATAATTATTACAATCATGCGAGCACTTCTCTTATCCATTCATTGCAACGCTTTTTAAAAAACAATATTATTTATCATATAGTGGTGAAGTGTCCTGCGTTGCTCAAGCATTTATTAATCAGGGACTGAATATAAATTATCGTAATCTATGTTAAATTAATTTATTAAATAGGGACTGAATATAAATTATCGTAATCTATATTAAATTAACATATTTTCCGTTTACTTCTCACCAACAGGGACATCAATAATTGAAAAATATATTAACCCTTCGTTGCACGATTTTTTCTTTAAGGTCAAACTTTTTGGGGAATAATTTGGATTGTGGAGATATGAGAAAAATAGATAAAAAATTCTAATTACATCTGTGTCGTAAAATTGACATTTTTTGTTTTCTTTGCATATATGCAAAGATGCGCGTTAAGTTATACATTTTACCTTTGCATGCAGCAATATGTGGAAATAGTGAATATGACACGTATAACAAAGTGCTTGCAGAAAAGTTTATAATAATAACCCCTAGTAATTTTATTCGTTATCATATTATATCTTATCCATTCAATCATTTATTATATATATATAATTATATGTATATATATACATATAATTTATTTGATTTTTACTATTTTTCATGATTACATGTTTTACATCATGAAAATTAGTAAAAATCAAATAAATTCGAACACAATACGTAATCTCCAAAACACTCCTGATGTCGCGGCACGATATATAATACAACTTCTCGAGCTTTATACTTCGCACAAAAGCTTTGTACTCCTTATAACATTTACTTATCATCTGGCAAAAAACGTACATTGTTGGCAACAAGGAAGCGGCCAGGCTTCCAGATTTCAGTGGAAGAGATAAGACAAGAATAGAATGATCTCACGAAAGATATCTTCTCGAAAGGTTGGCCAAAAAGCAACAATCTCATTGAGTGTTCTCCGTACAACACCGCGACCAATGGAGGCTCAATGCAAATTTACGTGCACCTTTGCAGATATGCAAAGTCCAAAAATCCCTCTTTAAAATTACAACTATAAACAGAAACTAGATTCCAATAATTCAATTCTTACAAAAAACTTCACTTTTAAACCACAAAAATCCCCATTCAATTAAAGTAATTACAACCACAAAAAAATCAAAGTAGGGCGACAAGCACTCCTCCGGAGTGAACAACTACTCACCGAGAAAAAAAAATTCAAAAAGACTAATTATGCTCAATTGTCGAGTACCCAATGAATCTAATGGTAAAAAAACCCTTCCCGAATACGCCGAAATGAGCACTCAAAATGTGGTTTGAAAAATGATTTCAAGGCAAAAATTTGTATTACGGAAGCATAGAAACACTCCAGAAATATGTAAATTGTTTATTATTTACAAAAGAAATGAATATATTTGCTCAGACAGAAAAATTAAGTGAGAAATAAGAGAGAAGTCGAATTGTGTAAATTGGGTGCTTTTTTATTTCTTGCTTAATTCTTCTTTCTGAACAAATATATTCATTTTTTGTAAATAATAAACAACTTCTATGTTTCTGGAGTGTTTCTATTCTTCTATAATGAGCCATTCCACGTCAAATCGCACAAGAGTTGACACGACATTTTTTTAAATGTACGATATTTTTATCTTAAGTCTGAACATCAAAAAAAGAGACAGGCATTTTTTTATTTGCCTGAAAATTGATTATTTGTGTAGTTACGGCTATATTAAATTTTGGAATTTTACAGGTACTTCACAAAATAAGATCAATTATCTCTCGGAATGTACTAAATATAAAAATTTCTGGTATGTGTCATTTAATACTTTGAAATATGTATTTTATTCCTCTGTAAATAAATTTTTCAAAAAATATTTTTTTTCATTTTAAAAATGTATTATTTTCAAAAAGTAAAATTTCTATATAAACTCGATGAAATAAAAATTTGAAAAAAATATAGGCGTGTTCCTTGTTAATTTTCTATAAAATACAACAAGAAAAAAAGTGGACACTCCACACATACAGTTCTAAGACAATCAATTGTAAGTATGTGTCAAAGAATACAAAAAAAACTAACAATAATAATTTCACAAAACTTTAACAATTTCACAAAACTCTTGCAGTGTTGCGAAACACAAAATTAAAGGCACACACTGACCAAGCGATGCTACCTGACTAACACAGCAAGCAAAAACCAAAATGAATGTAACATTGAAAGGTTACGAGGCACACATGGCCGGGTTGTCGAACCCACACCACTGTCACAGCACCACCGCTCCTACAAATCACACCGCTGTCCCGGTAGAGGGTCTCAAATGCAGAAATCGTGAAAAATCCCCTTCACCGCCGTGGATGCTTCATGCTCCCGGTCCACCATAGCTCCATCCGCTTGGCCCACACTCCACCAGCTGTGTCGCCCGCTGGCCGCACATGCTCTGGCGGTGCCCCGGGTTCGACCCCGGGCAGGGCTCAGAGGGGCGGGCAGCCGGCTAGCTGGCGGCGGGGGGCGGACGTAGGCGGGGGGAGAGATACGGGCGCGACGGCGCGATGGTGTTGGTGGCGGCGGTGACGGTGGTGATGTAGTGACGTCACCGGTGTCGGCGGCGAGGGTAGCTGATTGCAACCTGGCAGGGCGGCGGAAGAACTGTAACATGCATCAAGGCGCGGGGAAACAATGATTTAATTAATGTCTTCATTCCATTTCATTGATTGATTGATTGATTGATGATGGATTTTTTTTTAAGTGGACGCGCGAATTTTGGAATTGGCGCCACCATGACACCCTGGTCTAGCATGGAACTCCATAATTTAGCGGGAAGCACTCCAAAGAGTGCCCACGTGGGCGGAAGTCGCAGGAACTTGTCCGCGCGAGCAAAATGTGCTAACAGTATGAGGGAGCGCTCTGCCTACCCGTGCACTAACGAATTGTGTTCGGCTAGTTTTTGATGCAAGTGCTGAAGAACTAAAAAATAATGACCGTTTGCCTGATTAGGGTTTCAAGAGTTATTAGTATTTCAGATGTTCACCCTTCCCCCAGAATGTATGGCATTGTGTCATACATATTTTTGTGGGTAACATCGTGGGTGACTTGTGGGTCACCAATGTTCTTATGGGTGAGGGCGAAACGAATTGAAATACGAGCCATTCCACGTCAAATCTCACTCGAATTGACACGAATTATTTAAAAAAAATAAATGACACGAATATATGGCATTCATTCTGAACATCAAAAAAAGAGGCACGTGTTTTCTTATTTACTGAAAAATTGTATATTTGTGTAGTTTTGCCTATATTAAATTTTTAAATTTACGCGTACTTTGCAAAATATGATTAATTGACTCACTGAATGTACTTAACATAAAAATTACTGGTTTGTTTCGTTTACTTTTTTGACATGTGTATTCTATTCATCTGTAAATTACTTTCTCAAAAAATTAATATTTCATTAAAAAATTGGTAATTATTTATTTAAAAACGAAAATTTCTTTCTGAACTCTCTCAGATTAAAATTTGAAAAAATGGCATATTTCTTGTTCAATTTTCTACAAAACATAACAAAAATTATGCCCACTTTTGGGCACTCAACACGTATAGATAAAAAATGCATTGTAATTATGGTATACGGGCGCGTGCTTCCTGCCCCTGCACTAACAAATGTGTTCAGTCTTGGATACAAATGCCGACGAACATAAAAATAATGGCCCTCTGCCTGATTTGGGTTTCAAGAAACATTAGTTGATCTATGTTTACTCTTTCCCCAAGAAGTGATGGGTGACAGCAAAACGATATTTGTGAAATTCGATTTGTAAACAAAACAATTTCTATTACTGACCCAATGCAGTCCTTGATTTTCAAAAGATGTTTCCTTCAATTTCTTCACAGGATTTATGTAGATTAAATCACCAACTGGTGAACTTTTGGAAATTGTTAGAAATGCTATAAACGTATTTAAGTCTTCTTTTCCTAAAATCGGCACAGAAGAACATTAAAAAGAATCTTTTGAAGGAGTTAATGTTTCCTGAAGTTCACAGGAAAAGAAAGTGTTGTAGAAGGTTGTGTCCTTAACGAAAACTTTGTTTTAGATCTTCTTTTCAGGGTCTTAATACAAAGACACTGTAATGGTCAGTGACAGATGTACCTTGCCACGAAAAAAGTTTTAGAAAACTCAAAATAATTGACCAGTAGAGAGAAGGTATTATTTTTTACCTTGTGTTTTGCATACGAGTACATAATTAACTAGGAGAAGGGCATAGGAAATGTGGGAAGTTCCTTTAATGGGAATTTTTCTCAATTGTTATTGAGTTGGAATGATAAATATTAATATAATTATATTTTTGTGTTTATAGAGCAGTAAGTTTTGATGAAAGAATCTCCAATTTTAATTATGATATATCAAGGGTATCTAAGGAGGGCATAATTTATCTTTACATGAAGCCCCGGGGACATTTTCAACATTTTCAAAAAAAACGGCTCCAGACGATTTGACTAAATTTTTTTTGTCAGATAATCTAAAGGTAGTTTAGAGAATGGCATAGGTCTCATGTTGGTTTGAAAAATCTGGTTTTTCGAAAATTGAAAAAATCAAAATTTTTTCGGAGTCTTCCTACAGTTACAATTGTGAAGATACAATTTTTTTTCTTAATGAAATATGTTCATAAAAAACAGATATTTAATAACGTCATGTTCAAATTTTCGAAAACATGAGGTATTTTTTGCGATATTCTGTGTCAACATGTGCAATTTTTATTTCCTTTAAACCATTTTTTCTTAGACACCTCACAACAATTTTGATTAAATTGGGACCTTAGATAGCGTAAAGGTAGCTTAAGAAGAATGGTGCATTCTCAGTTTTCGTTAAAATGCCTGGTTTTGCAAAATAAAACAAAAATGTCGGCCACTGCTTACAATACTCCGTATATTACGTGCAGATATGGAAAATAAAATCTACTATGTATATACGTATGTATAAGGAAAATAAAAATAATTGATTTAAATATATTTGTTATTGGAATGCCATATTAATTCAATGTTTGCTTCCTCACACTTTAACTTATCGACAATGCGGAGGCTACAATGGAATTCCGCTTAGCGCTCGTGAATTCCTGGGAATTAATACTGTCATTGTTACGAGTTGCGATAACAGCTAGAGGCGCGCAACTTGGCGACAACGTGCGATTAGCCACCACGAGTTCGTACATTGTAGGTTCCACGAGTTCGTACATTGCTGTGTGTCTTCTGGGAGCAAATAAAAAAAACTTCACTCCAGGAAAACATTGCCTTTGATATTAACCAGCCCATTCAGCAATATTGAAATTTGATGGATATAATTATTTGTGCGATATGAATGAAAAACTCAATAGCTAGATGACAGTAGGGGCAGAAAATGCAATATCTTAATAATGCGTAGCTGTTTTTTATAATTTGGGGAAAGTACGTGCTGTTCTAGCAACACTAATTCAGTTTTGTTATATATTTTTTTTATTATCTGTGGGGACCCTGAGGCACGAGCCTCGTCTGCCTGTGCCTAAGATGGCCTTGCTTTCACAGGCCTCCATCCCATATTGAACTGGGACACTGCTGATGTCAGCAATTTCAATATTTTTTCTGGAAAGAAATGTTTCTTTTGGGCACTTGCTCCAACCAAAAACTACGCAAACATTCATTTGCATTCTGTGTTTTCCCATATACATTCCAGTAATTCATTTTTTGCAAGCCTCTGATACATAGGAATTATTTTACAAATAACACAGGGAGACTACAGTTTTCTTGTTGTTTTTTGCCATGTTTCGAAATTTCATTCCCTTGAGCTCGATTGTAGAAGCACCATGAACTTTAGGGTATTTAAATGCTATGTCTTCAAGTCTGTTGGCATTGCATGATATAAGGTGGCAAGTATTGCAGACTTCATCTTCTGCACATCTGGAATATTCTTCTGGATGGCATTGTGATAATTTGCTAAGACAAATATTATGTCATCCTTTAAATTGACTTACTTTTTTACCAATGTAACACCCTTCACTTTCTTTCTTGGATTATTTTTGTAAGCCTGTGTTTAAATCTTTATATCACATGTTTTTACATTCTTCTTTTCTAATAATAAAGTTGTCTCCATAGATGTTCAGTTTCAGATGGTGATTGAAAGTCCTTGCATCACCATCTGACAGTATTGTTGTATATCTAAAATGATGAGCTACATACATTGCATTGAAGATCCATTAAAATCCTACTAACACAACTCTCCACTTAAATCATGAATTTCTTTCCATTTTTTATATTCACAGCTTTTTTTCTCATAATTTGTTCTTGTTCTTTTCATACGTGCCACGTATTTTGACAAACATGAAATCAGCCATTGACCAGTCAGATATCGATAACAATTCCCATTAATAACGACATGTAGTGCCTCGTTATGCCATGTTTCCATCATACAATACTAAAAATTTATAACTTCATCACTGACTGAATCTAGAACATCTATGTAAGCTTTATGTATGGCTACATATGAAAGCCTCAAAATTCCTCTTACTTTTGCATTATTTTTTAATAACAAGAGAACATGAGAATTGTAAGTTGAAACATTCATTCATGGTAACCAATTACTATTGAAACTGTCTATTGCTGAATGTCCCCTACCTATTTGCAAAGAAGCATCCACAATTTTTCTATTCACTTCATGTGGTGGCCTACTACAAGATGATGTTAGGGTAGACGATGGCTATTTGAAATTTTACTTAACAATATTGTTCATAATTATTACACTTGTTCATTAACTGAATGAGCAAATTACATTGATTTGTTTTACTTCAATGCATACATTTGAGGATCCACAGACAGCACTCACACGTATCCTTTCAGTAAATGTTCCCAAACACACTTGTGAAGTAACATGCAAGTGCAATTCTCTTCTTCGGATATTTCACTGTTCAGCAGTAAAAACATCAGTGAACTTGGAAAGAATGTTTCACACTGGCTGATAGCTTGACCGGTGATATTTTGGCTGAAAATGAACAATGATTGACATCGGATACTAAAAACGTTTCTACTTCCTCAGCACTGGCATTTATGACTGCAATCTCCTGCCGTTTCTTCTTTACAAAGCTGCATTTTTATTACACCACTGCACTCCTTTGCACCGAAATAATTCTAATCTGAACTACCCGACGGAAAATAAATTGAGAATATGAATACTTATTAAAATAATTATACTACCAAATATTAATTATACTACGAAATAACTAAGTTATAGTAAAGTTAAAATAAAGAAACTAATGTAACTAAAAGTTTGGATTATTCGATTAAAACGAAAGTTCGCAACAAATCTTGTTAATGGCGTTAACGACCACTTATCATTAGAAACATTAAATTTCTGACAGATTTCGAATTGAAGATTTGCGCCATGGAAGTCCGTTCGGCTCGCGAATGGGATCGCTCGACTCTTCTCTAGTGTCTTCGAGTACGTTCGTGGCTCCACATTTTTGCTCTCCCGAGAAACAAGTGGGCAGGCAGGCCAGCTGGGGCGACGGCAGCCCGAGCCCAGTGCCTGCCGTCGCCATGGAAACAACTCCCTCCACCATGTTCCCTCCCCCCGCGTGATATTCCTTGAAACCCCCCACCACCAACAAAAAGCCAGACAGCACTTCACACTTCCCGACGTTGCGCATCCTAGCGGTGGACGGGGAACTATTCAAAGGATGTAACTAAAAACACGCCTGGTGAGCCCTCTATATACATCTTTACTCTATGGCAAGAGTGACCGCCCCCGTCATCTTCAAGCTTCAAGAAATCTATTATATCCCTCTTTTGTTCTCAACAAAAGAACGTTCTTCCGCCTCAATTATTGATTTTCATATGTATCTTTTTTCGTTACCGAAAGGAACGCTAATGACGACTGTTTACTCTGCTCCCATAGCGACTGCCACGATCGTCTCTTGTCTCAGCAATACTCCACTTCTGAAATACATTTCCCCGTAATGTTAATGACTCCCATTTTGGTATATCACAATACGTACGTATACGGGAAAATATGTATAAGAAAGTATCCATTTGATATAAGCAATCAGTAAAATATGGTATTGCATGAAGTTCTGCAATCTAGTCACAAGAAATCAGGAAGAAATTAATTTTAAAATGCACCACTATTTCAGTAATATCCAAAATTCAAGGCAACTACTTGCAGTTGCAGTAATCCCAAATCTCTTGTTTTCTTTTCAACGGTAGAGAAATAATGAGTTTTGATTACCGAACAAAATAGTATTTAAAATTACATTGATGACAAAATAAGTCGGACCTACGAGAACCCACTAATTTGATTCACTGAAAACCAAGCTGAATCGTGCCGGGAGAGTGGACAGTCATCTCCTGGTAGACATTGAGCGCGAATCCGTTCGAAAATATTCACTTCATAACATTAGTTTTAAAACATTAATAACCGTTTGTTTTTCCTCACTACAGAGCCACTTTACCACTCTTGCGGTCTAGGGTTGTGGATCATACATTCTAAATTAATTTTGCAAAGAAAAAGAAAACAATTTTAAAATTTGTAAATTAATAAATTTACCCCAACCTAAAAACCAAAATGAAGAAAAGGAAACCAAATTACAGTTAATTTCGACGTGTTTAAAACCATCAATCTTAGAAACTAAAGACAACTAAACACAGGGGAATAAACCCAAATCGGAACACGTACTTTCTGAGCAGAATTTGATATGGCAACCGAAGCACGTGGCATGGCACCGCAGTTGAGGCTGATATAACAGATATTCATCACGATTTGTGTAAATATATAATGTATTCGAGGTATTATTTTATTAACGAAATTGTTGTCACGAAAAATTATGTTAATGAGGATTTAAAACAGTTTTGAAATCTAAAAAATGGGGGCACTTTATTTACTGGTAAAGCCCACAAGGCCTTGTACTTCATTCTTAACCTGGACGCGCTATATCAAGTTTTATTTCAAATATTTCAAAACGAATAATTTCTACAAGATTAACTTGTAGATGTATGACAAAAGGTCGAATGTAAGAAACAAACGAAGAAATAATATACAAAATTGCACTTTCCAATTTACGCAGTTTCTGCTGCTCTATTATGCAGCTCTGCCTGAAGCGCAGTAAATTTGTAGGACATTATGTTTTTCACGAAATAATAGGAAAACTACTGGCATTTTCAAAAAATCAGGCATGACCTTATTTAAATATGTAGTATTGATAAATACATTGCATTGAGAAAAAATGTATTTTCACAATTGTAGTTGCAAGAAGACATCGAAACGAAGCGCAGTCAATTTCGACCGGGCTATTATGTTTGTCAAGAAATTACAGAAAAACTACATATATTTTCAAAAAAATCAACATGATCTTAAAATTTGAAAAAATGTTTCAGAGACTTCATGTAAAATACCCCCCAAAGTTAAAATATCGATTTTAAATTTAAGGGACCACGAGATCAGTCAGATCGATCGGGGAATATCAGTTTCGGAGAAAATCGGGTGAACGGCTTAGTCGCTAGCGTTGTTCACAGACGGACGGACGTTTGCTTGCAATTCGTTTTTCGGTATCAATGACCCACAAAAACAGAGATTTTGGCTACAGCACTTGTTAGAGGATTTTTCTTAATTTACCAACTGAATTTATCCACTTTTTCATTATTAGGGTCCGGCAATGATTTTTTCTACCAAAATCCGCCTCTTTTCGTGCAGCATTACATAACTTCCCCTATAGTACGTATGTAGTCCATGTATATGTACGAGTACTGTATGGCAAAGTAAAAATTGGAATCGTTTTGGAGAAAATCGGATTTTTGTTATTTTTTTAAATTGTACGTATTACACGCAATATAAATTGCTCGAAAGCTACTAAAGTTTTCAAAAAAATGTTATACGACGTTAATGAAAGAACTTATTATGGACACCAAATTTTATTTCAAAGAAAAATGTCTATCTTCAGTTTTGTAATTGTAGGATGTCGTCAAAAATTTCAAACTTTTGCAATTTTCGAAAAATTCATTTACCGGTGAAAATCGAACCTGTACCATCTTTAAAAGAGTATTTTACTCTATTCTTACAAGAATTTAAAGAAAAAATTGGAGCAATTTTTGAGAAAATTTTGAAAATGTCCCAGAGGCCTTCAAATTAAATACCCCTAAAAATTAATGAATGGTTTTTAAAATCGCAAAGGTTGGAGTCGAAGCATATGGACTGGGGAATGTCCATTTTGGAAGAAATCTTACATACGGATTAGGCGGTAAGTAGTGGACAATGAAATACGTTTCAGCTATCAAAGTCCTACGATTTCTGAAATCTGACTACATATCGTAATAGAAGGAGTAATTTACTACCTATTAGAAGAGGTTTTATCTTCTTTTTGTGTATCATAACCCCTCAACAACGATTTTTTCTGTCGGAAAATCGCCGTTTTTTGATGCAGCTTTACGTTCTTTATACTATGTATATACGCACGTATACTAGAAAGTAATAATTATATCTTTACGTAAGGATATGTAAAATGTTTTGAAAAAGTGAATTGATCTTTAAGTAAATTTTACTTCAAGCAAATGCGATTTTAAAAAAGTATTTTCTCAAAAACAATAAATTATTTCCAAATAATTTCTTTACTTTTCCCTTGAATAGAAATTTCGAAGAATTTAAAATTGAAATTAAAAAAGAAAAGTATTTTTACTTTTATACATGGGTACCCATTACCATAATTAGCTGATATTGTCTAGTTGGACTTTGCATTATAATGCACAGAAAATTTACCATAAAACGCTTCAAAATGGCATTTAAAAATGAAGCAGATATTATTTTCGTTAAAACAACTAAATTTCCGAAAATTGCGAATGTAGAATAATGCATGAAAATACATTCTCTTGAAGCACGTATTTTCTTGCATTATTTACCACTAGTTAGCTTCCCCTAACACCTACCTTCTGTAGGGATGGAATGAAATGCCACTGCTTGCTCACGTAAATGTCTGCACGAAAGAAAATCCGCGGGAGTCGGCCTCGACTGCTGGTTCGCACGTCTTAAGTGCTGCCTTATAAAGGTTGTTCTCACGTTCATTCACTGTCCTTGAAAGACAAAAATGCGGCTATCTCTCATTGATCGCGGTGTTTGCGAAGAGATATTTTCATGCAATGAAATGACATCGTTCTCACGAACACAAGCGTAGCGTTACGTGATATTGCAATTTATCCGGTATCCAAAGTAATTAACACACCTATTAACAGTGGCGAAACTAATATGGAAGGGTAATCTGGGAGCCCTAGAATTCCCACATTATTTTTCCACAAAATCTGTTGTTATGCATTAAAATATATTTTTTACCGAATCGTTAAAGAACATGAAATGTTTTCGACTCCATTTGCCTCGCTTACTCGCGACGAAATTAGCAGGCCCACAGCTTAGCCAATGGATAGACACCGGCTGGTTCTGCTGCGCATGCGCACAAGAGGGAGTGCGCTATTTCCTTCTTTCTCGCACCTACTGACCAGGGAGCCTAGGCTCTCTGCCCTCGACCCCCAGCATGCCAGATTTGTACCGCGATATTTATTTATTTATTTGTCAAAAAACAGTAAAAACTGTATATGACGTGTGGGGAAAGAAATTTATCTGCGCACATTTTCTTGAGGGCCAGAATTTTATATAAAAAAAAAAAACACGTCCACGCAAAGAGTATATGCGTCCACGTGCCGGTCAGGCAAATTTACCTCATTACATGACGTTGTGGGAAAGTAGAGTGAGTTAGTGTGCCGTTTCTGTGATTTTTGTGTTGCCTTCATGAAACAATGAACCTAAAGATTTAGTGTTATAGACATGTCCCACTGAATATGGGCCACTACCATAACTTCTAAACCGTTCACGATATTCAAATACAGTTATCACTCAACAATGCGGAATCATGAAGCAAGTACTAATATACCGAAGAGATAGAAATGATAAAGATACATAGTAATACGACGTGTTAGGTACGAAGAGGCTACTGAAATCTGCATCAAAGCAGACATGACCATGAATGAACTTTCCTGGTCAGAATTATATGAAAGATTCAAAATTGTTAAATCTTTAAATTAGTGACTCAGTTGGAATACAGGTTTCAGTATTTTTAAAACTTTCATTTTATTGAATTTCTTGACGAAAATAAAATTTCCACCTACAAAGCGTCCTTTCGTTCAGAAACTTTTTCTTTCGTGATAAAACAATATCCATTCTTTGAGGGTGTGCAGCTTCGAAATGAACTGACAAATGTCTACATTGATAATGCAAAACACATGCCTGCAGATTTGATGCTGAAGTATTTGTTGGACCAAATGGTCTAGAAAAATATTATCAAGAGAAAGTTCGGGATACAACTCGTTCTAACTTTTCCTGTATCTGCAGCATTATGTGAAAGGGATATAATTATATTAAAGAGAATAAAGACATTCTTGAGAAATCCCATGTAAATATCGGTATTGGTAATTTCAGTACACTGGCTATCGAGAAGTGTCAGCTAAATTAATTTTAACAACACTTTAAAGAACAAATTATCGACGTCTTTGCTGAAAACAAAATGATGAATGGAGGTAATTTACAAAAAATAAGATAAGGTTTTCAGAACACCCAACTGCATGACTCTAGCTTCTCCACTGCCTATTAATAGAATTGCTGGTGATGTAGATACCTTCTAATAATAAATAAATGAAAGGTGTTGTCCGGTACTAAATTATATTTTAATATATATTTTTGGCAAAATATTTGATACCGGACAACACCTTTGATTTATTTAAATACTAGCTGGTACCCGGCGCGTTGCTGCCGCAGAAGAAATAATTGAGAAAATATTCCTCTCCTCCCTCTCTTTCTTTCCCCACTCTCTTTTTCCCCCTCTTTCTATTTTCTCCTGTCTCCCTTTCCCCCTCCCTCTTCTCCGCCTCTGCCTTTTCCCCACTCTCTGTCTCTGTTCCCCCTCTGTGTTTCTTTTTCCCCTTTGTGTCTCTTCTTGCCTTCTGTGTCTTCTACCCCTCTGTCTCTTTTCTCCCACTCTCTGTGTTTCCTCTCCTTCTCTATTTCCCCTCTCGCTCTATTTTCCCTCACTTTCTATTTCCCCTGTGTCTCCATTTTTCCCGCTTTCTATTTTCCCCTCTATTTTTCCTCTCTCTTTGTCCCTCTTTCTCATTTTCCCTTTCTCTCATCAACTTGCGCCACCTGCTCCTGACCACAGTACATGGCAACGCCCAGCAACAATGAATCTCACGTGAATTGGAAGTTGCATTTAACTGAAGCTCCATCTTGTGCTGTAGTGCCATCTAGAATAATTACAATAATTGTGCTATGTATATGTTCTTCCCGCAAGTGAAAGCAATACGTAAACAAAATTTTATCGCAATCGGATGCACGGTACGGCAGCGCATTAAGTACGAACCAACAAACATTGATTTTTATGTATTTGATTAATTTTCTGTATAATTTTTTTCGTGAATTTTTCCGATATTTTAATCGTTATTCTACTATTCGGGGTGAAATTGAATCCAACCAATCGGAGATAATTAAAATTGGTCCTGTCATTCTTGTGTTGTAAATGGTTTAATTATCCCGACTTTGTTTTATTTACTTAATTTCTGCACGTCTTTGAGCAGGTGAGGTAATATTCAGAAGCGCCGGAGCAACAAAAATGTAATAGAATGTTCAAGAACATTTTATCCTGTAGATCACGGAGTGAAAACATTTGTGATTTTATCCTGTAGATCATGGTGTGAAAAACATTTCAAATTTTAGTTTTTAATGCCCTAAAACGCTTCGTTTAGGAGTTATATAACGATATAGATTCGAACTGTGTAGCGGGTTGCATTTGCGTGAATATCTAGTTTTTTATTCTTCAGCACCATGTAATGCCACTTTTTCGATAATGATTGTATTCATTATTCTGTTCTTTGGGACGGAGATACATCCAACAAAAAAGAGATAATTAAAATTGGTCCAGTCTTTCTTGAGTTATAAATGGTGAAACTAACACAATTTTGTTTTATATACGTATAGATATCAACACTAAAAAGAAATTGAATATTCTGTTTAATTTTGCAATAAACAAAATTGGACATTTCAAGTCTCTTTTTCAGCAAAAAAATTGTTGTTCATTGCCCCAATCATGAATTTCTTTGAAATTAATCAGCCAATCGAGGAATTCATGGATGAGGTTAACACTCAGATCACTGTCTGTTCTTCTTCACAAACCGCGGTCATCAGAGATTTGGCGGATTTGAGGATTACCCTTGGCCAGAATGTTACATTGTCTGTGGAGTGTCTCAATTTCGTGGTTCTGTTTGTAAACAATAGTTATTTTATAGACACTTCAAACGCGATCACCAATGTCATATAATATCTCTTAGCTTTGTGCCTCATGACTCCAGGGCCAATAAATCAACAACCGAGAACGACGCGAAATATCGTGAGATATTCCATTTTATTGACACACACCCGTGCGCCAAGGAAGAAAAACCGCAGTATAGCTCGGAGAGCTGATCTGGGCGAGTGTAGTACAAGAGTTTTTAATTCTCGTCGCAGAAAACTCTGAAAACGGAAGAAATTACCACTGTTAGAATATTTATACGAAAGAATCAGTGATCATTGAATAGATTGTTAAGTTTTACCTGTTTCTGGGCGCGGGGAAAAGCGGTTTTGCACTTATTTCGGTTGCCAAACCGTGGTCTCGGTTTCAACACTATTTATGCGGGAAGCCGCGTTATTTTCTTAGAAACTATTGCTCGTTGCCATCTTTATCGAGTTTAAATGCAGTTGTCACAGCACTGAAAATACATACGCACTTATGTTTGCTTCCATATGCTGACAATATGACGGCTAGGATATCATAGTTGTGAAGTTTTAAATTTTTTGAAAGAATAAGATTTTTTGCTATCACACGTCAGTAAAACGTATTGATTTCCGTGTTTCTGGCACCAATTGTAAAGGCAGCGAAATAGTGCTTCGAATTATTTAATGGGAGAGCTTCTGATTGCGGATGTGATACAGAAATTGTTTCTAATTCTCTCGCAGGCGTTCTGAAAAAAAAAAGACGTAACGACTGTTAGAATGTTTGTAGAAAGAATCAGTGATCATTGAATAGATTGTCAAGCTTTACCAGTTTTTGGGGCGGGGAAAAGCGGTTTTGCTCTTATTTCGGTGTACACACCATGGCTCTTCTTCAACACAATATTTTTTTGGGGAAAGCAGCTGTAATTTCTTAGAAGTTAATGCTCTTTGCCAAATTTTTCGAGTTTAAATCCAATTGTAACGGCGGCACTACAAATACATACGCACTTATGCTTGCTTCCATATGCTGACTATACGACGGCTAGGATATCACTGTTGTGGAGTTTTAAATTTTTGAAAGAACAAGATTTTTTTGCTACCACACGTCAGTAAAACTTATTGATTTCCGGTTGAGCCATCACTTTTGTGAAGTTTTGAATTTTGTAACAATGATCGGTCTCGTCTAAGCAGAACTCAAAGCTTTTTCTAAGAAATTCTGATAATGTCCCAGCGGCTTGCCAGGTGGCCAGTAAGCGCTGAAATCGGTCGTTTTAAAAGCATGAACGGTTGAAAATCTACCACCAAAGAACCTTTCTCCGAAATCACATCGTTGAACAAAGTGACTCTGCTTCTTTATCTCTAACGTGGGAGTTCGAAATGTACGTTCTGAGCTAGTGATTAATGCCAAAGATTGTTATAAATAACTTACACGAACGGTGCCAAAATTGAACCTTTTTTGGCCGCTTATGTGTCAACAAATACAAAAGCATGAAAATAATGGTTCAAAAATCAGGATTAATAATAAAGTTTATATTTACAATGATGGAAGAACTTAATTGGATGACAACGCTGTGCACTTAATTGGATGACAATAACTGCATTCATCAGCTCAAATGACTGCCAGGGACAATGATGAGATATGGATATGGAGTTAATATGCTTTTTGTTATATCTACCTTGTATGTTTTGTTTTTAATTGCATTTAAATAATTAATTTATTTATGTATTCGGATGTATTTCCACCATCTATATTATTAATTTTCAAAAGAACATTTGGCTCTCTTTCCAAAGAAATTTACACGCAGTCCCACGTAGTCCCACGCAGTACACGCATAAATTTGGTACTTTGTGTACTGAGGAACGGCTATACGCAAAAATGGTTTCAGTAGCTTTCAGTGCAACTAATAAAATAATTACACTCCATTAGAAGTCAAAAATATTTTTCACATAACTAGTGGTGCTACAAGAGCAAATACTTTCCTGCGTATTGGATACAGCTACGTAATATTGAAATATAGCACTTTCTGCGCTACTAACAACTTCCCTATTATTTGAAAACGTCCAATTCAACCAAAAAGTGAACAACTCAGTTTTCATCGCAGTGTTGTCAGAACTATGCAAATTCTACAACTGCATAAAAATATAATACAGAACTTTAGTAAACTTGTATTGGAAAAAGAAGCCTGATACCCCAGACAATATAGAAATGCATTTCATAGGGCTATGATTAGAGAAGAGTATTCTAAAACCATGCAAAAAACACTCTACTCAATACAAATGGTACTGCTTTTGGTGCGAAAACTAAATATTTTCATGCAAATACCAACATAAATTTGACAATTATAACTCCTTTTCATACAGCTACATCAGGTCACACCAATGACACCTAATTTACAGAAATTCGCGAGCGCTAAGCGTAATTACATTGTTGCATTCCATGCATTGTCGATATTCTGTGAGACTAGCAATGTTTTTTCCATATATTTCAAATAGGTTTTAAATAATTTTTAAAAGAGTAATGTGTACATGTATAACAAAATATCGAATGTAAGACACGAACAAAGAATAATATACAAATTCTAACATATGAAGCATCCAACTGTCTGAAGCGCAGAAAAATTTGCCGTGAGCTATTATGTTTGTCACAAAATTATAGAAAAACTACTCGTATTTTCCAAAAATGATGCATGACCTTATTTTAAAATGTTTTATAAACGTATTTTATTAAGAAAACCATTGTATCTTCACCATAGTAGTTGTAGAAAGCATATTTTTTAAATTTTTAAAAAGTTGGTCGAAAATAGGCATTTCAACGAACATTAAACCTGTACCATTTTTTTAACATCCTTTATGCTATCTCAGGTTCCAATTTAAACACAAAACTGCGATTTTTAAGAAAAAATTGTTTAGGGAAAATAAAAAATTCTATATGTTTAACCCAAATTTTCGAAAAAAAACTTGTTTTTGAAAAATTAAACATGGCCTTATTTCAAGTTGTTATTTATGAACACATTTCTTTAAGAAAAATATTGTATCTTCATGATTATACTTGTAGGAAGATATAGAAAAAAATTTCAATTTTGGAAAATCAGAGTTTTCAAACAACACGAGAACTACGCAATTCTCTTAAATGACCTTTAGACTGTCAAACAACAAAAGTTAGTCAAAACTGTTGGCGCCATTTTTTTAACATTTTAAAAATGTCCCAGGGGCTTCATACAAAGTGCCCCCAAAATTAAAATATCGGTTCCAAATTCAAGAGGTCTCGAGATCAGCCAAATCAATCGTAGAGTATCAATTTTGGAGAAAATCGGCTGAACGCTTCATTTGCTCGCATTGTTCGTAGACGGACAGACGTTTTGCTTTCAATAGGTTTTTCGGTCTCAATGACCCAAAAAACAAGGAGTCTGGCTGCACAAGATATTTATTCTCCCGTATACACATGTATGTACGGAAAAATATAAGTAGCATAGGGAATGTTACGTTATGCTACGCGAAAAAAACGGCGGATTTTCGGCAGAAAAAAAATCATTGCCGGTCCCTTATTACGAAAAAAGTAGATAAATCCAGTTGCTTAATTAAGACAAAAATCCCCCTAACAGATCGTGCAGCTAGAATCCCTATATTGTGGGTCCTTGATACCGAAAAACCAATTGAAAGCAAAACGTCCGTCCCTCTGTCCGGTGTATGTGAACAACATCAGCGCCTAAACTATGCGTACGATTTTTTCCAAATTAAAGAAACACTTGTCCATCTGGTCTGAGTCGGAGCTCTGAGATTTTTAAAACACATTCATTAAATTTTTGCGAGATACTTTATATGAAGCCGCCCGGAATTTAAAATAAATTCTCAAAAATGGCTGAAAATTGCTTCTTTAAATTTTGTGTAAGAATAGTGTAAATTTAACTTGTACAGTAGTTTCATTGATGACAATCTCAAATTATAGTCATTTTTTAGGTCGGTAGCATTTTTTCTTCTTCTTGCCTGTCTGTGCCACGTTACGCATTGCCATTGTTCCATCGTTTTTTTGTAAGGAAGTAAAACTGTGAATTCTTTTGATGAAATTAATCATCATTTTTATATTCAACTCAAATTTTATTCAAGACGCCTCGTCAAAACTTATTAAGATTGCATAGGTCCGGTTTTCACGGTTAACTGTGAATTTTCGAAAATGGCAAAAAGTTTGAATTATATTCGGCGTCTTCCTACAACTGCAACATAGCAGATAGAGATTTTTCCTTTACAATTTGTTCTTCAAGTTAGTTACTTCTTTAAGGTAATGTACAAGATTTTGAAAATGTTAGTAGTTCCGGGAAATATTGCGTGCTAATATGTGCAATTTTATAAAATACAAAAAGAAGATTTTCTCAAAAACAGCTCCAAACTTTTTCTTTAAACTTTTGGTAGGGATAGTGCTAAATTTCTCATCATATTGCTCTTTACTTTGGTTTTTTCAAAAGTTGCAAAAATGTATTTTTTTACTTGTCTCTAACGTCGTTAATATTTACATTAGCGGCGATTTGTTCACATGATTATATTAATGAGTACATGTGATTTAAATAATTTCGAGTAAATTTTCTCGAAAACAAACTTTTTCTGTGAAAACTAGCTAAAAGATTCGTATTTTCAGAGACGTTCAAACGCTAATTTTCTGATAAATTGCTCCAAATTTTTTCGTCGAAGTTTTCGAACGGATAGTGCTGTTGCACTCTTTAATATGACGTAAAGTTTATTTTGAAGTATTTTTTCTATTTTTTTCAAAAATTCCGCAAATTCCGTATTTTTAAAAAGATTTCTCACATATTTATTATTCACATTACCAGCAATTTGTAAACATTATTATATTTGTAAGTGTACTTGCTTAAAAAGACTTCTAATGAAGTGTTTCGAAAACTCGAAAATTTTCTGTGAAAAAGAACTTAAAATTTCTCAATTAAAGTAGCGCTTAAACACCATTTTCTTAAAACCGGTTCCCAACTTTTCAACGAAAATTACCATTTAGAACGAGGTTTTACTTTCTTTAATATTCTAAAATTAATATTTCCGTTATACCATTAGGAAACTGAAAAATTAAGAAAATGTCAAAAAAAAAATATTTTGGGCGATGCTTGGCAGATGGCAAGAGTATGTGACAATTCCGAATAGCTACCCCAGACCCAAGGAAATAGAAAACTCATACGAGAAAGTTTGTGCTATTCTGTAGCACAACTAATTATATTACTTTACAATGAAACTATTTGCCATAGAGCTAGTGGAGTCTCTTTCCCTAGGCAATGAGTAGTGACGGGAGAGGTAGTGGGGAGGCCAGCGAATGGCAATTAGTCCTCGTGTCCGTTGAGGTGTGATGTGTTCAACACGAGGCAATGGTCATTGGAGCTCATGCTCCGTTGTATCTAATCACCCATTATCGGGGTGATCCCTTTGCGAACAGTACGCATAAGATCCTCATGTGCAGACAGAACAGTGCTATTTACTTTGCGATATTTATTGACTCAAATTACTTAACACAAGTCACATGTTTTTTATTGAAAAGGTTTTTGCACGCCGCCACGTGAAATAATCACTCTGACGTATAACTACTGCGCCTCTTTTTATCTCTCTGTGAGCTTAAAGAAGAACTTGAAATAATCACAAAAACTTTGGAGTGGTTTAAACGATATACAATATTCGCCAAGACTGGTATGTGTTATAACCGGTCAATTTACGTGCTGGTAAAAACATGGTTCCTCTACTGGGTACATGGCTATTCGTGGGCACATTTCTCACGGATGCTCAAAGTCAACGGAACTGGCAACTTTCAGACACTGCTAATTGGTCACTTAACAACGTATTGTATGAAATGTGTATGGTAAACTCCAACCTAGCAAGTTATTTATCATGCAATGTTATTTTTATGTACAATTTGAACATCAGGTAACCTTTGTTCGTAATCGAACTCATTACAAGTGTTTATAGTATGTGTATTACCAATTCTGTTTATCACAGAAATGTTTCTATTCACAATCGAGCTCTTTTACAAGTGTTTATATGTATATTACTAAATCTGTTTATCACAGATATGCTCCTTTTCAAAAACGAGCCCCCTTTCAAGTGTTATTACGTATATTGAAAGCTCTGTTTATAATAATATGTTCTGTCATTAACAGTCAGCCAAATGCTTTATGTATTGCCAAGTTGTTCACTAGAAATTTGAAATGCTTAAGAAACAAGATCAGAGCTAGTGTTGTAAACTCAACAAGAATTATTGAACCCTAATGTGAACTTTGTGACTTTTGTTAATAAATACATCGTTTTTTATTGCATTGCTTTTTTATTCTCTGTTATTGGAGGGAAAGGAGTTAAAGCCCCAAAACCCCAACCACAGTCCACTTGCTCACGGACATTTAAACCCTTTCGGTAGTCGTTCGACATTGTGTGTGTGTGTGTGTGTGTGTGTGTGTGTGTGATGATGATGTAGAGAGAGAGAGAGAGAGAGAGGAATACGAGCTCCGCGGAACTCACAGACTTCGAACGTGGTCAGTTGATTGGAGGTCACATGTGTCAGAAGTCTGTTCAAGAGATTTCCACACTCCTAAACATCCACAGGGCCATGGTTTCTGATGTGATAGTGAAGTGGAAACGTGAAGGGACACATACAGCACAAAAGCGTACAGGCCGATCCTGTCTGTGTAATGACAGAGACCGCCGAACGTAGACGAGGGTCACAGAGTGTAATAGGCAGACATCCATCCAAACCATCACACAGGAATTCCAAACTACATCAGGATCCACTCCAAGTGCTATGACAGGCGGGAGGTGAGAAAACGTGGATTTCTTGGCCGAGCGGCTAGCTCATAAGCCACACATCACGCAGGTAAATGCCTAACGACGCCTTATATCGTGTAGGGACCGTAAACATTGGACGATTGAACAGTGGAAAAACGTGGTTGTGGAATGACGAATCACGGTACACAATGTGGCGACTCGATGGCAGGATGTGGGTATGGCGAATGCCTGGTGAACGTCACGTGCCAGCAAGTGTAGTGCCAACAGTGAAATCCGGAGGCGGTGGTGTTATGGTGTGGTCTTGTGTTTCACGGAGGGGCATTCTTATCGTTTTGTGTTGCGCTATCACGGCACAGGTCTTTGTTGATGTTTTTAACGTCTTCTTGCTTCCCAGTGTTGAAGAGCAATTCTGGGATGGCGATTGCATCTTTCCACACAATCGAGCACCTGTTTCATACTGCAGGTCATGTGGCGAAGTTGTTACACGACAATAACATCCCTGTAATGGACTGGCCTGCACAGAGTCCTGTCTTGAATCCTATCGAACACGTTTCTGATGTTTTGGAACGCCGACTTTGTGCCAGGCCTCACCGACCTACATCGATACCTCTCCTCAGTGCAGCACTTTGTGAAGAATGAGCTGCCATTCCCAAAGAAACCTTCCATCATCTTATTGAAAGTGTCCCTGCGAGAGTGGAAGCTGTCATCAAGGCTAAGCAGGGGCCAACACCCTACTGAATTTCAGTATTAAAGATTGTAAAGGAAAGGAAAAACTTCTAACAATTTTCAACTCTCTTACTATGAAGAGGGAAACACCTAGTGACAAGCACATTTACTTCGAAAGGAAATAAATAATTAGCAGATTTACAAAACGAAAACTGAACTCTCTTCAAAACACTCCCAAGAATATTGAACGTCCAAAGAAATATTACAGAGAAAATTACACTTCCTGACCTTTCATTTCAATTTATATTCCTTTTGATAAATACTCTTATCTTCAGCAGTAGGTGGAGAGGGGCCAATGACGCACATGGAATAATACTGCCGTAATTAAGTTCCCGCGCCGCATCTTCTCACGTCGTGCACTGGTCCGTTTTAGCGTTTGGCAAGTCAGTGGTAATTGAAGGTGAAGGGAAATCCTCTCCTTCACCTTCCTAACACCTCACTGCACGGCACATCACGCGACGCCAGTGAAGTGGAAACGTAAATACAGATAGTTGTTACGAAGAACGATGCCACTATAAACATTTTTATAATGTTCAATATCGTAGTCCATTTCCATTTCTATCAAATTACGACTATTTTCAACCCACCAAGAGACGTGCCGCTTATAGCTATAAGTAATAGCTCGATTTTCCTTATAGCTACAAGGAGTTTCTTATCTAGGCGGAGAAGTTGCGACAGTGAATTGAACTAGTGGCGCTACAGAATGGCACAGATTTTGCCGTATTTACTTGGATCTGGACTAGCTAATCGGAACTGCCACATACTCGTGCCAGCTGCCATCTATCGCCGCCCAATTACATTTTTTTAACATTTTCTTAACTTTTCGATTTCCTAATGGTAGAACGGAAATATTAATTTTAGAATATTAAGGAACACAGAACCTTCGTCCTAAATGGCAATTTTCTTGGAAAAATTTGGAGCCTTTTTTAAAAACAATCACGTGTGGCACTACTAACTAGTGGTGCTTCCAACGCACATACTTTCTCGCTCTCCTATATGGTCCTTAATGTTATCCCACTACTTCATAAACCAGCAAAAGTGTATTCACAAACCGGCAAACGTTTTCCGTACCGAGACCCGAAATCTGATACTCAAAATTAACCAACCGGCACTTACACCACTACGCCACACCAGCACCGCATGGGCGAACAGAGCCATTAAAGAATCGAACCGACCTATAAAATGGTAAATGTATGATAAAGGAACAATTGATACGATGGTACATACGCTTTACAAATCCAAGAAGAGATGTAAAAAACTGTTAAAAGTTAAAAATTAGAACAAATAGATACAGACACTTCCAGTACATTTATCGCAATTATCAATATTTGTTTTTCAAATGGTTACACATGGTTTTAAATAAGTTTTATAGAATTCTCAATTATTTCCCATGACAACAGAGAATTCTGACAAATAATATTCCGCGACCAGGACACGACCTGCCGTAGCTTCCCTCGGAAGACCTGTACCAACCGTCGCTGATTAACCGCTGCGACCACGCTGGATAGGCATGAAACACATTTATAAAACAATAATAGAGTATGGTGGTTTCATTTCTCGCATCAGAAAACGAAAATATCCAGAGTATGTAAAAAATGTTCTGTACACGCTCAGGGAAAGTATCTGGGAACATCATCATTCATAACAGAAGTTCAATTTAGAGATTAGAAAACTAAGATCTCCGATAGAGTCTCTGACATTTATAGAACCACTATTTTTTTAACTTTAGCAACAGGTTTTATCCACTTTTTCGTTACCAGAACCATCCTATACTATACGAGTTTTTTTGGCGAAAATTCCCCGTTTTCCGGCGCACGATTACATAACTTTCTCTTCATACGAAGTATTCGCAAGGCGAGAAAGTAATAATAATTTCGGAACCGTTAGGGATTATGTAAGTTCATCGCGTGCGTTCTGGTTATATTGTATTTCAATTTAACGTTAAAATACTCATAATTTTACTTAATTCGATTCATACAGATATACACTAGACAACGATTGATTTGACATGTCATACGCTTCAGAAACGAATAACTGAGTTGAAAAATTGTTTAAAATATGCAGTTTGGAAAAACACACACCAGTCCTGTCTATTTATATGCGTTGATTCTATTCGGGAGTAGAAGTACTTCAAATGATTTTCAATAAAGTATCTACACTCTTCAAAGTTTTTTCCTGCAACGTCACATTCATCAAATTAAAATCTCCATCTGGGGATCGAACTCGGCATCTTCCTTACTGAAGATCTCAACCCCAAGGTGCTTTAACCAGCCGTGCCGCGGGAATGACATGCGGACAAACTACTTATATTTTAGCCAAAATGTAATTGTATCAGTTCTATCATTAGGAAGCCGATAATTGTCAACATGCGAAAAACATGTCTTTCAAACATGACCAAGAAAGGCAGCGGTGAACGGCTTACACCAAATAATTTATCCGATGATCGTCATTTGAACACAGACAAGTCCTATTTATCTGCATTGATTCTATTCGTGAGTAGAAATACTTCAAACGATTTTCAATAAAGTATCTACACTCTTCAAAGTTTTTTCCTGCAACATCACATTCATCAAATTAAAATCCCCCTCGGGGGATCGAACTGGGCATCTTGGGAACCGAAGATCTCAACCCCAAAGGCACTGTAACCAGCTGCGCCACGGGAGTGACATGCGGACTAACTACTTATATTTCAGTCAAAACGTAATTGAATCAGTTCTATCATTAGGAGCCGGTAATTGTGAACATGAGAAAAACATGTCTTTCAAATATGACCAAGAAAGGCAGCGGCTTACTCCAAATAATTTATCCGACGATCGATATTTGAAAAATAACTACTGCGAGAAAGTCTGTGCCATTCTATAGCACCACCAGTTTATTTAAAGGAATATTTAAAGAAAAAATTGGGAGCGGCTTTTGAGAACTTTTTTGTTGTAAAGTTGAAGCGAAGATTACGCAAAAACGACCCGTTTTTTCAGAAAATTCCACATAACCTTTTTTAAAGAGCTAGTTATGTGCAAGTGACATTGTCTGAGGTAAAAAATCGCTATTTACAATTTTGTAGTTTACAATTTTTTTTTAATTTTCAAAAAACCAAGTTTTTCCTAGAAGTAGGAATAAGACCATATTATATTATCGTCGCTCATTACATACGTGAAGAAAATTTAAAGAAAGAATGTTGTAGCGGTTTTTGATGATTTTGTTTTGCAAATTTGAATCGCAATTTACGCAAAAACTACTCGTTTTTCCAAAAAAAAGGTACATGACCTTATTTAAAGTGCTAATTTTGTACAAGCGACAATGTCCGAGGCAAGAATCTCTATCTTCAATATTGCAGTTTTTAAATAGTTTTTTGCAATTTTCGAAAAATTGGGCATATAAACGAAAATCTGTTGCGCTAAAGCGCGACGAACTGAAGGGAACAATCTGTTGCGCTAAAGCGCGACGTAAATGGAATTTAAGACTTTTTACACATGCTTCAGCCAGAGAGTTCCGGTGTGGAGAGTAGGCAGGGCAAAAGTTCATAAGGTACACTGACAAGAATTTTGTAACAACTTCTAAATCCTGAGGAGGAAGAACAAAGCGATTATCCTCCGCAATGATGCGACTAACCTTTTTGAATGTGCTAGCATAATCACTAAACATTTGCACACGGTAACATCTCCGTGACTCAAATCGTCCAAAGGCAGCAATGAATTGGGAAGCGGATAGGTTTTCTACAATTTTTAAATGTGCTGCCTTCGTGCTATGACATACAAAAACAGCAATCCAAGACTTCTGAGAGACTTAAAATTTAGTAAGTGAAGCCCTTTTCAACATTAGCCCAAGACTTCTGAGAGACTTAAAATTTAGTAAGTGAAGCCCTTTTCAACATTGGCCCGCAATAATCCAAGAAAGTGTGAGCCCATGACCGAGAGGGCTTAACACGACTTGGAGGTAGAGAACCCATAATCCGTTCAACAGGGGTGGATTGCCACCGTTTACAAGTCATGCAAGCATTAATTACTCTCTTTGTTGCACACACGTAAGGAGGGAATCCAGAACTGCTGGCGTACACATCCCGTCATCCGGGCTAGACCTGCATGCAAAAATGCGAGGTGTATCATTTTTTTAAAAAAGGGACAGTAAACAGGTGGTTGGGTGGAAAGATGGCCGGATTCGACTTCAACTTTTCCACACGAGAATACATTAAACACCAAACCACCCGCATGAGCCCATCAGGGTCTAGATAGGTATTCAAACTAAGTATAGATGATTTAGGAGGTAATGACTTCTTTTTTAAGTGATTTATATTCAATAGGGTACGTATCTTGTTGAATGAGTCTTTTTATTACATCCGTGTCTTCTCTTAATTCAAGAAGGAATAACCAACTACTCCTCTGTGGAGGAGATGCAGGAGCAACGCGAGCAGCAATATCGGCTCGTACGTTGTTGACAAGCAAACAGATCGCCAACACTCGTATCAGTTTGTGAAACATAGAGTACCTGCTATGTAGAAATTGAGTAAAGGGATTCTGTGTCTCAACAATATCAGAAAAAGGAAGAACTGACTCGTAAGCAGTGAACAACTAACAGGGAGAGTCCACGTTACCACTTTCTGTTACGTCAGCGTATACAAAAGGTTTGGCCCACCTAGAGAAAGTTCTCTCAACCACAGCGGTGCTTTAAATCAGAGTGGACTGTGCTGCAGTACTTGTGAGGAGATTCCCCGGGTCAGCAGATAAGCCGGGGTGAATGCAACTAATGAATTTGGTCAAACCCTGCCAGCTAGGGCGTTGCTGAGTCTGGAAGCGAAGTGACCTTGTTTACCGAGTCGCTGGTCCAAGCACTCCGCCTTAAGCGGGTAAAGCATGATGCCACCATTTACCCTATAATGCACTTACTTCTGGTTCAGATGCTAGAGTTCAACTTGTAGTGTCCTCGCGAAGTTGTAAATGGAAAAGGGCAATAGAATGTTTAGTGGTTCCAGTCATTTCCAAATCCATCCCTCAGGAGAAGCATAAATTTTGCTGCCCTGAAGTTACCTGCTGGCCTAAAACTGGCTGAAGACCAATTCTTTCTTTCTCGAAAATTAGACATTTTATTGAGCTCTTCTTTGTGTTTACAAGTGCTTATCAATAAAAACTGAGCACTAAAAATTGAAAAATTATCTCAGCCAAAGGCACCTTAGTGGAAACAGTTGATATGAATAACCAGTGAGATGTTACAGCATTATGCAATTCTCTTAAAGACGAGGCATCGCTTCTCTTGAGAGTGGGAAAGGAGAAATGAGCTTGAAGATGTTCATCTAAATTTTTTGATTTGTCATCATATCTTTCGTTTATCAGGACCCAAGCTTGTGCAAAGGATCCTTCAGAAACAGTTAACACAGAAATCAAGTTAAGAAGGTCAGCCTCCAGACTACTCATTATATGCATTAATTTTTGGGCATCAGGAATCTGGACTGTCTATATTTTCAGTTTATATTCTTGAGTCCACTGGGGAGGTTGCTGTTCATTTCACTACGTGTCCTCGAATGCTTGACCAGTTAAAAATGGGACAACAGTTCCCTTCATTAAGGAGCCTGATGATGTAACTAAACACGTTACGAAACGTTGTGTTCTGTGTGCAAATAGTGAACAATAAAAGATTGTCATAAATAAAATTGGATAAATTTTATTATTAAGAACCATATACTGACAATCAGGAACAATTTTTCAATTGGTCTACAAGTTTTACTATCGCCGGTTTCTTGAGTAGTGCGTCGGCATTTGCCTAATGTTGATCGTAGAAACCACGGAAAAATACCTATCAGAGCAGCCGGCCGCTAAATTCTCCTCCAGACTGGCTGAATTCGACCTAGCTGCCAAGCTAGTGTTGGAAATTACGCCTTCGTCTGCGCTCGAAACCCAGGACGTTTCGGTCAGAGGCACTACAGTTACATCAGTTGGTGCCCTCAGCCACCTTTGACGGTTGAATTCTCAATTACTATAAGTGGCAAACCATGTGCACATTAATCAGTAAGCTGTGGATTTATAGGCACGAAAAACTAGAAATGGGCAGGCAAAATAGGCACTTAAAACTGTGAAATAAGCATTCAAAACTGTAAAATATGCATTTAAAAAGCCTATGAAAAATATAAAATTCATTTTTCTTATCCTTATTTATGTTCTTGTGTAGAACGTTTTTGAAGTACACCTAATATAGTTACCCTCATGGAATGTTTGCTTTCTTCATTGTTCTGACAAATCCTCGTTGACATTTTTTTCCACACTGTCGGACAATTCGGACAAAAAAAGGCTGAATGGCAGTAGCTATCTTTTTTTCATTAAATGCAAGCTGATATTTTAATGCTTCACAGTCAGATCTTTTTTCTCAGATTTAATTTAAAGATAATTGAAAATATTGCATGATTTGTTTTAATTGCCACGCATAACGTAAATTGTAACTTGTGATGTTACATCAGCACATACTTTCTCGCATTATACCTAAAAAAATATTAGCAATTATCAAAAATTCAAAGAGTTCAGCAAACATGAGGCCTGCACCATTCTTTTAAGCCTTTCTTGCTCTATCCGTGAGGAAAAATTGAAGAAAAACTTTGTAGTGTTTTTTTAGATTCTTTTTATAACCTTCATTTATTTGAAGCAGAAATTCCGGAAAAATCACTCAGCAGTTATACATGACCTTTTTTAAAGATCTGATTTTTTAAAACAGATTTCACAAAAATATCTCTATTCAATATTGCACTTTTGCATTGTTAACGTTTTGCAATTTTCGAAGATATAGAGCGTTCGCAAAAAATGAAACCGGCGCCAATTTTACACACATTCGATGAGAAAATCTTACAAAAACATTTTGAGCTTTTTTTAGTAAAAAATTGTTTAAAATTTTGACTTAAAAAATAACTTGACTGCCAATGATTTTGCACTGTGTTTCATAATACGAGATATCCGCACTGATGCGGTGGTAAAACTGAACAGATTTATTGATAGTTGTTCTATTTCTCTGTACTCTTTAGAATAAAAACGAAAAAAAACGCACAATTTTTAAAATTTGACTAAGGATAATTGCTTTTTGATCAATAAATACGAGAATAGGCAACATTTAGGCATTTAAACACAAAATAAGCATTTATTACTGAAATAGGCATTTTAGGCACTACAAAATTCTCCTATAATACTCCTGTTCGGGGCTACTATACGCATAATGCGTTATTTCATAAGTGGACAGTATAATAATAATGGTCTTGAGTTACAGTAGTCCCGAAACCCTCTGACAGCTCGTGGGATTGGCGCAGGAGTTGCAGGATACATACACAAACAAGATTTAATAAGCAGGTTTGTTGAATGTCACTTACAGGAACACAGCACATAAACATAAAAATTTCACTTGGCGCGTCAATTCACACTTGTCCAAGTACGGTTATTGCAGGGAATTTGAACACTGCAGTAATTACTTAAGTGTCGACTAGAAGTAGCCGCTAGATACACAGCTGAATTAACAATTACGGGCGTAAACTTACGCGAGAGCGACAGACACAATTTTGATGCTTACTGCCACGATTGAATTAATAAATGTGTGCGATCCGTTTGCAGCTCAAGTTGCACGATTATACATTATTTTACACGCTTCCTTGTGGAGCCATCAATACACGCGTGCTTTTCTCATGGTGCCTCGCACTGGACTGCCGAATTTCGGTTACGGCAAGAAGACGTTAGGAATGGGCTCTCTCGCGCGGCAGAGGTGGGGATAGCAGTGGCCAATTATGGATTGCCGTTTGATTTTGTCTGGACATTCTGGTCTTCGTCCGTTGCTTCTCTGCAGTGGACGGAGTGGGGGGGCAGAGATAATTAGGTGCGCACGTGCGCATCTCTGCCCGTTGGAGAATTTGCGGAAGAGCGGATGCGAGCTATAGCGTGGTTTCGCCGTCTCAACGGCCGCGTTCCTGCCGATTACGCATCTTAGTTGTTCTTCCTTGCTTTGTGAAAATATACGTATTTATTCCTGCTTTGCTGTGGGCCCGAACAGCTCCTAATGCCTCAAAATGAATAAATAACGTAAAAGATTGCGTTTTCCGTTGAAGGAGAAAAATAGGCAAATAGGCAAAACTCCGCAGCTCATTAATCAGGTTCTGCATATAAAACATCAAGATGGATCGTCGAAGGACATTATTTTGTTGCAAGACAACGTATCAACATGTTGCTGAAAAATATATATTTCCAGGTGTCAGAGCATCCGGATACGTTTCTAGATTGTCACTTCTAAATTCTATATGTTTGGTCTACATAAAGGTGCTTGAAGAGGCCGAAGATTTGCGTTCGACCAACAGCCGAAGACGCAGTGCATACTTGCTGCTCAACCGAAAATCCTTTTTAGTTAGTCCTATGATGAACCAAGTACTTTGAGAAGCATGGAGCTAATATTAAAATATGGTCTCATTTTAAATTGTTGTACTATTGTTTAAACAATTATAACTAGTGGTGCTAAAACAGCACGTAGTTTTTCGACCGTACTTTCACTCAAAATTACGCGAAAAGGACTCAAATTTTCGAAAGATAGTATCTGACCTTATTTTAAAATCTATCTCTAAGGAACAGATTTGATTACGGGAAAAATCTCTATATTTAATATTTTAGTGGTAGGAAGGCGCCGACAAAATTTTGAATTTTTGCAATGATCGAAAAATTTTAATAAGAGTTTTAAACGAAAGTCCTCGTAATCACCACCCTCGTCATAGTATATTATGAAACGAGGATGAAATGATGGGTATTAAAACCCGAGTATGATATTTTGATATGAGCAAGGGACGAGCAAGTATCGTAAATTTCACATGAGCGTATTTATACCCATTACATCAAGTTTCATTTGGTACTCTTTCTATGACTTATGGTAACTTTTATAAGTTAAACTTCTCTATTGAATCGTTTCGTGGCAGTCGACTTACAGGATTTAGCCAAGGCCACCTAGCGGACACCTCTCTACTCTACCCCCCGCAGGTGGCTTTCCACGATTCAGCCATGGCCACCTATCGGACACCTCTCTACTCTACACCCCCCCCGCTTGGTTTTACCAGCCCATCTGCAAAGGAGTACAACAGTTGCGGCAATAATGTTCCGATGTCACCATTTTCGCATTTTCTCTTATTTCTGGAAACGTCAACACCACTAGTAAGAACCACCATTCACTAGACATATTAAACAAAATAACTGGTCGATTTTCAAGGACAACCACCGGCAGCAACATATAACACAAAATGGCTTCCGTTTAGATCTTAACGTCACTCAAATGTTCTCTCCTACCACTGCACTAGTCAAATAGGATCAAAGTGAAGTTACGATCCAATTTATTTTAAATAATATTTCACATAAAAAATTACTAATAGTAAAATAAATTGAAATTGAGAAGCATAATATAATATTAAATACAATTTTAATACACATTCGCGAACGAAACATTTACTGCAACGATTCTTATTGATAAATGAAGTGCCAATATGTGGTTTGTAAGCTTCTCTGTGATTGGTTAAGAACTTGTATCATAATAAAATCTGTATCGTAATGACTATCATTATGCAACGGGTTGCAGCCATCAAATAACAGCAGGGGCGTAGCGTCCATGGATGTGGATGATGTGTTACATACCCTGACAATATCAGCTGTTTTATTTTAAAATGATTGTAAATTGTCAATTTGTTATTTTCTTTTTCTACTACAAAATAGTTCATTATATTTCAAACATTGCGCCGTTGGGAATTCGATTCTTCACAAGGATGAACGAATCAGTATGAAATGCCGCCTGCGCTGTGAATCAGATGCACAGTGACCCATTACATCCAGGTGCCTACGAAATAGCTGTCGTTTTACAAAATGTCATTGTTCTCTTCAGTGTTTGTAAGAAAACGATGTTAATTAATGAATATTGACCCTTTATTTAAGTTTTATTACCTTATTTTAATGCAGTTAGAAACTATATATTTGTAGCCAATGTAGATTAGGGATTGTGCTGGTTGAATGCACAATGGTATGTGACTGTGCAATCCACATCTGTGCCCTGGTATGGCGAGCACCACGCGATCCAAAGTCCCTACATAATTATGGAGTCGTAATTTTGTGTGTGTGGACAAATGTGGACGTGAGAAACAGTTCAAATATTTGAAAAAAAGGAGAGGATAGAATTTTATTTAAACAGCCAGCAGAGGCTATTTTGAGCAATACAACAGTGATATCAGGGAAAATAGGGAAATTCTCTCACACTTCATTCGAGTTGTATCCTTTTTTGGGAGACGAGGGCTTGTATTTTCTAGCCGTAATAAAAATAGGGGATGATCAAATAGAGAAAATTTCATGGAATATATAAGTGAAATAATGAAATATGATAAAACTGACAAGGATGATATGAACATTCCAGTGTTTCGTGCAATCTCTCCAGAAATTCAGATTCATTGGATTTCAAGTGTGAACACAGTAATGTCCCATTGAATTAAAAATGAAATTTCTAAAGCATCTTTTGTCTCCGCCATTCTGGATGAAATCCCTTGATGTAAGCAGCAAAGGACAACTGACAAACTGTTTTTCATTACGTGTCTGTAAATTGTTTGATTTTTTTCCTATTATATTTTTATTACAGATCATTGCTTTCCGTTTTATAAATTATGCGAATTCTACTGAGTTCGAAATGATATGAATTGGACAATTTTGAAAATCATTGGGTTTCATAGTGCTCTTATTATTAAAGTATGAGGACACACATTTATATTTTCCTAGGTCGTGAACTTAAGTCAACTTTTTCTACCAGTAAACTACATGAAGTACGTGAGCCATTATTACTTTTACTAGATCAGTTTTTATTTTTAAATATACAAATTATTTGTGTGCTCTAATTTATTAAAGTGACAGAAATGGTATTGGTGAATGAGATGTATTTAGGAGTTTTAAATTATTTTCTTATTTCTCGAGTTACATATCCTAAGCCAAAACTCACGCTACGCCACTGAATAACAGAATTATTGAACGGGAGTAGAAAAACGTCCTTTGCACTATCCAATAACAAAATGTAAGAAAAAACGATGGAACCACTTTTTTCAATATTCAGAAAATCGTATAGGAGCTTCATGTAAAGTATCCCCCAAAATTAAAATATCGGTTTCAAATTCAAGGGATCGCGACACCAGGCAGATGAATTGGGGAATATCAATTTTGGAGAAAATCGGCTGAACAGTTTAGACGTTACCGTTGTTCACGGACGGACGGACGTTTTACCGTCATTCAATTTTTCGCTAACAATAACCCACAAAATGTGCATTCTGCCATAGAATGCTTAAAAAAATTTAATTCATTAGGAAGTATTTATCATGCATCCCAAAAGTTATTCCAGGGTATTGTTCCTTCAATTTTTGAGATGTTAGTAGCGCAGAAAATGCAAAATTTCAATAATATGTAGCTGATTCAAATAACACGAGAAAGTATGTGCTGTTGTATCACTAGTGTTTCGATTGTTACTTTCTCGCCTTACAAAGACTTCGTAAGAAGAGAAAGTTATGTAATCGTGCGGCGGAAAACGGGGAATTTTCGCCAGAAAATCTCTTATAGCAGGGGTCTGGTGACAAAAAAGTGGATAAAACCTGTTGCTAAATTTAGAAAAATATCCTCTATCTCGTGGTGTTGTCAAAATCCATGATTTGTTGCTTCTTCACACTTAAAAATCGATTGACGGCATTCCGTCCGTCTGTCCGTCTGTGGTCAACGCTAGCGCCTAAACCGTTCGGCCGATTTTCTTCGAAATTGATATTCCCCGATGGGTTTTACTCGTCTCAAGGCCTCTTGAATTTGAAACCGATATTTTAGTATTGGAGGGTACTTTACATGAAGCCCATTTTGAGATTTTCTAAGTTAAAAGAAAATGGCTCCAAATTTTTTGATTATATTTTGTTGTTGAATAGTGCGAAGAACGTTGAAGGGAATGACGTAGGTATCATTTTCTTTGATAGGCCCAATTTTTCGAAAATTGCAAAAAACTGTTTAAAAACTGCAAAATTGAAGGTAGAGATTTTCGCCTCGGACAAAGTCGGTTGTACAAAATTACCACTTCAAATAAGGTCATGTACCATTTTTTGGAAAAACGAGTAGTTTTTGCATAATTGCGATTCAAATTTACAAAACAAAATTTTCTCAAAAACCGCTCCAAATTTTTTCTTTAAAATTTCTGCACGTGTGTAATAAGGGACGGTAAATATATAAATAAACTAATGGTGTTACAGAATGGCACATACTTTCTCGCAGTAGTTATTTTCCAAATGCCGATCAGCCGATAAATTATTTGCTGCCTTTCTTGGTCATGTTTGAAAGACATGTTTTTCGCATGTTGAAAATTACCGGCTCCGATGATAAAATCGATACAATTACGTTTTGGCTAAAATATAAGTTATTGCGATAAATGTACGGGAAATGTCTCTATATATTTGTTCAAATTTTTAACTTTTAACAATTTTTTACTTCTCTTCTTGGATTTGTAAATCGTATGTACCATCGTATCAGTTGTTTCTTAATCACGCATTTACCATTTTTTAGGTCGGCTCTATTCTTTCATGGCTCTGTTCGACAGATGCGGTGTTGGTGTTGCGTAGTGGTATAAGTGCCGGTTCGTTGACTTCGAGTTTCGGATGTCGGGTTTCGGTACGGAAAACGTTTGCTGGTATAATACACTTTTGCTGGTTTATGAAGTAGTGGAATAGCAATAAGGACCGTATAGAAGCAGAGCGAGAAAATATGTGCATTGGAAGCACCACTAGTTTAGTTATGTTATATAACCGTTTAAGTATTTTCTTTTTGTGATACACTGTTAAGTGTATAAAAGTGTCACTAGGTGCTAGTATATTCGAGGAAGCGGAGTTGATCCGGAGATTAACCTTTTGTTTTCTGCAGGTCGCGGGAAGGTAAGTGTAATTACGTCGATCTAAATTATAAATAGATGTTCATCAAATGAGCGATAATTGTTAATATTACTTTGAATTTATGAGTGCAAATTTTATTTGCCACGGTATATTGTACAAAAAAAGACTGCGTGCGAAATCGTTAAATCCAAATGCAATGAACATATCATGCAATCACATTACAAACAAGTGGTGCTACATATGCACATTCTTTCCCGCGTTATTGAAAACATACGTAGAATTGAAATATTCCACTTTTTGCGCCACTTACATCTTTTCTATTCTTTGAAAACGTCATATTCAACCAAGAAGCAAACAACTCACAGACTCCATCGCAGCGTTGTAAAAACTATGTGAATTCTACAACTGCATTACAATATTATACAGACGTTTTCTAAACTTATCTTGCAAATTGAAACCTGATACCCCGGATAATATTGAAATTCATTTCATAGGGCCATCATTAGAGAAGAGTATTCTAAAACCATGCAAACAATACTCTACTCATTACAAATAGTAGATCATTTTATACGAAAATTAAATATGTCCATTCAAATGTCAACATACAGACAATTATAACTCTTTTGCATACAGCTATATCAAGTTACAACAGTGATTCACTGAAATTTGCGACAACCAATCGTAATTCCATTGTTGCATTCCCTGCATTCTTGATAGTCCCTTAAAGAGCTAGCAATTTTTATTTCAAATATTTCAAAATAAATAATTTCTACTCGATTAATCTGTAAATGTATAGCAAAAGGTGGAATGTAAGAAACGAGCAAAGAAATAATATACAAAATTGCAAATTCTAATTTACGACAAAGCTATCTAAAGCGCAGTAAATTTGAAACAGGCTATTATGTTTCTCAAAAATCTCTATCTTCAATTTTATAGTTCTAGGAAAACGTCGAAAAAATTTACGATTTTCAAAAATGTAGAGTTGACCGTGAAAATGAGACCTATGCCACCTTAATACGTGTATTCTACAAGAAATATTCTTACATTCTTCTATTCTTACAAGAAATTTAAAGAAATAATTGGAACCATTTTTGAAACAACTTTGAAAATGACCGGGGGCTTGATGTAAAGTACCCCCAAATTTTGAAGAAAGTGTTTCAAAATCGCGGCGCATTGAGTGTGACGCATATTGACCGGGAAATATTCATTTGGGAAGAAATCGCACGTATGGTTTAAGCGCTACGCCCCGAAGCTACGCCCCGACACGACAAGCTTGTCGAAACGAATCGACGCCTGCCTTCCGCTAGCTTTCGCCCCTGTAAGAAAGGTATCAACGTCTTACGCGTTTGCCGCAGTGCCCAACTCAAGTCCTCACGGACGCGCACACTGGTATTCCGGGAGAGATAGTCCCGGGCTGCACGCAGCAGCTCCTCACGCTTCCTGAATGAGGCCAGCTTGGCCACAATCATGCGTGGCTGTCCGTGGTGCCGTCGTCCGGTCCTGTGCGCGCGCTCGATGTCGTGTAGCTCCAGCCTGACACCCAGCTGCTCTGCTAGACCCAGAATGCACCTTTCCGAATCCGCCCACGATTCGTTCTGCTGCTCCGGGATGCCAGTAACAATGATATTGTTACGTCGCGACTTGTTTTCAAGGTAATCAACCTTGTGCGCCAGCCGCTCGTTCGCTGTCTGCAGCGACTGCACCGTACCCTCTGCCGATGCGACCTTGGCCTGCAAAACATCGATCCTGTCGATCATTTCTCTGTGGTTTCTATTGATAGTGTCGATGATATCGCCGTTAGTAGGAGGGCTGGGATTCAGCTCCACCCTACCAGTCGCCAATAGCACCGCCACCACCGTCGCGCCCAGCACGCTCGCAAGGAGCCCCAGCCCCTGCGCACTCCCCCGGGCACCGCCACCCCGCCGCAGGTAGCCCCTGGCCCATCGGCCGATCGCCGCCCGCCACTGCTCCGTCGACACCATCCTGAAGCAGGTAGAGCGCTTAGGAAAACACGTCCGCTCGGCTCTGCGTCTGACGAGAGAAAGGGAATGTTATACACTTGAGCCCTTACCAGAAAGTGATCAGAACCGCATGTAACCCGTCTTTGTACTCTTACATCGTAGACTTTCATGGGCGCACCTATTGAAATGAGAATGTAATCAATTACTGATTTTAAATCCTTTTTTGCTTGGAACCATGTGTATTTATGAATATCTTGATGTACTGCAATTGATATCCCTGATTGAGCTCTTTTTTTCTTATCCACTTCACTATAAAAATTCAAGTAATCCCATTTCCTTTCATTTCCATTTCCTTTTTTCTTTATTTCTGACAGAGCCATTTTCATTTTCTTCAGCTCTTCGAAGGATATTTTATCTTTGGTAGAGATCTCTTGTACATTCCAGCATCCAATATTCATTAACGAAGCTTGTTTCTGTTTAAAATCGTGTTCCGACGCATACTTGTAGAGTTTTTTGCACTTGATCGTTTTCCGAAGAATGGGTCGCTGACCCATAGCGCCTGGAGGACCAGTGACATTTATTTTGGCATGCCAAATCCTAGGTGAGTTGCCTTCTCCACGACTTGAAGTCCCACCCACTCTCCAAGAGTCCCACCAGGCCTTCCTACTACTCTAAATAACTGAGGACGAAGAGAGAAAAGACTCCCTAACCTTCGAAACCTAATAGTGTCGGGGTCAGGAAAAAACAGAGTTGGCCAAGGAAGGCCGATAGAATAGATCAAAGCATTATGGCACAAGTAAGTTAAAGATGTCACAATGGTAGACAAAGGAACCATAACGACATGAACACGTCGTTACGGGGAAAGGACAAAAAATATTGGAAATGATGGGATGGAGAGAGATTAGGATGGACAGGACGTGGTAGTACACGACTTAGTCTGGCCCCTCAGTTTTGGCCTCCGGCATGGGTGATCCTACCAGTAGTCATGCGTAAAAATGCATGCTACCGCCGGCTTAGCCCTCCACCTCACTGAAGCACACAAGCCTCCCCGCCCGCACAGACAGTGCTACTTGAGGCGGTGTCCCCAGGGGAGGACATTACATTTGTGCAATTTAAAAAAACAACAACAAAAGAATAAAGCAATATGGCGTTTATATCATATCATAGAGTACATTTAGCACTATCCCTACCAACGGTTTAAAGAAAAAATTGCAGCAATTTTTAAGAAAATTTTGTTTTTGAATTTTTTATAATTGCACATATTACACGCAATATTACGCGAAAACTACTCAAATGTTAACAAAATTACTTACTTTTCAAAAAACAATAATTTAAAGAAAGGACTCACTATGATGAACAAATTTTATTTAAAGAAAAAATCTGTGTCTGCAATTTTGTAGCTGGAGAATAAAATTCAAACTTTTGAAATTTTCGAAAATTCAGAGTTAACCTGGAAAATTAGACCTAAGCCACCTTAATAAGTTTATTTTACTGTATTCTTACAAGAAATTCAAAGAAAAAATTTGGAGTCATTTTTGAGAAAATTTTGAAAATGTGGTTCATGTAAAGTACCCCCAAAAGTGAATGAATGTTTTTCAAAATCTCAGGGCTTTGACTCAGGCCAGATGGACAGAGTTTTTTTTCCAATTTGGAAAAAATCGTACGCATAGTTTAGGCGCTAGTGTTGTTCACATACACCCGACAGACGGACGTTTTCCTTTCAATTGGTTTTTCGGTAGAAGGGACCCATACAAGGATTCTGGCTATAGCAGAATCCAATCCAATCCTTTTCTCTCAATTTAGCAACTGAATTTATTCAATTTTTCCGTACCATGGCCCGACAACAAATTTTTTTCTACCGAAAATTCGCCATTTTTTCGCGCAGCATTACATACTTTCCCTATACTATGTATATTACTCCGTATATGCGTACGTATACGAGAAAGTAAAAATATATCATTTTATTTAATAAATTACACACTTTCAGAACTCTCTATTCAGAACCTCACACCCCGATCTGTCCGAACAAAGGTACACTTTTGTTACAGAAACAACATACACATCTGTTCGTGAAAGATTAACTAAATATTACTTTATTTGTGTCAAAATCTTACAACGCAAATATTTGCTATTCATTTTTCTTGTGTACGTAATGTTTTTTTATGACTTTCTTTTTATTCCCGATTTCTAAACTCCTTGTGTACAAACGTTTGAGTTTTCTAAGCGATGAAATGAACAAATATAATTACTAATGATTGGTTTTATTTAACTTTTTTTGAATTCAATCCTCGTATTGTTTGCAGTTTCTTTTGACATGATTGTGTCTCCCCAGCCCCAAATCTCGTGGGTGCTATCGCCTGTGCGTTCCGCTCTTCTTTTAATCATGTCACTCGGAATAGTCTTGAGATCATGTGCCCATCCTATTTTGGCAAAAAAGTCAATAAATGCTGTTGTAAAATTAGCACGGTAGTTTCCAAGCTCTGATGTCTTGTAGTCCCAGGGGAAGACGTGATGGTAATTATGCCAGCCTTCACCTAGAGATGCGATGGACACTCCGAGATTTTGTGCAGCATAAATATTCCTGCAATAGAAAGTCATATACTTTTGTTAGATCTAATACCTACCCGAACATCACATCATTTTTTGAAATACATTTTAATGTATTCTCTAGAAAAAAATACTAATTAAATTTTTATGTGGATGTGGTTTTATGTGTTAATATGATCAGAAGTTGAGGTATAATTTTACGTAAACGTTACTGGCGAGAAAAAAAAGGGTGTAGTAGCACCATTAGTTTAATACTCCCGCAAGCTAACAAGCAGGCCACGGTCCGCGTGCGACCATTCCTCCCCATTCGTGTCCCCTCCTCATTCCTTTCACTAATTTAAATGCACTACACAATCACCCATATCAAGGGACCAGTTGGGAACTTGGAACGTATTCCGTCTGAAGGGGGCCCTGTTTGGGGAGATTCCTGAAAGGGGAAATCCCGCAACTCGCAAGCTGTTCGAACTTCACCTCCAAACTATAACATCCATTACACTCGTGATGGAGGACTTGTATTGCCCGAAGTAGTTGATCCGCCCAGAAAAACGAAATATGCACTCACTCACTCATTCATTCGAAACATTACGCTGTACGAGGAAGTGTGTGGGTACAGTTGGAGAATCAGGTCTTCCATCTGTTTGTACGAGATAACTAGAGATAACTAGTCTTTCTTACATTCGACCTTTTCTTGTACATGTACACATTATGCTTTTAAAAATTATTTAAAACATGTTTGAAATTATTGAAATAAAAATTGGTAACTCTCAGGGAATATCGGCAATGCAGGGAATGCAACAATGGAATACCGCTTCGCGCTGTGGAATTTCTGTGAATTATATGTCATTGTTGTGACTTGATATAGCTGTATGAAAAGGAATTATAATTGTCAAATTTATGATGATATTGCATGAAAGCGTATAGTTTTCGCAGCAAATGCGTTACCATTTGTAATGAATAGAGTATTTTTTGCATGGTTTCAGAATACTTTTTCTAATCATCGCTTTATGAAATGCATTTCTATATTTTACGGGACATCAGGCTTCTTTTTCCAATACAAGTTTACAAAACTTTAGTATTATATTTTTATGCAGTTGTAGAAAATATGTTCTTATTTCATGTGTGATATTTTCTCTTCTCTCACGGACTCGATTGAGATTTTGCCTCTTCCTAGGTCTCGGCAAAGAATCTCGACAGTCAAATATACGGAAACTTTCCACACTTCACATGAATTTAATTTCAATCATTTTCAAATCATGAATTTTTATTTATGATTATGAAGTGGTACTTCATGATCCTGATACAGGTTTGCATTGTCAGTGGCAAAATTATGAATGCAGAAATTATTAACTCTTAATTGTCTATAGTAAAAAACGTCCTGCATGGTACATAAAATACCAGCATTTAATCAAAAGTAAAATGATTTAGGGTAGCGAATACGAGAATGTTCTCTCATCAATTCAAGGAGCTACGAACTATTGAGAGCAAAATGGGCATGAGTCAACGACATATGCCCTTTAAACAGTCAAAAAGAATTTGACATGTCTGTAATTGCGACTGGGTTAATGATACTTGTATCTCCATTACCCAACGATGTATCGACCTTCAAGAAAATTGATAACACCATGTAACAAAAAAAACTTTTGTTTGTTTAAGCAAATTTTAAGCTTGTTTTGGATGAATTAGGTCTCAACTAAACTACACCGAGTATTCCTAGTTTTACATAATTGTTTCGTTGCTTTTTATAACCAATTATAACCAAGTGCGGAGATAGAGTATAGAAGGTTTTTTTCTTTTCTTTTCTCTCTTAATGTAATTTAATGTTTAATGAATCAGTCAGTTTTTATATTATTATCATTATTTTACCATTATTATTATTATTATTACTATAATTAGTATATAATTTGCTAGTTATATTATCTTATTGTTATTGTTATTATTATTATTATTATTATTATTATTATTATTATTATTATTATTATTATTATTGGTATTAGTGTTCTATGTTACTGAGAGACTACGTATTTTTGTTTTTGTAATTAGCTGTCACCGTTATACCCATTTGCAGTTTAAATAAATCTATTATCTATTATATGTTATCTGATTCACATTCACATAATCGATGATTAATGGCATCTTCCCGTTGTTGTAAGCGTAATCCAAACTGTTTTTGTTATGTTTGTGGCATTTTTCTGGGATCGAAAGAAGTAAAGCATAGAATACATGATTCTAATATCTACTACAGAGACAGTAATATTGCTAATCCTGATTGGATGTTAGAAAACATGAGATCATACGTATACGTATTGTTGATATTGCAAAGAATTTGGTTCGTACACAAAATGTGAGGAAAGTCATATAGGGATAGGATAACAAGTGTCGCCTGTCAATCACACATTTTCTGGAAAGAAGCAGCCTTCACAACTAGGAAAAGTTAGAACAATGCCAAAAAAGAGATATTGTTTAAGCCCTTGGAAAGGAAGTAGAAATTAAAGAGATGTAGCATCTGTTCAAAACTTCTCTGTAATGAGTATACCCAGGTAAACAGTATGTTCGAACAGTAATAAGAGAAAAAAACTGTTTAAAAATCAAATGGGAAGTATTTTAAAAGCTTTGTTAAATTAAACAACTATTGTAGAGAGTTCTGTTTCATTATCCATGTCGAAAATGTACACCTGTAGCATAATTCCTTCACTGACATTTCTGAGTCCGCTGAACCCCGCTTGCCCCGTTGCGTCATTAAAATTGGTTGCCAGGAAAAGGGTTAATTGAAATTTGCGAAACAATGCGCACTGGATATTTGAGATGTTCATCGTTTAAGGGCGAGGAGGTAGCGGAGATAATAACGGCGATAAGATAAAGCGGTTTTATTTACAGTCGAGTTTGTGTTATAGGTTTACAAATTAGCCTTTTAGAAATGATTTGAAAGCTATTTGAAAAGATTCTAAACCTATTTGATAATCCGTATTTATGTCAGCGTTGCTAGGGATAAAACCTTTTCACTGAAGTCGCTTATCTATGCACATTAGCATGCAAAGAATGGGCTGTACCACCACTAGTTACTTTCGTGCTACTGCTTACTCAGTATCGTGAAAGTAAATTAATGCTGCGAGATATATTTTCGACATAAAATCTCTTATTACCGGGCCCTGGTTACGAAAAAGGAAAAAAATCTTGTCCCTATGTATAGAATATTATTTCTTCTAAGATTTCGTGTATTCAGAATCCCTGTTATGTAGGTCCTTGATACCGAAAAATCGATTGAAGGCAAAACGTCTGTCCGTCTGCGTACACCGCTAGTCCTAATCAACAAACAGTCCTAATTGTACTGATTGTTCTCGCGGTCTCTTGAATTAGAAACCGAGAATATAATTGGGGGATATTTTACATAAAGTCCGTGGCACATTTGAAGATTTTCAAAAAATTAAATTTTTCCTTGTATTGCGTAAAGGACGCTTAAGATGTGGTGCAGTTCGCATTTTCATTGCATTCCCTGATTTTCCTAAAATTGCAATTTTTCTTTCAAATAAAATTTGTTCTCCATAGTGAGTTCTTTCATTAAGGTCATGTACATTTTTTTGAAAATAATGACTTAATATGACGTAAAGTTCATTTTGGGGTATTTTTTATTTTTTCAAAAATTACAATAATGTAATTTTTTGAAAGGTCACTCAAATCTTTAATATGTACATTACCAGCGATTTTTAAACATTATTATATTTGTGATTATAAGTGCTTCAAATGACTTCAAAATAAGTTTTTTGAAAACTCAAAAATTGTCTGTGAAAAAGAGCTTCAAATTTCGCATTTTTAGTAGAGCTTAAACTTATTTTTTTTTAAAAACAGCACCAAATTTTTAAAAGAAAACAGCCACTTAAAACGAGGTTTCATTGTTCTTTAATAGTTTAAAATTAATATTTCTTTTCTACCTTTGGGCAACTGAAAAATTAAGAAAATGTCAGAAAATGTACTTTGGGCGGCGATAGATTGCAGCTGGTTTTCTCAATGAAACGTATTTATCAAAAATACATCTTGAAATAAGGTCATGATTAATTTTTCAATTTATTGAAGTGGTTTTTCAATAATTTCGTGACAAACGCTACAAATTTACTGCGCTTCAGACAGCCGGATGCGTCGGAAATTAGAATTTGCAATTTTGTATATTATTTCTTTATCGTTTTTACATTCGACCTTTTGTTATATATTTACATATTAATCTTTTATAAATTATTTGTTTAGAAATATTTGAAATAAACTTGCTAGCTCTTTAAGCGAGTATCGACAATATAGGGAATGCAACAATGGAATTCCGTTCCGCTGTCGCGAATTTCTGTGAATTATGCGTCATTGTTGTGAGTTGATATAGCTGTATGGTCTCAGGCTTCATTTTCCAATACAAGTTTAGAAAACTTTTGTATTATATTTTTATGCAGTTGTAGAATTAACATAGTTTTGACAACACTGCGATTGAAATAGTGAATTGTTCACTTCTTGGTTGAATTTGACGTTTTCAAAAAATAGCTAAGATGTTAGTAGCGCAGGAAGTGGAATATTTCAATCCTACGAAGCTGTTTCCAATAACACGGGAAAATATGTGCTGTTGTAGCACTAATAGTTTTCACATTTTTTCAATTTTTCGATCCCGTAATTTTAGTACTGATACATCACTTGATGAGATTATTATAAAAGAGTAAAACCAATATGGAAATTTTCATCATTTCATACAGCTTTACAATAATTTTCTATTCTTTGTAAGCAGTACGCGAGAAAGTAAAATTGTCGAAGTATGCATTATGCATTAATTTTTCCTACATGTGACAAAATATGCAAACATGCGCGACATTTTCAATTGCGTTCGACATGAAACACTAATTTGTGATGATTGAAAGCACTAGAAAGGTGAAATAAAACATGAATTTGAATGGGAATCCGGGGATAAACTTAGAGAAAATCCGGGGATAAACTTAGAAAAGAATAGGTAATTATTGTTAGAAGTCTCAGCACTCTCACTATTCATATTACATTCACTAGTATTTTCAATTGTCTTTCGAAAGCCTCGTCTCAATCTAAGGGCTGTATTTCTCAGCAGAATAATCAGTATTAGTAAATCATAAGAATAAATCACCAAGAGAGAATCTAAGGGAATGATGTTTATTACATTTCATGTAAAAGTAACTTTTATAACGTGAACCTACATTCGTATTTTGAGTTGGGAGCCATTAAATCTGAAGAAAAAAATTAATATATCAGAGAAAGTTAGATGTTGGAGTAATGTAAGAAAGGGACTGAAGTACTTGTATTTCAACAGAAAAGTCAAGAAGGAACGGAGTAATTGTACTTACTTGTCATATGGTTTGTTGCCCCAATAATGAGCAGCACTGTTTACCAAAAACGTCACATTGAGCGTCCACACATAACGAAATATTGCCACATGCCAAGCGTTGTTTAGCGTTTCACCCCAAAAGTACATTGGGATGACGGTGGGCAAAATGCCGAAGAAAATGAGAGTTAAAAAGTAAAAATTCCTGTGAAAGAAAAAAATAATTGAATAAAAAATAAATGGCTATTGAAGAAGTTTGCATTTTATTTCTAGTACCGCGTAATTCTAGAAACATCGAGGCAAATATTATAAAACGAGATTTGTGTATTTAAAATAAGCACTCAATATATTTCCAAAATTTAATTCAGTAGAGTTTTAGGCGTGTATTTCTCATTCTGAGTCGCTTAATAAAATATTAATTAGAAATTTGATTTTTTATAAATATAGAACTAGTGGTGCTACAGAATGGCACAGACTTTCCCGTATTAGTTTTCTATTTTCTTGGGTCTTCGCTAGCTATTCGGAATTGCCACATACTCTTTCTTGCCAGCTACCATCTATCATCGCCAAAAGTACATTTTTTTGTCATTTTCTTAATTTTTCGGTTTCCTATTGGTGGAACAGAAACATTAATTTTAGAATATTAAAGAACACAAAAACCTACCCCTAAATGGCAATTTTCTTTTAAAAATTATGTGCCGTTTAAGAGAAAATGGCGTTTTAGCACTACTAAAAATGCGAAATTTGAAGCTTATTTTCACAGAAAATATTTGAGTTTTCAAAATACTTTATTTGAAGTTATTTGAAGCACTTACACTCACAAATATAATCATCTTTACAAAGTTCGGATAATGTGCATATTAAAGATGTGAGAGATCTTTCAAAAAAATTACATTTATATAATTTTTGAAAAAACAAAAAAATAACTCAAAATAAACTTTACGCTCTATTAAAGAGCGTAATTAGCACTATCCGTTACAAAAGTTTCAAGAAAAAAATTGCAGCCATATACGAGAAAATGACGTTTGAGGGTTTCTGAAAATGCCGAAATTTGAACTACTTTTCACCGAAAACGGTAGTGTTTTCGAGAAACTTTACTTGACATTATTTAAAGCATATATACTCGTAAATATTATAATGTGAAAAAATCGCAGATAATGTAAATATTAACGACGTGAGAGACAAGTAAAAAAATTTACATTTTTGTGATTTTTGAAAAACCTAACCGATAGACCAATATGGCTTTTATGTCATTGATATAGTACATTTACCACTATCCCTACCAAAAGTTTCAAGAAAAAATTTGGAGCCATTTTTGAGAAAATTTTGTTTTTGTAATTTTTTAAAATTGCACATACTGCACGCAATATTGCACGAAAACTACCAAAATTTTGAAAAACATTTATATGACCTTTATTAAAGAACTCAATATGCAAAACAAATTTTATTTGAAGAAAAAATCTCTATCTTCAATTTTGTAGTTGGAGAAAGACGCCGAAAAAATTCAAACTTTCACAATTTTCGAAAATTCAGAGCTGTACGCGAAAATCGGACCTATGCCATGTTAATAAGTGTACTTTACTCTATTCAAACAAGAAATTTAAAGAAAAAATTTGGAGCCGTTTTTGAGAAAATGTTGAAAATCCCCGGGGGGCTTCATATAAAGTACCCCCAAATTTTGAAGAATCTTTTTCAAAATCTCAAAGCTTTGACTAAATCAGATCGACCGGGGAATATCCATTTTGGAAGAAATCGTACGTATGGTTTAGGCGCTAGCAGTGTTCACAGACGGACAGACGAACAGACGGACGGACGGACGGACGGACAGACGGACGTTTTCCGTTCAATTGGGATTTCGGTATCAAGGACCTAGAAAACAGGGTTTCTGGCTACACCACGTGTTTGGGAATTTTTTTCTTAATTTAGCAACTGGTTTTATCCACTTGCTAAATTTTGCACGGCCCGGCAATTAATTTTTTTCTGCCGAAAATTGGCCATTTTTTCGCGCAGCATTTAATAACTTTCCCTATACTATCCCCTATACGGGAAAGTAAAAAGGAAATTAAATTATAATATTTCTGTCAATGTAGTTACCTGCTTCATGATGTATAAAAATTTGAAATTAACTTTCTTGCCCTTATAAATGTAAGTAGAGGAGTATTGGAATAGTGCTCCGGAAAACAGCAAATTTTCGACAAAAAGGAGTTAGGCCCTCGTAACAAAAAGTGGCTAAATACTGTTCCTACTTATAGTAAATATCTTCCTTTGACACGTAATGTAAATAAAAGCCGTGTATCGGGGATTCTCGTCGCCGTAAAATCGATAAACACCAAAACGACTGTCCGTTTCCTGTGTGCATTTGTGATCAACGCTAGCACCTTAACCCTCCAGCCGATTTTCTTCTAAACTGATATTCCTCGATCGATTTGAACGAACTCGAGATTTGGGAGTTTCTAACGGATATTTTAATTTTGGATGGTACATTTCATGAAACCTCACTATTATTTTAAAAAATCTCCAAATGTTTTGATTAACCTTGTTCTCGGCGTGCAGGTCTCATGTTTTTTGATATCCTTTATTCTTTAAAACTTGGAAAAGTGCAATTTTTTTTGCGGCGTCTCGCTCAACTACATTAAAGATTGAGATGTTTTCTTTACTGAAATTTGTTCCTTAAAGACAGAGATTGAAGTAGGATCATGTTCAATTTTTCAAAAATATGAGTAGTTTTCGTGTAATTTTGCGCCAAGTGTAGGCAGTTTTAATTTTTTAAACAAGTTTTTCTCAAAAATCGATCGAAATTTTCCTTCAAATTTCTCCTCATATGTATCAATTTCCAGAAAAATATGGTGCTAGTTTCATTTTCTGCGAATTCTCTGTATATTTGAAATTGCAAAAAGTTAACATTTTAAAACAAAATTGAAGATGTAGATTTTTGCCTGAGACGAAGTCCATTGTAAATAATCAGCCATTTAAAAACGATCATTTACTACATTTTTTTTCAAATAGACAACAACAAAAATCGAAACAAAACAAACGAGTAGATATTGCGTAATTTGTGACCGAGAGATGACTGCTCAATGGATATGGCCGTTTGATTAGGTTACACTAATCACTTCTACTCGTAATTGAAATTAAGCCTGGAGGGATTATCTAATTCATGTATAGTGAGGGTTATTTAAAATAAGAAGCTCCCAACTGCTGAAGGATTTCTTCTGAGCACCCCTGTTTAGCCGAACTCGCAAGCACACTAGGCTTCAAAATTCAATCCACCTTTTGTGAGCAGGGCTGTGCCTTGAAATAATTCGCGAATCATCGTCATATCGCTTTCCCGAAAGAGGCGTAGCCCTACTTCGTCGCCCGTTAAAAAGTACTCACCTTATTTCATTGAGAAGTCCGTTTTTCAACCATTGACAGAAAAATTTACTCTAGATATTTGTTCTAAGAAATCTTACGATGAACCCGATCACAGGAGGATATCTATAGTATATCCACCGCTTGTCCGCTTCTTATTCTATTAGAATTCAAAATCGATAGAGGTGACAGCTTAATAGAGGTGAATCTAGGAAATGTACCATGCCGCTTCGTCAGATGAACACTCAAAAGAGGGAAAATCGATCAGTTTCACGAAAAGAATGGTCCTTAAGTGAGATGACCACGTAATAGAGGTGGCCATTTTTGCAGGTTTCACTGTCCCTTGATTTCCATAGCAGAAAACCAATATCATTTAAAGTTTTGTATTTACAAAATAATAAGTTATTAATTTTTTTAGTCGTGCCTCTTGCAAATCAGTTCGTAAAGATTGTCTTGAAACAATGGTATATTGTTAGTAGAATATGAGTTGCAATATTATATTACATAACCGATTCAATTGATACGAGAAACTAAGTTCTGTTAAATCTCCAAGTTCTAATATCATCTGTCGTGAATATGAACAATGAGCACATTACTTACTTCTTTTGGAACATAACTACTGCATCCTGCTCCAAGTCGCTCATATCTATTGTCCGGCCTTTACTCAAAACTTGCGGATGTTTACGGACCAGTAACCAGCCAATATGAGAAAAGAAAAACCCTCGTTTGGCATTGTGTGGATCGGCGTCAGTCTCTGTGAATTTGTGGTGCACCCGATGATCACGAGCCCAATCATAAATGCTGTTCTGGTTGCTGACAGTATTGAATAGCATGAGCAGCACACGCAATGGCAAGTTGGCCTTGTAGGCGCGATGTGCCCACAGCCGATGAACTCCAGCTGTGATCCCAAAGAAACACATTTCTCCAAGTATGACGGCTGTGGAATGAAAATAGAAATTACAAAAATATTGTTTATTGTTGTGTTTTATTACATAAAATTGTGTGGGACTCGACACAATGGCCTCAGACCCACGGCAGAATTTCATTACTGTCCTTATCGAGTTTTTCCGACCCGGGTTAGGAGTTTCTATTTAGCTGTGATATGTGTGATTATGATGTGAGTAAAGATTATTGAAGTTTTCAAAACATGTGCTCCAAATAACATGTTACGTCTTTTTGAAAATACGAGACACTACACTTGCGCTCCGTCCCATTGCGGGATTCGTCGTCACCGTCGAGTGCGTAACTTTCGATTCACAGAGTGCAGAAGAAAAGCGCCATGTTTGGCATCAGTGTTGCCATAAAAGACCGTACTTTATTCTTAACCTCGATCGCGCAGCAGCACTTGACCACGCGATAAATACTTTCTGGTCCATTATACGCTACCAACTACTCCTCTTGGTTCGCGTTAAGCAAACTCGCGTCTTCCTGGGAATTGTCTCCCATATTATTTCAGTATTATACCTTTCCATTGCGGCTCTCACACGCAACCTGTCTTTATAAATGAGATCTCTAAAGAAAGATATTTTCACAGTGACGTGACAAATTTCAGTTTGACTAAAAATGTGAAGGACTTGTTTAAAAACTCAACTAAATATTTATTTCATATTCAACCCCCAACACGTGACAGCATTGTAAAAATCTATGCAGTTAAATAACTCCTAAACGAAGCGTTGTATGACTTTGACTTGAAATTTCGAGGCCGAAGACCTCAAGGAATCGTTCCCCACATTACAGTCTACAAAACAAGATATTACTAGACATTTTATTACATTTTTGTTGCTCCGGCGCTCATCGATATTACCAATACCACCTATATCACAAGTCTTGGCGCAGGAGGTCGTGAACTACAATCGACAGAGAAATCTTTTACATCTTATGATGTTCTTCGTCTAAAAGAAGAAAGAAACAATATTGGCAAAGAATGGACGATTCTGTATTGTAAAGCGTGAAGACTATCTTGTTAGGTTTAGTAATAAAAACAATATAATATAAAAGGCTCCTGTCCGGTGAACGATAATATCCAGGCGGACCGAATGGAAGAGAATCGGATCATGTGAAGGCAAGCGATATCCTGCTCTCGTAAAATAGTGTAGAAGTAAGTTCACAGTAAACCCGAGATTAACCGGTTTGGTATGTGCTTTGCCTGTGACAGTATTTTCGTTATCCGCAGTGATTCTGTCAAATTTTTAAGTCGGCGTGTTCAGACATAAGAGTAATATTGCATTTGCAAGAAAATTTGCAGAAAACAAATCAAACCATTTGTATGAAAACTGGGAGGACTTTTCTCGTGGTACATTCGGTAATGCTATTTTAAGCATGTCAGTAAAATATGTAGATAATATGTCCAAGCAAGTTAAATTTATTATTAAGCAGATTGATTAACCATTGAAAAACAGTGTTTCAGATACAGTGCAGATTTGTCTGCTTTCTGCAGTATTTTGTTTCCTATTTCCCCTCACACACCATTTTTTGATGAAATCGTGATATGTTATTTACAGTTACAAACAGTAAAAAAATGTACTCGGTGTAAACGTTCAACCCACAGCAGAAGCAAACAGAGGAGGATATTTTGAAGTGTGTTAAAGAAAAATGCAAAACATTGCGGGAATCAGTTTGCATAGGTTCATTAATGTTAGATGGACTTTATATTAAATATTACTTAGTCAACAAAGGTGAAAATTTATTTGGTACCTCATACGATAGTCCAGATGCTGCTACATCACCTAATGTTTTATTAGTTATATTATATAAAATCCCCTATTATACGAGGTTCATTTTGCGGTTCTAACATGAAACGAATCTGTATAAATGAGGTCTCCAAAATAAGAGAATTTCAGGAAGACGTGGCTAATTACACTTTGACTTGATAGGATAGGACTTGAAGGATTTGATATGAAGGATTTGTTGAAAAAAAGGCATCTAAATATTCATGACAAATGCAACCTGCATCTGGCAGAATTTTTAAAATCTATTTCATAACTCCTAAACGCAGGTTCTCTGTAATTCTGTAAACAAAGGGATTTTATTCTGTAATTCTGGGGCCTTACAGAGACATTCTTCGCACCGTAATCTATAGAATGAGAGCTTCTGGGACATTTTATTTCATTTTGAGTATCCGACGCTTCTCGATACACCCTGTTGGAGATGAGTAGTATCTGCAAGTGTATGGGAAATTAAATTAATTTCTTGATATTCTAGGCAATTGAATTGCACGGAATGTTCCTCTCAATTCGGTAATAAAGTTAAAAAATATTCTAAAGGGTAGGATAATACTTGCCCGATGCGATATTTTTGCTTGACCAAATTTACGTAATTTTCTCAAGAGTAAAAACTATTAGAATTAGTGGTGCTACAGAATCGCACATCGTTTTCCGTATTAGTTTTATATTTCCTTAGGGTAGACTAGCTGTTCAGAATTACCACATACTCTTGACAGCAAAAACAAAAAGTACCCCAAAATGAAAATTACGGTCTATTAAAGAGTCCAATTTGGATTATCCGTTCTAAAAGTTTGAAGAAAATATTTGGAACTATATGTGAGCAAATCGCGTTTGAGCGTTTCTGAAAATGCGGAATTTTGATCTAGTTTTTACAAAAAACGGTTAAGTCATCAAGAAACTTTACATGACATTATTTAAAGCACATGTACTCATAAATATAATAATGTGAACAAATTGCCGCAAGTGTAAATATTTACGACGTGACAGACATGTCAAAAAAATTACATTTTCGTAAATTGTGAAAAAAAGAATAGAGAAATATGGGGTAATGTCATAGAGTACATTAGGTACTATCCTTACGAAACGTTTAAAGAAAAAAGTTGGTGCCGTTTTTTAGAAAATCTTGTTTCTGTATTTTCTTAAAAATTGAACATATTGCACGCAATATTGCGCGAAAAGTACCAAAGTTTTCGAAAAAAATGTACAGGACCTTAATCAATGAAATCTCTCTGGAGAACAACTTATATTTGAAGGAAATGATGTACTGTATACTTCGGTTTTTCTTTCTTGGCGCACGGGGGTGTTAAAATGGAATATGGAATGGAATAAAATGGAATATCTCATAGTATTTCGCGTCGTTCTCGGTTGTGTCGCTAGGAGTCACATGATCGCGACTGTATGAAGCAGCGCTGGCGATCATGCGACTCCTGGCGGCACAACGGAGAACGACGCAAAATACCGTGAGATATTCCATTTAATTGACACATCCCCGTGCGCCAAGAAAGAAAAACCGAAGTATATGACATAATAGTACATTGTTGAAACGATGATGTAATAATGGGTATTAATACACGAGTGTGAATTACGATACGAGCGAGTATCGTAAACTTCACACGAGTGTATTAATGCCCATTACATCGAGTTTCATACGGTACTTTTTCTACGACTTATAGTAACTTTCATAAGTTAACCTTCTCCACTGAATCGTTTCCTGGCAGTCGACACTCAAGATTCAGCCAAGGCCACCTAGCGGCACCTCTCTACCCTACACGCACAGATGGCTTTGTTTTACCAGAGCGCTTGCGAGGGACTACAAAAGTTCCGGGATTAATATTCCGACGTCACCATTATCGCATTTTCTTTCATTTCTTGAAATGTCAACACCACCAGAAAGAACCACCATTCACTAAATATTTTAAACTAAAGAATTGGCCGGTTTTTAAGGACGACCACACGGCAGCAGCAAATAACACAAAATAACTCGCATGATCTCGCGTGGAGATCTTAACGTCACTCAAATGTTCTCTGTAATAACTACCACTGCGCTAGTCAAATACGATCAAAGTGAAGTTACAACGCAATTTATTTTAACTAATATTTCACTTAAAAATCACTACTAATAAAAGAAATTAAGAATGAGAAGCATAAATAATATTAAATGCAATTTAATACACACACTGGTACGAAACATTTACTGCAAAGATTCTCAATGATTAATGAAATGACAATATTGGTTTGTAAGCGACGCTGTGATTGGTCAAGAATCTGTATCATAATGAAAACTGTATCGAAATGACCGTCATTATGCAACTGGTTGCAGCCATCCAATGACAGCATTATATAATGGGAGTAGAAAAACGTCATATTACTGTTTTTGTAATTTTTCAAAACTTACAAAAATGTTTTTTTTACTTGTATCTAACCTCATTAATATATACATTGGCGGCGATTTGTTCACATAATTATATTTACGAGTACATTGCTCTAAATAATGTCAGACAAAATTTCTGGAGATTTCAACAGTTTTCTGTGAAAACTAACTGAATATTCCGCATTTCAGAAATGCTCTAAAGCTATTTTCTCAAAAATGGCTCAAATTATTTTCTTTGAACTTTTCAAACGGATACTGCTAATTATACTCCTGATATGACGAATGGTTCAATTTTGGAAGTTTTTTTTTTTTGATTATGCAAAAATCACACAAATATAATTTTTTTTAAAGTCTCTCACTCCGTTAATATTCACATTTCAAACGTTAATTTTTGAAAATCCAAAAGAATAGAGCAATATGCCGTTTATTTCATTTCATAGAGTACATTAGGCAATAACCTTAACAAAAAGTTTTAAAAAAAGTGAGCCGTTTTGAGATAATCCTGTTTTGTAATTTTTTTAAATTTTACATATTGCACACAATATTGTGCAAGAACGAATAAAATTTTCAAAAAACGTACATGACCTTAATGAAGGACCTCTTTTTGGAAAACAAATATAATTCAAGGGAAAAATCATTATCTTTAATTTTGTAGTAGAGGAAGAGGCGCTGAAAATTCAAAGTTTTGCAATTTTTCAAAATTCAGTGCTATCCGTGAAATTAGGACATATGCCACTTTAACAAGTGTAAGTCTACTCTATCCTTACAAGAAATTCAAAGAAAACATATCGAGCCGTGTTTGAGAAAATGTTGAAAATGTCCAGAGGTTTCATGTAAAGCACCGGGGGCAGAATTTTGAAGAAAATTTTCAATATCGCGGCGCCTGTAGTGGAATCAGATCGACGGGGGAATATTTATTGAGGAAGAAATCATACGTATGGTTTAGGTGGTAGTGTTGTTCACAGACACTGGACAGACGGACGGTTGGTCGGACGGACGGGCGTATTGCTTTCAAGTGGTTTTCCGGTACCAAGGAGCTACAAAAAAGGGATTCTGGCTACACCACGTGTTATGGGATTTTGTTTCTTAATTTAGCAACTGGTTTTATTCGCCTTTTCGTTATCAAGCACGGAAACGAATTGTTTTCTGCCGAAAATTCCCGATTTATTCGCGCAGCATTACACAACTTTCCCTATACTACGTATATTACTCCATATATACCTACGTATACGAGAAAGATAACTAGTGGTGCTAGAGATTGGCACAGACTTTCCCGTATTAGTTTTCTATTTCCTTGGGTCTGGGCCAGATAATCCGAATTGTCACATACTCGTGCGAGCTGCCATCTATTGCCGCTCAAAGAAGATTTTTTTGACATTTTCTTAATATTTCGTGTTTTTAATGGTAGAACGGAAATATTAATTTTCGAATATTAAAGAACAATAAAAGTTCGTCGTAATTAGCAAATTTCTTGAACAAATATCGAGCCGGTTTAGAAAATGGCGTTAAGCTCTACTAAAAATGCGAAATTTGATATTCTTTTTCACAGAAAATTTTCGAAGCAGTTCATTTGAAGTAATTTGAAGCACTTTAACTTACAGATACAATAGTGTTTACAAATTGCTGGAAATGTGAATATTAATGGTGTGAGAAATCTTTAAAAAAATTATATTTATGTAATTTTGCAAAAAACAAAAACCAAAAAAAACGAAAATGAACTTTACGTCATATGTGCCATTAGTACTATCCGTTCGAAAAGTTTGAATAAAAATTTGAAGCCCATTTTGAGAAAATTGTGTTTGGGCGTTTCTGTAAAGTAAAGGGGGGCTTCATGTAAAGTACCCCCAAATTTTGAAGAATGTTCTTCAAAATCGCGACGCTTCGAGAAGGCAGATCGACCGGAGAATATCTATTTTAGAAGAAAATGTACTAATGGTTTAAGGCGTACTATTGGTCAACGCTATCGTTGTTGACAGACACCGAAGAGACGGACGGACGATTTGAAAAGAACCACTTTTTCGGTATCAGGGGACCCAAAACGTGTATTTCCGTTGAAATCTCAAAATCGATTTTCCGCAGTATTACATAATTCTCCCAATACTACGTATGTTACCCCGTATATACGTACGTATACGGGAAAGTAAAAGTCAATGTGGCTATCAAGGAAAGGGAAAATGTGTCAAGGAAAATTGCATAATTAATTCAAATGCTGTTTTTGAATACGTGTTATGAATTGTTCTAAGACCATTTATCTATAATACTGAATAAATATTTATTCAAAATTTCTTTTCAAACATCAGTTTCTTGAGGTTTTTTATTTTATATTCTATAAATACATCGGGAGTTATCATTATACATTTTTGAAACAAATTAACACGTTTCGTTAACAACTTTCCGTCTTAATATGAAAATGGAAAAATAGGGAAAGTGATGGGATTTAATATGAGAGAGTTCTCGCACAATACGTTAGTTCTTCCAAATTCTTTGAAATTGTGGCATGTAGCACGCGCTTGTTTAGACATTGTTACGTAGGGCAAATACTGTAGTTACCTTTGCAGAAAGTATTTTGCGTATTTAACTCTCTGCATCTAGGATCGCGGTATTTCAGAAAAATTTTTTTCTCCAGCGCGAGATGTTTGAAAATTCTCGAGCTTACTGTTGGACAACCTGACGGACCGCAAAATGCCCAATAAGATTGCAAGGACGGCTATGTCAGTACTGCCAACTTCTGAAACGATGGGTTTCAATTCAACCTGCGACATTCAAGTGACGGATGTTTTGAATGAATTGGAGTGCGGGATTCTTATAATAGTTTTCTCATTCTTTCTTCATTTTGTTAGGTTTGGAGGTCGGGGAATAACACATTAGTCTTAAATGATCATTTGATCAAATGATAATTTAAGACATTACATATAATTATTATTTTGTAGTAAAAAATAAGTCTTGAAAATTCTTGATATATTATGAATAGTTGAAAGACCTGTTGGGGTTATTTATATTACAGTGAAACCAGATTTGAAGTGTTTTCAATTTTGCATTTAGTACAATGTGTTTAGAACTATTTTGCCACATCAGGTATTATCAGGTATACCACTTCAGGTATTATCAATGGTTACAAGAATTATTTTTAAATGGTCAGAAAAATATATGCAGGAAAAATGTGTTATTGGTGTCCAATCGAAGTATGTTTGTGTGTTTATGTAAAGTATCAACACACGAAATTCATACTACAATATTTTTACATACATAGTGTACGGAAAGTTATGTAATGCTGCGCGAAAGAACGCAGAATTTTCGGCAGAAAAAAATCATTGCCAGGCCCTGATAACTAAAGTGGATAAATCCATTTGCTAAATTAAGAAAAGAAATC